>CM060972.1:109740931-110340931 GCA_030765045.1 Tenodera sinensis | reverse complement strand
TTTGTGGTAAAATTTTACAAGATAATAAAGTGATAGAAAAGGAACCTTTTGTCACAACAGCTATTAGAAATGCAGTTTTCTTTTTGAAACAAATGCCAATGATGACAGCTATGAAGCTGACTAAAGTGAGTACCAAAATTGGTTACACTAATGTGTTTGTTTGGACTTTGAATTATGCTGTTGATATATTATTTCTTAGCATTCACTTTAAGAGGAAAAGTTGACTTATTGAAATCAAAACCTACTGGAAAGAGGTAGAACTGGAACTTAAAAATTCAATGCCACAACTGGGATTTGAACCACAGACCTTCCGCTTGCCGGGCGGACGCTCTACCACTGAGCTATTGTGACAAACTGCCAGAATGGCATTAAATTCTCAAGTTAGTTCGTATTTTTTCCTGGTAAACCACAAAGGCAGTCTCACATCAGAGACAATTACCCCAATGGTGACTTACTATTGCAAGCACTTTACATCCCAGGATTAAATAACCTTCACATGGTAATTATAATTTATTTATGCCAACAAACTTACTGTTGGTGTTTTTAAACACACAAGCCGTGTGTGGGCAAAGTTTAAGAGGTAGAACTGGAACTTAAAAATTCAATGCCACAACTGGGATTTGAACCACAGACCTTCCGCTTGCCGGGCGGACGCTCTACCACTGAGCTATTGTGACAAACTGCCAGAATGGCATTAAATTCTCAAGTTAGTTCGTATTTTTTCCTGGTAAACCACAAAGGCAGTCTCACATCAGAGACAATTACCCCAATGGTGACTTACTATTGCAAGCACTTTACATCCCACACACGGCTTGTGTGTTTAAAAACACCAACAGTAAGTTTGTTGGCATAAATAAATTATAATTATACCTACTGGAAAGTTATTCTTCTGTACGCATACAGTTTTGAATATAATGTGGCCTAACACTGGGGCGAAGGTGACACTGTTGACTGTCTGATATGCTTATGATTGTGGGCATGGGGTAATAGAAGTGCGTTTCTTACAGCAAATCCCATATAGGTTGAAGTACAACAACATATCCCTTGAAGATATGTCATCAAAATTGCATTTGAACAATACAGACTATAGAATGGATGTGCAAAACGTGGATAACAAATGTCGTGATCTTACTTGTACCTACATTTGTGAAGTTAATTATTGATGGAAGCATACCTTCTTGGTTTTGGATGTTCCACATGAAATGGCATATATTATGCACATGAATAGGCGAAACTTTGAACTTAAAACTTAATATGAAGTGTATTCTGTATTATTAATTGAGAAGACATGTTGAGCCACATGCTAAAATCATAATAACAGCAGAGTACTACGGATGTTCGACACAACCTCGAACGAAACGTCTGGAAAGAGATTCTCCACTAAACCACGGCCCACAGGCCCGGATAATCATTTTGCAATTTGTTAATAATTTTAAATCCTTATTGTGTTTAACACATTCAAAAACTTCATTAGAATATTTACATATATATTCCGTATAGGTGCAGATCCCGGAATGTCAAAGTGAGAAACCTAAGCCGCAATGCGAAGTGGTGGAGCAGTTACGGCTGAAAGACGTGAAGACGTAGCATGGACATCGATGAAGCTAAAACCTAATGAATGTCATTCTTGTAACCTGCACTTACACGGAACTGAAACCGCATAAACATGCCTTTAAACTAGTCATCACATACCTATGTACTAAAGAAAGGAATTACATGACCCTGCAATTATTTCATCCATAAAAAGCCGTTTTTGATACCTACCTATTGTGAAACACAATAATTCCTTCATCGTATTTGTTTAACTATTTATAAATACAAAGCTCAAAACCGTGTCTATTAATCAAAAAACAGTCATATTCCTCTAGCATGCTCTAGCAGTACGTGTGGTCACTTTTGTTTTGTTTATAAGTCAAGTTAGCCAACATTTAACCTCAGCATGTCCTCTCTACTCTCTGCAATTTTATATTCTTTGGTCTACTTAAACACTGGTTACAAGAAACTCAATAGGTATTGTGTATTCATATGTAATGCATTCCAATGGATAAAACACAGAGTACTTATGGTTCCATTTACTAGGTACATTTCGAAACAGAGGCCTCAAATGACGCAACTTCTAATAATTTTAAAATGAAAGTGCAATATCCGCAAGCTTTAGTAAAACTCCACTAGCAGTTGACCGTAAATAGATTGGAATACCTACCGAAAGTGTGATGATTTCCTATAAATTTGTGAACACTAAGAATTCGTAAAATATATTTTTTTCTGAAATCATATTTCTTAGAGTTAACTAAACAAATAGAAGTAATAAATGTATTTATTTCCTAATAGCACCAATTAAAATATTTTCTAAAATAATATTTTTTTATTGTTCCCAAGGCTTCCTCTTCCCAAAGGATTACAGTTTTCCAAATCATTATTCCCAATGCTGAATATTTTGATACATATAGGCAGAGTAAATTTACAGATACGTGTGCATTGCTAGACATTTATGGTCACTAGCAAAACTGAATTTATTTGCTTTATATGTAGCTAACATCACGAAACTTACAGCGTGCTTTTCTCTATTAAGATGATTCCATGTACGGGATAACAAAAGTGTTGGAGGTGGAGTCAGAGTTACAAAATACGATCATATAAATAGGAGCAGCATTCGTTTGTCCTGAGTCACTTAGTTTTTATATATGCCAATCATTTGCTATATTCTTAACATCACTTTCATATCCAGGTTCTGTACAAGTTACTTTTAGCAACGTTTTATTGTAGCTCACCACAGTTATACATAAACTTTACACTGCCATACTACATCTCTACAAAGCTAAAACCAAATCTAATGTGTCCACTTTATAGCAGAAGGTTCATTGAACTGTTTAGCTAAAAAGGCATAACCTTGTTTAGTCCAATCCACCGATTTATCTGGACACTCACTGAGGAACATACAAGATTTACTGACACCCCTGCTCGAATAGTTCCGAGCTTGATACGATATATCTTATAGGCTTTTGATTTGTTCGCACTGCAAAATGTACCAACTACTGCCTTTCTGGCTGTAAAGTGTGTGCTTTTCCTAATGCTCCCAACTCTTGATACTTTCAGTTTCACAATCCCTGTTCTAGCTCATGTACAATCTTTTCTTGCGGCGGCGATCATAGTGTTCAGCAGCATTACCTCTACTACACGCCGTTTTCAATGTTTGGTATGTATGTACTCAATGAAGTTCTGAAATTAAAACTAGTATATATTTGTTGCCTTTCAATGTGATTAATCTTTTATTTATTTCCTGAAGTAATAGCGTATCCGGAAAAAGTTGCAAAGGGATGCAACATGATACAGAAAAATTATCCATTAATAACCCCGATGTTCAGTGTTTCAAGGAGATTTATTCTTCCCCAGCAACAAATGTGGCCAGTTCGCAGCTGCATAGCTTTAATGTTTTTCTCTTGAGCTCGAAGTTCTTCACTTTAGGGCAGATGACCGCGAATGCCCCAACTGTGAATTGCAGGAAGAACGCCGTACCTCCAGCAAGTGTCATATACCTTCTCTAAGTCGAAAAAGGCAGCAATCACTTGGCTGCTCCTCAGAAACAGGGCGGTGAGTGAGTGGAGTTTAACGGCCCATCGACAGCTAGATCATTTGGACCCGTCCACGAAAGATGCTCATGATGTTTGTGGGTAGTGGTCGATCGTTGAAGGGAAGCAACGAAAACCTTACCGTACATAGGACAGTAAATTCTAAGGTTCAAGACACCATGTCAATCGACCGTTGATTATGCGTTCCATCACCTTGCAGAGGCACCTGATTAGAGTTCAGACGATAACTGGAAGGTAGATGGTGATCCGCGCAACTTTTAAAACCATTTAGACGCTTTAAGCTGCAATTTTCCTTTTGTTTCTGTTGAAAGCTTTTCAGCAGCAAAATGTTTTGTGTATACAGCTGAATCCTTCAATGGAATAAGGTGTTCACGGTGAATGCTTCTTATCCATTTTTCTCTGAGATCTTGAAATTTTTGGTGCAATAGAATACTTCCCCTACTTACTATAGGTAATAGACAAAGTAAAAATCCCTCACCCCAGTTGGGAAATGAACTTGGGTATCCTTTAATCCAAAGAGCTCAGCAAAGGTAAGAACAGAAAGAGATGGAGAATGATTCCACATAAAAATAGGTGTAAAATAAGGAGACCCAAAGTTATATACAAGTGTACTGGAATATCAATTCAGAAAAATGAAATGGAAACACAAATATGGAATAGATATAGATGGTCAGAAACTGCCACATCAGATTTGCAGATGACATAACAGAAAAAAAACAGCTACAGGTGTGTCAAAGGAGAATGGAGCATAAGCTCCTAAATGTTTTGCTAAGAGACCGAACCAGGAGTGAGGAACTTAGAAGGACAAAAATGTGCAATGTAATAGAAAGGGCAGAAAACTAAAATGGAAATCAGGTGGACATGTATCACGCATGGAAGCCAGAAATGGACGCACCGCATCACAATGAGGGATGCCAAAAGATCAGATGGGCAGGCTACTCTTGAACCAAAGCGGGAAGCCAATGGTCAAGGGTTGCAAGAAACAGAGAAGCATGGAGACAGCTGGTGCCAAAGTGACAATGAGTATAAAAACTGTGAAAAGTGCAGTGCGGAAGTGTCTGGGGACAGGAAAAGTGAAAGTTTTATGACTGGAAAATATGATTAGGAATAGGAAGACAGTTCAGCAACACAACAAGACTCCCATACCTTCGGAGCTTATTTACGAGCTAGTCTGTGTATAAACAGGAGGCCTTTGCCCTTACAAAATGCCTTTAGGCTAAATTTATCATTACATTGTGGTGGTGGTGGTGGCGGCGGTGATGGTGGTGGTGGTGGTGGTGGCGGTGGTGGTGGTGGTTATGGTGATGATGACCTGGATCATCATTGTTATAGTTATAATTTAGTTATATTATAATTTAATCCAGGAATAATGAACACCAAGCCACAGGGACCTACAATGATGAAGTTGCGGGAATGCAGGAACAATACTCCTTTGGGAATATGATTATATTTCAGACTTAACAGTAAATTTGCAGCTAGATACACATAAAATAAATCTAACATAATGCAGACAGATTAATAAGCAAACGTCACCTCGTTTTGTTCAACAACATCGAAAGATGAGTAATCACTATCAAAGTCACTTCAGCTGTTCTTTCAATCCATCATGGTTCTTCCTTGATTTCAGCTTCAATACTGTCACTTTCTAACACATTTTCCTTAAGTTTCTCAGTCTCATTTTCTAAACTGACTTCTGACAATAGAGTTTCACTTTTCATATGCAATCCAGGCTCTTTTTTTACTCCAATTTCATCAGCAATATTGTGGTTAGCACCCTTTGCAAAATGTATTTCATTCTGCTGTCCAATAATTATGAGATGAGGTTTTTGTAACTCATATTTAAACTCACGTGGTGATTCCTTATGGCAGAAAAGCTCCTGTCTCATTTCTGTTTTATCTTACGTCCCACTCTCAACAGATAAAGAACAATTACAATAGGACATTTTTCAGTTTCATAGATAACATCTTTAAAATTCAGAAAAGCTAATATACTTGTGTCACTGACTCAGTTCTCATCTCTCTCTGAAGATGGCATCCTATGGCTTCTTGCAAAATTGTTCCCAATTGCCAACATAGCTAATGAATTATTCAAAACTTCCAACATAATACAAACTCTGCCAAAGAATGGCTTAATAAGGCTGAGTGATTCAGGAGCCTAAGCCACTAAGTGTAGCCACAAGATTGAGTGTCCTAAACTGCAAAGCATAGCGGAGCATTTTTTACTTTTTCTACTGGTAAGTAGGGGAAGTATTGTATTCCACCCAAAAAGTCGAGATTTCACCGGAAATACATGTTTTGAGGCCCCCTGAATCCAAAGAAAGCATTTTTAGAAATAGGTCCGTCTGTGTGTCTGTCAGTCTGTTAGTCTGTGGACAGCATAGCTCAAAAACGAAAAGTCGGTTAAAAACCAAAGTTGGTATTTAAGTTTAATGTCGTTCAAGGATGGGATACGAAGATTTTGAAGAAAATAGCCCCACCCTAAACTACCCTTTACATGGAAAATTTTTCGAAAATTTTGATTTTCTTGAAAATGGCTCTAACGATTTTGATTAAAATGTCATATGTTTGAGATATTTTTATGACAAATGAAATGTATATCTTGAATTTTCTGGCTATGGCCCCTGTAGTCGTATTTACTCTGGACGACTTTTGCATAACTGGTAAACCGTTAGAGATAGACCAAATTATACTATACAAAAAATGTAGATCTTGCTAAAATACACAATTTATGTCTCAATAAATTTTCTTGTAGGGTGAACCATTTCGGAGATATACCTTGTTATGTGTGTGAGTTTCGGAAAACTTGGAACTTTCATGAAATGGGTCATCGTTGTTCATTTTTTTATATGTTACGTGTACAAAGAGAACGGAATCTCAAAGTTTTAAAAGATTTGACTATCGCACAAAGCCTACTGTATTCCAATATTCCCCTTGCACCTACAAGGAAATAAGCAATAAGATAATTTGTACAAATGTTTATTTTAAGTAACACGAAGAAGATATAGGAATAAGAGTTTGTAAGAATGGTTAATACAAGACTAGAGAAAGTCATGTGAGTGTAACACATCAGATTTTTTTTTGCAAGTGGACTAAAGTGTTACCAGAAAGCCACAGCAAAGCATAAACAAGAGCATCAACGTAGCTAAACCCAAATATTCAGGATTGTGGGGAAATACTAGGTACTCAAAAAAAAATTAAACGAGCATATGTTTAAAATAAAGCTCAAAATAAAGTGAGGCAATATCAATTTTGATAGTCAGGTGGTATGTTCTGAAGAATTGTTTAAAACTACAAAGTTGTTCTAAAAATTTGTTATTATTTATCTGAATAAATCACTAAAGTTGAAAAATATGTGGAAATCAAAGTGAGTGCACTTTGATTTATTCATTTCTTTCTTTAAAACAGGTTTTAACAACAATCTGTGGCTGAAAATTGTTATTTTGTTTTCTGAACCTAATACAGAGGAACAAGACATCTGAATGAAACATCTGTCATAAAAGTAGTTATGTGGATTGAAGATGACCACTCCATTTGCTTTGTCTTTAGGATTCATGTCAGCCCTTCTGTCACACATAGAGCTTGGGGATTATATAGAGAGACAGATGAGTTCCAGAGGTGCATTAGAAGAAGACAACAGAGGTGCAGGAAAGATATCTTGTCATATTAGCTTTGCAGAGATGCAAATCTACAGTGAGAGACCCACAAAATTATGTAGGATCAACAATTGGAGTGGTGGCTTCTGATCAGGCAATAAGGAACAGGCTGAGAAACGTACAGTCGAGTTCTAGAATCCCGTTAAAGCCCCTAGTTTGACATGACAGCACAAGGAAGCCAGATTGAGATGTGCTCTGAATCATGTCAACTGGCAGTTCTGCCAATGGAAGTCTGTTCTCTCCACAGACAAGTTAAGGTTTCAATTGACAGGTGGTAATGGTCCTACATGTGTATGGTGACATCATGGTAAATGTCTTGCTCCAGCCACTATTGTTGAACTTGACAGATTTGGAAGCAGGTCTGGGCCTGGCATTACTGTTCAGTGTTGGATGAAGCTTGTTCCAGAGCACATGACTGCAGATGTTTATGTTAATAACATTATCCTTCAACATATACCATCTGCTTATGAAGTGGATCCTAATTTTCTTCTACAGACAATAATGTTAAACACCACACAGCACGTAGTAACAAGGATGTCTTACAAGAATGCCAAACTCAGGTAGTGAACTGGCCTGTGCACAGTCCTTACTCAATCCAATTAAAAACTTGTGGGATAAGCTGGGAAAATCTATTCACAAGCAACCTGCTGTGCCACAGAACCTGGGAGAACTTGAAAATGCGCTGAATGAAGAATGGGAGAAAATTCTACAAAATGCTGTTAGGAGGTCGGAGTGAAGCATGCCACGTAAATGTTATAGTGTTATTACAGCTCGTGGTACACACCAGGTACTAAATGTTGAAATAACCATGGTAACATTGATTAGTAAACAATTTAATCTTGTATTTTCACTTTGTTTTGAGCATCAGCAATATTTTATCACATTTCCAATGTGAAAAAATAAAAGTTTGTCAGAATGCCTATTATAGTCTTACACAGTTCCTCAATCTATGATTAAAAACTGCCAAAACTAGAATTATATCAATATTTGTTTTGGGACATTGGTTTAAACATGTGTTTCTCTAATTTGTTTTAGCAAAGTGGTTTCAAATATGGTATTGCATTCATAAATTATGGTGGATATTAGAAAGAGAAACAACATTTATAAACAATAAGAACCACCAATCTAGTGCTTTTTGCTACTGTTTAAGTTGGTAGGCCCCAGCTGAACTGCTCGTCAGCAGAAAAATGTCCAGTTGACTTACAGACATTCAAAGTGACATTTACTACGATCCACATGATTACCGTAAGTGCCCGCCTCAGTAGCGTGATGGTTAGCGTGTGTGCCTCACGTTCGAGAGGTTGCGAGTTCGAATCTCGCTTAGGGTAAGTTATCCGGGTAAGGTTTTTTTCCGAGGTTTTCCCGGATAATCTTTAGAAAGGTTCCCGCGATGAGTTGGTCAGAATTTCGGCTGTCCCATTCGGCAGTGTGTACGAATGGTCACGAAAGTTGCCGAAGTTGCTGTGTTAATGCAACGAGGAGACGAATGTCGGGTAACTTAAAGGTGCATGGACCTCGGGCTCATTTGAGCATCATTTCACCCATTTCATTCATTCGTCCGATATGACACAATGTTGAAGGGCGTTAATTAAAAAAAATTACCGTAAGTAATGTGGTAATAGTGTATTTAGTTTATTGGCATTTATCTGGTATTTGTGACATTGCTTCCCCACTTCTTTAACCATCATTAATGGTCTGGATGGCTCAGTTACTTAGACATTGGCCTACATGTTTATTTGCTTCTCTGTTTTGTTTGTTTGGTCCTATTGTGAGCAGAGCTCAGGAACGTTGAGCATGTCATACAATTTGGAACATGCATCGTGACTATAGTTTGTTCACCAGCTCATACTCCTGGCGGTAATGCAGCCAGCCAGTAGCCAGTAAACAATTCCAGGTAAACAGTGATATCTGAAGTAGGAGCTGTGCTTCCAATCATATTTAAAGTAACGGCACCAACCTTGGAATGTATATTTGTGCTAGACTAAAGCAAAAACTTGCTCAAAATAGCACAGTTTAAATGTTGTTTTCAGCCTATGCAGTATATTTAACTAATAAAATGCAAACAATGTTTTCAAGTACTCCATCTTTCTTCCAATGGTCATTTTCTGCCTTTTCTGTATTTTTCAGAAACCCTGCCAGTCTGCTTTGGTCTCAAGTGATATAACCTCGAGGGTTATATCATGCAATTCCTGTAAGAATAAGTCACCTGTCGCATTTCTTTAAGTATTCGTTTCACCTTGGCCGAAGCTAGTTCTATGGGAATGAGATCATGCATGTATGGGGACTACCAACTGACAGTATGGTCCAATAAGACCAAAAATGTGTCTGCTTTAAGAACCTCTTTAGGATTGTTTGATTCGATCATCTTATAAAGTTCTGTTTTAAACATAGAACTGTCACTTTGAACCCCTTTGTTCTACAATCACAATATCATAGCAGATTTTACAGCATACCTAGGCGGAGGTTTATCCACTTCTACATTACTTTTACCATTACTTTTACCATTACTTCTGACATAAAACTACTGATTCATATGATTTTACAACTGAAATTAAGAGAAATTAGCAGCCAAGAAACATACAGTGAATAAAATTGGAGGTAAGTCGCCAACATGATTAGCAGAACATAGGTGCGGAAGTTTACAGCACTTGGTTTGCACTATATGGAATGTCTCATTCCCCTATGATCATGAGCTGGTGACTAGGCAATAGTAACATACCCATCACCAATAATATTCTTATTTCCCTCTATCTTGCAGGAAGGAACAAAGGAAAAAATAAACATTTTTAAGCCACCTTCATTTGAAGAGTGAACTTCACAAGATGCTGTAAATCACCACCATGTATAATATGTATTGTATATTTAATATTTATCTGTTGACAACATATTAAATAATTCCTCCACAGTATATGGGGAATGAATATATAGGAAAGACTGTATATTTTTGTTAAAGGTTTTATATTCACTGTGGTTGCCTAATAGTATTAGGTGATGTGAAAGGTTATTACACATTTTTATTACAGAATAGTAACATCCTTTTTGAAAATGTTCCAAGCTATTTACTGGGTTATACAAACCACCTGCATGCCTTATGTCTATCTGGGTGGCTCAGTTGGTTAAGTGCTGGCCTACTAATCCCAAGGTCGCGGGTTTAAACCCAGCCCAGACCAATGGTTTTTAACTGTGCTTAAAAATGACATCTTCATGTCAGTAGATTTACTGGCATGTAAAAGAACTCCTGCGGCACACGCTGATGTGGTCCTGGAAATTGACAGCATCATTAAACAACAAAATAATTTAATGCATGCCTTATACTGTTATCAAGCACAGCAAGGTTTGTTGTGAGGTTATCATAATTATGATGCGTACTTCAACAGGGTACATATCTATTCACTAGCAAGGGTAAGAATTGTTTGGGGTTCTAAACAATGGTCTACAAGAATAATGGAGAGTAACCCTGCCAATAATATGTATAGCCCTTTTTTGTAATATACATATTTGTTTGCTGTGTGCATGGATGTCACGAAGAGCGGGGGGGGGGGGGGGGGCACGGGGGAGTCGCGGCCTCCCCTTTGGAAGTTAATGAACTTAATGTACTGACTATTAAACCATTATTTTAGTTGTTATATAAATAGCAATTTTTATTTAGCACAAATTAATACGGTTATCCGCAACAAATACTATATCTCAAAAGGGGTTAAAGTAGACCAAATATGCTGATCCCAAGGTCGCGAAACTGGCGGATTCAAATCCGACCCAGACCAATAGCTTCTCGGTACATTTTCTTACATGTAAAAGAAGTCACTGTGCAGGATAAAATTCCGGCATATTGGCTTCGCTTGTATTAAGATTATGGCAAATGATAGCCTCATTAAAATAATCGTTTATGTTAATGGGTACCTAACACAAGTACACTAACTTTGTCATAAAATTAGTGTCCACCCACTTACCGTGTAATGTTACACTATTTACTGAGGTAGAAACGCCCTGGATTATGTTCCATTCAGGGCTCGAAGGTTCGGTTTTGTGTATTTACATAACCACAATGCCTTGGAGGATATATTTTATAATCTCATTACATTGGAAGCCGTCACTTCGTCCTCTCATTTTTGAAGATTGTAGCATGGAACGTTTAACACAAGTGGCGTTCTGAGTAATAACGTCACAATAACAGCCAATTTAACAGTGAAGCAGTTACACCATCCGATTATTTGTATTATTTTTCTATTAAGTTCTGTGACCTATGTCCTATTACATTCAGCCTATCCACAGACCTAGAGAGGATAGAAAAAAGTGAAAGGCCGCTCCCTAAAATGGGTAATGAGAATAGGAGAAACAGCACCACGACCACTGATTATTTTAAGATTACCACAATCTGCTATAGGTAAAATTGCCAATGCTCTCCAGCATTCGAGAACAGGTCGTACAGGTTCTCCTGTACAGTATGTTTACCTGCACAGCACCTAGCCGCTTAATGCGACTTTATCTGTGCAGTATAGAAGGTGTTCAATGCTCTCCCGAGGAGCTGCTGCCTAATAACGCACGGCTTGTTCACCAGCTCGTGGTCCCTGGCAGGAATGCAGCCAGCTACTACGTCGGTAAACAGGTCCAGATAAACAGCGATATCGGAAGCAGCAGTTCTGCTTCTAATCGTGTTTACATTAACATTGCCAACCTTGGAATGTGCATTCAGGCTAGATTAAAGAACTCGCTTAAAACACACAGAACACAACCGTAAAGAACACCTTTGATTTGCTTCCTGTTAAGGAATGTACACAGCTAACAGTAACAAGCATACCGGATGGCTGCACAATTCCGCAAACATTACACTGTGGTGTATGACTACTTTCTCCCATAAGCAAAGATAAGATCCGTGCCTCTAAAAACATTATTACTGCCTATATTGCTCTGGCATGTAGTATCTTTCACAAAAGTAAATACCCATCTTCGGTGAGACGTGCGCGAAGGGTCACCTAATTCTCAGGCGTGCTTGCATAGGTGGTATGAGAATTAAATTAAATGAAATTAAATTAGCTTGCTGCTCGGAGGACATGGCAGCCATGTCAACTCGCAACTCACCTTACCTCGTAATTCTGAAAAGCAATATTTCAGCAATCCTACACTAATGGGCAAACATTGCAGCTTCAACTTCAGTGCACCTGCAGAACATATGTTCTTATGGTGTTTCTGTTAAGTTGTGGACTAGAACTAAAATGATTCAGTTTTGGTACTAGACTTATAGAATGTGAGTTTAATCAGTCAGACCGAACTCCACTATTCACTATAGCTGTGTTCTTTCAAATAAACAGTGTGGGCTGACAAGGGTTCAAATCCCATCCTACATGTTTCTTTTTATTTCCCTTTTTCTATTTTTCTTTCTTAACGGGAACGTTATTATTTATATAACCCGAGCAAAATTTAAAATTATAAAAACTAATGGAATCTATTTCTAATAAAGCTCCTCCTTTAGGTATTTTTATTCCGCGTACCATTGTAAGCTTTCCTACCGTCTCATGAATGCTGTAGTAGGTATGCTGGAAATTTTACAAATGAACGCTTCCTAAGATATCAATTGCTGAAAATGAAGCAGGGAACACGCCTACCTCAAATGTCAAACATTCCCCTTGAAATTAATATTTCCCTTAAAACATTCACATTCAAAAGCATCTCTATGAATTTCGTAGGCCATTACCATATTAAAATATATAAGCGTGTAATAGTGTAAATTACCAGATCTGGATGCCAGTGAATATGACACATTAAAAATTAATTTAAAAATCATCACTTTTGAAATATTTATTTTATTTAATATTTCTAAAAGGAATATATATTTATTTATTGTCATTCCGTATCCCTTCTGGCCACAAGAAAGATAACGAGTCATTGAAAAAACATGCAACAGTTGAATGATTTACTTCTTCGAGTATTTGTATGTTCAGAAGAAATGATCTGCTACCTGCTTTCATAGCACCAACTACAGCACTACACAGGTACTGTCCCGATGCATCTGTGGTTTCATCAATAGAAATCTGTTTTCATGCTTCAGTGTATTCCGAATATTACCAATCACTTCTTGAAAACACTGAGGCGTATAGTTTTTGCGCAATGTAGATTCATCCGGCAACCTTTCATTTGTATATTTTTCTAAAACTACACGAAGCTGCATATTATTCAATTTATACAATGGAATATCTGAACCCACTAATACTAAACATAAGTCTTTGGAAAATGTATCACTAGAACTTGATTGTTCACCAACGTTGCCTTTAATCAGTTGCTGGTTTAACTTAGGTTTATTCCGAAACCTCTCTTTATTCCGCGTTGCATTTATGTGCTGCACAATGTAATTTTTTCTTCGCAGAAATACTATTTTCACACACCAAACAAAATAAGACACTACCGTTTTCACTGAAAATATGTTTTCCAAACTCGTTCACACATTTGCGTAGGAAAGCTGGCTGAGAGGTTTTTGTGTGTGGCAACCTGTAACTGCAATATCGAACTAAACTAAAAACCGTAGCGCAAGAAGATGCAGTCGGAATTCAGGGATTCATCCTTGTTTATGACATCAAGAGACTGTTTAAGATTTAAAAAGTAATTGAGAAAGTTTTTGCTAGCACATTCTATTTACAGCATAAAGGAATACTATACTGTAAGTTCTTTCAACCACTAGTTTAACCCTATTATAATGATTGTGTTTAGGTGTTGGGGAAAAAAATTGTATGAAATTGCATGGTTGTATGACGTGTTCTATATCCTTGAGCCTGGCTCATTCTAGGATCCAAAGAACAAGGTGTAATACAATACAATACAATACAATATCTGACTGATGAGTTGACACTCTAGTGACTAGAGTCTAGTCTACGCAATCATGCACACCTTGCTGGATTAAATGATGTAGCTTGGAACTCGGGGAATCACCATACTTGCTTATGACATCATTGTGTTATCTCAGGCGATAATTGACTGATGAATTCACTCTACTAATCGCAGCAAGTAATTTTTCTCCTCTCAGTATGATTTCACATCACCGGTGTATATCCTGGTGTTTCTCACGAATTTAGTCAAGAAAATAGCTAATCATTGAAAAATCACGGATAACTGTGATATATGCACTTTTAAATTTACGGTTTTGGGTAAAATATGCTGTTTTTATTAAATATCGCAAAATAAGTAAGCAAAAACGTTTTCCTGCGAAATACGCATAAATAAGCACAAACAAAAATAGTTAAAAGTTGCTCATCTAGGTGTCTTATGAAGTATAGCCCTTCTGCTTACCTTTAAAGCTGTAGAAAAGGTTAAGCGTTTTGCTTAGAAATCCGGGCTTTACTGATTACTGTATGTAAGTATAACACGAGGTATTCTAAATAAATTAACACACACGGAGCAAATTGCTTACTTTATTTCATCAGAACTGCAATTTTGGCGCATCCAAAATACACACTTCCTCCAAAACAAATCACTAGGTAACATGTTTATTGTTATAACCTAACGAATCGAAATAGAGCAACAATCATTCAATTCAGCTCAGGCATAACAATAAGAAAATAAATATCCACATAAATCGGGACCTTTGGCTACGGCTTTTCGCATAAAACATTTGGTGACAGAAGCCTTCCATGCATTGTGCTGTCTGTACCATCAAGTGAATCACTACAGCCGTTGGCATTCTATGAACCACCCAGAACCACCAGAGAAAAAGAAAATGATCATGAGTTGAGAGCTGTAACGTTAAATATTGGGTTTTAGTTTCTTCACGGCTTTATTTTCAGCAGTCTCTTGCTTTGTGAGGAATAACCGAGAAACACAGGTTTGTATATTTGAGAGGTTTATTGGCTGTGTAGTTTGATGGTCAAATTAATATTTGGGTGACCTTGACTTGATATTGCTAAACAGAAGTATAATAGTTTATTTACACATCGTTTCAGTAAAACACTTGTTTATTTCGATTCCTTTATGTAATCAGTCTGTTCGTTTTCAAAATAGGAGAAGGATAATGCTGTACAGGGTCATCAAGAAACATTAAACAGGCAGTTGTAATGGATGAATATGAAAGGTTATGGTTATTGGGTTTGATAATTCTGTGGGATGGTTCTATTTATTATGGCGACTACGCCTAGCGAGGAATCTTCCGTTAGGTAGAATACCGGTGGTCCTGCGGGGCCTATCAGGCCCGCGTTATATTTTTGTGCTGATATACTTGTAGATATTTATTTTTACTTTATCTATTAGGTATAGTAAAACAGAGGAAATATTGTATTCCACCCAAAAATTCTATGTCGAGATTTCACCGGGAATGTTTTGAGGCCCCCTGAATAAAAAAAAAAAAGAATTTTTAGTAAAAGGTCGGTGTGTGTCTGTCAGTCTGTGGACAGCATAACTAAAAAATCTTATGTATTGCACTCACATGACTTTCTCTACTCTTATAGTAACTATTCTTACAATCTCTTATTCCTCTATCTTCTTCATATTAGTTGAGATAAACATTTTCAAAAATTATCTTACTGCTTATTTCCTTGTAGGTGTAAGCAGAATTAGGGATATAGTAGGCTTTGAGTGACAGTCAAATCTTTAAAGCCTTGAAATTGCGTTCTCTTTGTATGGTTAACATATAAAAAAATGAACAACGATGTTCCATTTGACAGAAGTATAAGTTCTCCAAAACTCTCACAAATAACAAGCGATCAAAATGGTTCACTCTACAAAAGATTTACTTCAACCTAAATTGTGTGCAAGATCTACATTTTTTGTATAGTAAGATTTTCTCTTGATTAAAACTTCTCGGGTTACCAGCCATGTGATGTGGATGAAGTTGCTCTTACGGTGTACCAGTTATACAAAAGTCATCCAGTGTAAATAGGACTTCTTGGGTTATAGTCAGAAAATTCAAGATAACATTTCATTTGTCATGAAAATATCTCAAACATATGGCATTTTTATCAAAATCGTTAAGAGCCATTTTCAAGAATATCAAAACTTTGGTTTTAACCTCTACTTTATTATACGTAGTAGAGAAAGTAAAAACGAAAAGTTGGTTAAAAACCAAAGTTGGTGTTTTTGTTTAATGTCTTTAAAAGATTTTGAAGAAAATTTCTCCATCCTAAACTACCCTTTACATGGAACATTTTACAAAATCTAATATAATAAAATTTCATACTGAGCTATTTCATATTGGATGTTCAGATAAAACAGACATGGTTGAAAGTTTGTTATTTTTACTTTTGTTCCTCCATGCTTTTTTGCTGGCATACAAACCCTTAGTATGACTTACCTTGGTAGGGAAGTAAAGTCTGTGTTCTCATTTCATACATTTGTGGAAGTCTGCCAAAGAGGTCTCTGAGCAAAATTAATTGCTTTTTCACACCCAGTACTGAATGGGACACAGAACCATAGAGCATCCATAAATAAAATTTCAATTTCATTTTTTTATGTCACCATAAATAAATATAGGGATGCTGTTTCCAAGACTTTATTGTTTAGTCTGAAACAATTCTTACATAACAATATATTGCAAATAACAGTATATGTAAAAGAATCTCATCCTCTGTAGTTTAGAAGTAACTTTGATTCCCAAGGTTGTGATTCAAATTTGGTGGAGGGCAATGATTTTTTTGGGAGAAAAAAATCCTTTTTATGACTTTTTTCAGAATGGAAGTAAAGCTGGTGGCCCCGTATCTTAGATTTACCACACATAAAAGAACCTCAAGCTTGATAGAGGCCTCTCAGCAGAATTAAGCAATTTTCTGTGCCCAATGTAGAATGGGATGCTGGAAACCACAGCATTTCAAGAGCATCCATAAATAACACTCCATTTCAATTTTACAATATGTATGAATACTTTCAGTGTTTTTACTACTTAGAGAAACTATAAGTATCGAAAATTATGAATTCAGACTTCTCTGGAGACACATAATTTTAACTTTCCTTAGTAAAGGGAAGCCATTTACAGGAAAATATCTCTGAGTGTGCACGTGCATGTGTCCATAAAAGAGTGAGAGGATTATGTGGAAAACAGGCTGATGAATCAAATGAAGTAAAGTGCAATGTATAGATATTTTATTCTGATACGGTATTAAATGTTTATTTGGCAGTCAAGCTTAATTTTTGTTGTATGAGCAAATTGAGTAGACTCACTGCAGTGTTTAATTTTGCTTATGTAGCAGATGTTTAATAAGGAACTTTTTGTAAACTATACTGACTGGCTACAAACTCAGTATTTCTCCTGTTAGATGCATATGGGGAGTGTTATCGACAGAAGCTTTGAAACTGCACTCTTTCCTCTTCTTTTTGCTGTTGTTAAAGACTAATTCATAACCACCTGTGACAGCAATGATAATCAGAACTTGAACGTTGAAGCACATATATTTAAATGGGAGTGTTCACAACTGAGAGGAAGCTTTACTGAGTCCGGGGAACAGAAAAGAGGAGTTGGCACTTTCTTGTTCTCGCTAAGGGGTGTGGCATGTTGAATTCATATTATGCACATTATACTTTGCGTCATAGTTTATTGAAGGTGGGTGTGGCATGAAACAGACATTGAAGTTCCCTCTAGTTACAAGCTAGAAAAAAATATCATTGGTCAGTTAGAAACAAATGAATTTCCAATTTGCAGTACTGATGGGCGCCTTGCTATTGATATGATTAGTTATATATATTCCTTTTCTTGTTATTGTGCTGTTGTGAACCAAAATGTCACATGCTGCCCTGCTTACCATGTTTTGGTTATCATTACCATGTAGTTGTGACAGAGCTTTAACTTTTTTACTGCGTGTTGTTTTTTGTGTTCCAATTTGCGATCGGACAAACATCTCAATGTGTCTAGCTTAGAGAATTTGACAATATACCATGGGTGATCAAGATGGACTGCAGTTTTTGTATGTTTGGTATGGTTTGAGTTTTGTGGCTGTAACACTTCCGCCACAAGAACTGAACTCATGTCCTTCAGAAGTATTGTGTTCCATTTTTAAAAAATCTGATGTATTGCACTCACATGACTTTCTCTACTCTTGTACTAACCATTCTTACAAACTCTTATTCCTTCCATGTTGAGTTAAATATTTGCAGAGATTATCTTATTGCTTATTTCCTTGTAGGCACAAAGGGAATATGGGAATACAGTAGGCTTTGAGTGATAGCCAAATCTTTCAAAGCTCTGAGGTGCCGTTCTCTTTGGATGGTTAAAATGTAAAAAAATGAATGATGTTGCATTTGATGAAAGTTTAAGTTTTCTGAAACTGACACAAATAACAAGGAATATCTCCGAAATGGTTCGCTCTACAAATTTATTTGAACATACATTGTGTTTCAGTGAGATCTACTTCTTTTTATAGTAAGATTTTGTCTATGTTGCAGTTTATGAGTTATTCAAAAGTCATCCAGAGTAAATGGGGCTACATAGGCTATAGCCAGAAAATCCAAAATATACATTTCATTTGTCATAAAAATATCTTAAACATATGTAATTTTGATCAAAATTGTTATAACCATTTTCAAAAAAAAATCAAAATTTTCGATGTAAAGGGTAGTTTAGGGTGGAGCAATTTTCTTCAAAATGTTCATGTTTCATCCTTTAAAGACATTAAACTTAAATACCAAATTTGGGTTTTAACCAACCTTTCCTTTTTGAGTTATGCTGTCCACAGACGCACACCCATGCACGCACGCACGCATGCACACACACACACACACACACACACACACACACACACACACACACACACACACACACACACACACACACACACACAGATCTTTTCTAAAAATGCTTTTGTTTAATTCAGGGGTTCTCAAAACATTTCCGGTGAAATGTCGAAATCAAATTTTTGGGTGGAATAAAATACTTCCTCTACTTACCAGTTGAGAAACTAAAAATGCTACAATATGTATTATGTCTCACAGTGTTTGATATTTGGTCAAGCTGATGTTACTCTTTGACTGCATGATATATGAAATGATAAATATGTAGAATAAGAGAATATAGGATAAGAAATATTGAGGATTGGAGTAATTTCTCTTCGAAGGAGAAGGGAAATAGAATCATCCTTTAATGGCCTGAAATCTTGTGAATAAAGAAAAGGAAGTGCAAATTTATGCTGGAAGTTATATACAACTTTCATGATTCATAGTTCTTGTCCTGTATATTAATGAAGGAGTAACTGGACATCCACCCTTGATACGAGTTTACAAAGATGGGGTCTGTCAGACCAAGTCCTCTAGAGTTACGGTGTATTATATAATAATCTGTGTAACTATGTAATATAGTGAGTAAAAGGGCAAGGAAGGAGAAGACATAAGGAAGAAAGAGAGCGAGAGGAGAAACATTGAAGAAAACAGGAATGAAGGAACTGGTTTTTCTTTGTAATAGCTCTCCATCCAAAACTCTTTGTTACCATGCTTGTCCTGTTGCAGTGCAAAACTGGCCTAAGTCACAGCAGAGAAAGAGTTCTCCAAGGTCTATAATTATCAGAGAGAAAGCTTGTTTTAAATTTTGTTATTTTCACAGTTTGCATAGTACACTTGGCTAGGCATCTTCTGAGATTGTGTAGTATTAAGAAACCGGAGTGTTAACATTTACTGATGAGTTTCGTATGAGAAGTGTCTTAAATTGTGAGTGCGGGTGCATTTTACACTTTTCAAGTGTTTACTTCTCCCCTTAAACTCTGCAAAATATGCTTTTTTTTCCTTAAAACTTCTTCCTTTGGAAGAAAGGTTATAACGGAAATAGTGATACCACTACGTTCTGTAGTAAATATCAGCTAGGTTCTTTTAGTAGCAACTTAAGACACACTCACAACCTAATGGTGAAGATTAGTTTTCAAATCAACTTTAGTGTCACCCTGTTCCATTTAACCACAGTTTAATGCTGCATTGTACAATGGCAGTACCGACAGTACAAGCAGATTTAAGGGAAATATTTGAGAAATTACTATTATGATGAAGTTGGAACTCCTCAGGGACCCAGAACTTTCCTAATTAGCCCTGATTACTTTCAGATGTGGAATTACCATCAGTTTTTAAACAGATTCAGACTTATGAAACACACAGCCCTAAACTTATTTAATGATCTTTATTAGTCATTTAGTAATTACAATAATTACCATAAACTTATTCAAAAATAACTTACTATACTCATTCTATAAATACATACATACAAACATTGCTAACTTAAGATTTACACTTATATTTACAAATTAAGATTTATATAAGTTTATAATGCAATATTATTTTGTTCATGAAATTCTTGCACACTATGATTCTTCCTTCATAATCATGAGATTATTCATGTCTTAATTCAAGAGAAGTTTTTGTGTGTTTATAATGTAATATAAATTATAATACTGATTATTTTATGTTTCTCTACAGCCTGTGAAATGGATAGCAAAACAAATGTGGAGGAAGGTTTGTTCATCCTCAGATCCTAAAAATTTATTTATGAATAATAGCACCACAAGTCAGCATTACTTTGAAATGGATAACAAGATATATATCAAAGAAGAAGTTCACACTTCAGATACAGACTTACCAAATGAAAAAGAACTTTACTCCATGGATCATGAGACAAATTATCAAGCTTACACAACAATGAATAATTTGGAAATGGACAAGATAAATATCAAACAAGAAGTTGACATTTTAGACACAGATTTATCAAATGAGAAAAAATTTTATTCCATGAATTATGAGACAACAAGGAGTGACGATTTTGAAACAGACAGCAAAATAAATATCAAACAGGAAGTTGACCCTTTAGACACAGACCTACTAAACGTAAGTGTGGGTTTTATAGTTTTGGTTCTTTAAGTTTATCCTAAGAGCTTTAATGAACTGTTTAAGTGCACTAGGTAGTAATTTTCAAACGTCTCCAAAGGCAAGTGCAACCTAAGTGTAATTGATCAATTCTTCACGGGTGATCAGCCACGATAAGTACGTGAAGGGTGAGCTTTCGGTCATTGTATACTCCATGGCCATCTTCAGGACTAAAAAGAATGGAGTATACAATGGCCGAAAGCTCGGCCTTCACATACTTAACACGGCTGATCACCCGTGAAGAATTGTTCACTAACATTCGCCGTGAAAGTGTCAAATCTTACACTAAGTGTAATTGTTGTACAGATGAATTGTTAAACCTTGGGCAGTGCCGGCTATTTCAGTTAGTGTATAGTCATGGAACCAACAATTTGTACACAATTGCTTGTGTGGAATAACAATTATTGGAACTAAAGATCACAATAAAAAATGTTATTTGGTAAAGTAACATTGGTTCTATTCCTGAATCAGTATGTATAAGAGGATTAATTAAAGTAGTCTTCTGCAAAGACCAAATAAGTTTTGTACCAGCTGGCTTCCCACAGTGAGGAAAAAAGCGTTCTTTAAAGAAAATGACTACATATGTGTTATAATGTTACCTTTTTGTAGAAATTCCTCGTTTATGTATCACTTCATTAACCTCTTTGGCATGAACTGAACCAATTTTTTGGTAGTCTCTGATGTAAGACTTTGCCATTCTTGCTGTAGAAATTGTTTCAGAGCCATCTTACTTTGTATTTCATGTTTTTTGGCCATTCTTTAAGGTGTATTTACAAGAATTATGAGATAGAAAGGCTATTACAGAGAAGTAAATGATAAAGACAAAATTCAAAAGACTGCCTGATGGCAAAATCTCATAACATATTTGAATTCAACATACAAAACCACTGGAATTGGTATTCAGTAAATTATAAAGACAAAATTTAAAAAGCTGCCTGATGGCAAAATATCATAACATATTTGAATTCAATGTACAAAACCACTGCAATTGGTATTCTGTTTTCTTGCAAAAAATTGTGTTGAGAAATATAATTATAATAAATTTAATGGATAGGTCTTTCAAACTAAGCAGTAATTGAATGGCCATATTATTTTGTTACAGATTGGGAAGACAGAGGACTTGGAATCAGCAGGGGCATATACGTAAGTCTTTTTGATTAGGAATATTATGGTTTCAGTGTTTATCTTAATGTCATGATATATCCAGATATGTAGATTATAACTCATCACAAGCACTTTAAGTTTCTCATAAGGCACATGTAATATCTGAGCATATAGTACACAATACTGTGTTTACTGACAGTGATGTGACCAAGTAGTTAAAGCACTTGCATCTCACTCATTCCCTTGTCCATGCCAGGTGGACATAGTGCTATTTGGGTGGCTTTCCTCCTGGTTTTCTGGTTTCTCTATCTTTCATTTCACCAATTGCTCCATCATAGCCTTTCCTCTTAGGCATTTTGCCCTTGTTTTATATCATCTGTTTTCTCACTCTCCCAAACTTTCGGCTGATTACCCATCAGGCTACTGTCTGATCTGAAGTTTGCCTGGTTCTTTTCAAACGTTACTTCAGGTGCCCACCTGTAAGTCCAAGGGGGTAAGTCCTCCATATAAGGAGAACAAACAGAGAAAGAAGAAGAATTAGGTTAACAAAACTGTTCTAGGTTAGAATTCAGAACCCGATATGCACTAATGTTACAGCTTTTATAAACATGCCCAAAAGTAATGTTAATGACTTAAGAGCATCTAAAGCTTCAAACCAATACACAACTAAGAATAACACCTTTCTCTGGAAAATATAAATTAAGTAAAAATTAAACAATTTAACTTGTGAGCAAGCAATGCTAATGGCTTCATTGTCAGATGCAAGGCATTAATCAATTCATCAGATAAATACTCTTTTACAGCATACAGAAGCAAAACTGGCGATACACTTTATGATCTCTTATTTTTCCATTGAGTAATTGAACATCAGTATCTTCTAATGTATTCTGTCCACCTTCGTTTCCCAATTATACTTCTTGCAATTTTTCAGATTTTCTGAAGATGTCATCTTGCCAGAAACTCATGGTGAAGTTATGGAACCATCTGCAATAACTGCACATGATGATTCAAAGAGATATAAGAAGTGTGGCAGTGACAAAAATTGCATTACAGTCTTATACTCAAATAAGCGAGTGCTGTATACTGACAAAGAATTGCAACGTGAGATTTCTGGGCAGGTATTGAAACTAAATGACTTTCATGAGGACAAAAAGGTACACAAATGTGAGATTTGCCAGAAGAGCTTTACTGTGCTGCAAAGTTTCAAAAGACACAAGTTGATTCATGAGGGTAAAAAGGAATATGAATGTAATATTTGCAACAAGAAATTTTATTTACTGTCACATTTGAAATCACATAAGTTCACTCATGAGGGTAAAAAGCCCCACGAATGTAACTTTTGTAACAAGAGCTTTACTTGGCCATCACATTTAGAAAAACACAAGTTTATTCATGAGGGCAAAAGACCACACAAATGTAATATTTGCAATAAGAGCTTTATTCATGTATCACATTTGAATACACACAAATTAAGTCATGAGGGCAAAAGACCACATGAATGTAACATTTGCAACAAAAGCTTTACTGTGCTATCAAATTTGAAAACACACAAGTTGATTCATGAGGGCAAAAGGCCACATGCATGTAACATTTGTAACAAGACCTTTATTAGACTGTCACATTTGGAAGGACACAAGTTGACTCATAATAACAAAAAGTAACATGAATGTAATGGGTGAAAGAAAAGCTTTACTCTGCTTTTTTCCCTACAGTCTAGTAATATGGACAAGAGCAAACTTAGTGTAATAACACCAACCTAAAGTGAACATCATTGCTGAGAAACAATTATTCCAAAGGTAAAATGTAGCAGATGTGACAGCATATGTTAAAGATGGCCTAAATGCAAAAAAGGAAAGAAACAAAAGCAAAGAAAAAACGTAGAGTGAGCTGCAGTGGATCTTTGATACAGAAAGCAAATAAATATCTGTATTTACAGTAGTGGACAAATTACTAGCAAAACTTGTGTTCTAGCACAAATTTCTATTTTAATTGTATATGTGTGGTATTGTCATCTTATGTGGTATTTATTAATTTTCAGCATTTCCCTTTACTCTCAGGCACCTTGTCATGCTTATATGACACATGGGGCAATATGATATGATATATAAAATAATATGTGGCACTATTGTATTTTATGTACACTTTTCGTTTCGTTTTTATCCATATGTGCCCTCCCATTTTTCAGGTAACCTTTTTGTTGGGTACCTGCATCCCTTAAGGAGTGGCAGGATGGGTAAGGAATATGGTGAGGGGTTGGTTTAGCAGGTAGACAGATGGTTCATCCTGCTCACCACATCACAAAGAAAGTTTTCAGCCTAGTGTGAAGATGGGTAAAACCCGTGATGTTTCTCCAGGGAAAAGGGCCAAATTGGACGTGCTGTTGGAACAAAAAACTCATTCTCTAACAGAAATAAGTCAATTGGTTGGTGTTAGCATTAGCTATGTCAGTAGGTTTGTCAAAAAGATCAAGGTCCATCACCAAAACGGCATACAAGGTGTGACAGAAAACGGGCCACTACAGATGTTTTTGATAGACTTTTGTTAAGAAAAGCATGCTAGTCTTTCCTTATCCACTTCATTGTTGGCTATCCACTATGAGGTTCATTAGAAGAAATAAATAACAAAATAGTCGTTAATTCTGCATATACTGATAAAGTTCAGACAAATAGTTTTATTTCTATTATTCTTTAGCTTATGACCTAATTTTTCCATACAGTTTGAATATTACTTTGAGAAGCACCTACTAAAGTGCCTAGAAGGCAGCAAATTTTATCCCATATACTTGTGGTTCAGAAAGGTAAGCAAAATAAGGGTTTTACAATTACATTCCCAAAAAAACCTCATTTAATATAAAACAATTTTCCTCTACAATCTTCATAACCAAAATGTTTCACACACAATATAACAATACTTTATGAAATATCTATAAGCATCAGTGTTAAATTCATTTGGTTATTGTTTGCTTTATGGCATATATGTATATTTAATCATGTGATTATGTGGGGTAATACATTACATGCTATAATAGCTACTTGATTACTTGGTAAACTATGGAGATCAAAGGTCAAACTGCAACTCACTGTATCACAAACACTTGTTTATGTGATATAAGGCATTTACTTGATTAATGCATCATTCGCTTTACCATTCCAAACTTCCAATAGCCTGCGCCACACTGTGTAACATCCACCTTAAACTTCATTTAGTGAAATAATTATCTATCTCAATCTGTGTCATGTGATATAATGAAGCACTGAAGACTGTGTTAAGTTAGTAGAAGAGAACTGTGTTATTGTGCAAAAGTTTGAAACAAAATAAAGGTACAAAAAAATTACTGGATCAGCTTTTATAATTTTGTCACATGTTTCATAAACCTCCTCAAAAGGAGTATTATAAAGATAAAGTTTACAGCATCTAATAATTCAAGAATTTCCTAAATTGAGAACCAACACTGTATAAAGCATAACCTTTGTTTAGAAAAGTAAACATCAATTAAGCTTAAATGATGCAATAGTTTCAGAATCAATTGGAAACGGACACTGTGAAGTGATTTAATAATTCCAGAAAATTATGTTCAGCGAAGCAACTAAGACACTCATACTTCACATATGTGAGTTTTAATTTTCAAGTGAACATAAGATGCATTGAGAATTAAAATTCAGGTTTGTGATGTGTGACTTTCTTAGGCCTGTCACTGTATATAAGTTTATGGAATTAAATGATGTATTTGATGTACCATTCTGAGAATTATACTGCTTATTAATGCAACATTCAGAACCAAATTACATATAATCTTCATTGACACCATACTTTTCTATCTAGTAACTGAACACTAATACCCTGTGATATATTCTGTCCAACCTTGTTTCTCAGAGTAATAAGTACGTTTTTTGTAATTTTTCAGATTGTCTGAAGATGCACTGTGGCCAAAAACTTTAGGTGAAGAAGCTATGGAACTATCTCAGATAGGTAACAATGTTACTTCAGACAGATCTAAGAAGTGTGATAGTGTTGAAAATAGCATTTCAAGTTTAAATTTAAAAAGTCAAGTGTTCAATAGTGATGTAGAATTTCAGAATGAAATTTATGGGAAGGAATTAAACTTGAGTGTTTCTCATGGAGACAAAAAGGCACACAAATGTGATATTTGCGAGAAGAATTTTCCCTGGCCATCCAATCTGAAAAAACACAAGTTGATTCATGAGGGCAAAAGGCCACATGAATGTAGTATTTGTAAGAAAAGCTTTACTCGTTTATCAGATGTGAAACAACACAACTTAGTTCATGAGAACATAAAGCCACATAAATGTGATGTTTGCAACAGAAGCTTTGCACGGTTATCAGATTTAAAACAACACAAATTTATCCATGAGAACAAAAAGCCTCATGAATGTAACATATGCAACAAATGCTTCACTCGATCATCAGATTTGAAACAACATAGACTTATTCATGAAGGCAAAAAACCATATGAATGTAATGTTTGCAACAAGAGTTTTAATTGCCTATCAAACATGAAAACACACTCTTTGATTCACGAAGGCAAAAGGCCGCATAAGTGTAATGTTTGCAACAAGAGCTTTAAAGTGCTGTCATATTTGAAGTCACATATTTTAATTCACGAAGGCAAAAAGCCTCATGAATGTAGTGTTTGCAGCAGGAGCTTTACCCGATCATCAGATCTGAGGCAACATAGTGTTATTCATGAGGGTAAAAGGCCACATGAATGTAACGTTTGTAGGAAGAGCTTTACTCGACTGTCAGATTTGAGACAACACAGTGTTATTCACGAGGGTAAAAGGCCATACGAATGTAATGTGTGTAACAAGAGCTTTACTCGATTGTCAGGTTTGAAACAACACACTGTTATTCATGATAGTAAAAGGCCACATGAATGTAATATTTGTAGAAAGAGATTTACGCGATTGTCAGATTTGAGACAACACAGTGTTATTCATGAGGGTAAATAGCCACACGATTGTAAAGTTTGCAACATGACTTTTACTCAAGTATCAAATTTGGAAATACACAAGTTGATTCATGAAGGTAAAAAGCCTTAAGAATTTGTTGTTTGCAAGAAAATATGTTGTTAGCTAATGCTGGATTTCTGACAATGAAGTCATTAATCCTCTTGCTCTCCAATATTTTTCATTGATGAATTGGGCACTAGAAGTGGCCGGGCATATTTGAAGGTGGTCTTGATCCATTTCCTCTTGCAGATCACATAGAGGACAGAGTGGTGAAGAATATATCCCAATTCTGTTTAAATGTTTTGCCAGACAATCATGTCCTGTAATCAACCTGAAGGCTGCAACTACTGTTTTTCGAGGATACTCAGGAATTACTGTTTGAATGTTTGGTAGTTCCCATCTTTTATTCTTTGATTTTTCATAGTAATATTTGGAATAATTTTTTTGAATTCACAGTTGACTAATCTTTTTGCTGCATAAAATGGTAGATTAACTATAGATTTTTGTACACCGCTGATACCCTTTTTTGAAAGAAAATCAGCTTTCTCATTACCACTCAGTCCACAGTAAGCTGGTATCCATTGGAAGACTAGGTGTTTTTGAAGTGCTGTTAGATGGGTAAGGATTTTCCAACATTCTATAATTGTTTGGTTTTTTGGTGACAATTTGGAAGTAATTGCTATAAGTGCTGCCCTGGAATCTGAAAGAATAACTGCTTGCTGAAAATGTGAAATTTTGTACAAAAGATTTTGTAGGATAAGCAAATTTTTACCTTGGTGATTTCTAATATTAATTCAAATTTCAAGACAAAACTATTCCTTCTGAATATCTTCCCTGTACATAGCCATGAAGTATGAATATATATATATATATCATAATAAGCCATCACCCGCCCACTTCGCATGGCATTAATTTTAACCTATGAATCAATGACTATTTATTTTCTGCAAAAAATGTAGAAGTAAATAACATTTAAGTGAGGTCCAATGTACTGTAAACTTATATAAATCTTAGTTTATAAATATGCTAAATGTAAATCTTATGTTAGCAATGTTTGTATGTAGGTATGTATTTATAGAGTGAGTATAGTAAATTATTTTTGACAAAGTCTATGGTAATTATTGTAATTACTAAATGACTAATAATAAAAATAAGTAAACCTGTAAAATCTCTATATATTATACTCTATATATTCTAATCTCTATATATTAGATCATATTAACATATCAGAGCAATTATGATCATACTTTCAATAAGTAAACCTGTTAAATCTCTATATATTATAAACCTGATGAAGTTATGTAACATACAACACCCTACATAACAGTATCTAAAGAATGAATAATTCGCTATACTCCGCTTTGCACTATTCCATTCTATTGCATTAACCTAGCATCTTTTTGTTTTCCTGCCCTTTTTGCTTTCTTTTTTGATGGTGTTCAGGTCCTTACAGTACTGCTTCTAAACATCCGATAGCCTTAGCTGTTTCTTTTACTGCCTTACTAACACTCAGTTTACTTGAAAAATAATTTAACACATTCATAATTGTTTGGCGTTCCTTACAGGTTCCACACAGTACATGCACATGCGCGCACAAAGACACACTACTTCTTTCAAACTGTTACTGCTGCTCCTTATACTGCCTTCCGTGTCACACCTGATGCGTTTTAGCAGAATAGATGAATACCTTTTGTTTGCCTTACACAATGAAAGCAGGAGGTTACAGACTTCTGGTTTATTTTAAAAACTGTCCCTAACCCTTCTCAACATTTGCTCTCGCTTGGTTTACCACTGTGTAACTTTTGCAGTGCACAGGTATAAAATGTTCCGAAAACATTTAATTTAAAAAATTGTAACACTTAACTGAGTAAACATAGGAAGTTTAAAGTAGGCAGGTAGCAGCACTGTAGTTTAATCTAGCTAAGAAAAATGTATAGACGTATTCTAGCAGTTAGTTTGTAAGTGCATGATGAGTATAGAAACAACAAATATCAGAATTTTACTGACAAAATTGTTTTCTGTGAAAATATGGGCTTATAGAAATGTATACTACACTCTAAAAAGGATATAACCTGATAGAGAAAAACATTCTTCATAGGATAATGTGTTCAAACCTGAAATTTATAACACCGGATAACAACACATCTACATGTCTGCAGTATTTACAATCCTCCCAGGAATGAACCAGATCTCTCATTTATTTACCAATTAAATAAAACAATCGTAATTGGGGATTTCGATGCCCATTCCAAAAGATGGGGTTATGAAAAAGTGGATTCTATAGGCAAGATAGTGAAAGAATTTTTGAATTGATTTATAGTAAAGAAGATCCTACAACCTACATATATTACTCTGGAGCAGGCAGTACCCCAGACCTCTTGTTAGCTACAACAGATATTGTTTCAAAAATTAAAAAACAAGTTATAGAAGACCCAAGTTCTGGTCACAGAGCAGTAATTGCTGATATAAAACTAGATAATATAAATAACAGTTAACATCACACAAATCTGTTTTGGAACTTCAAAAAAGAAGTTTGGAACAAATATAAAATTGAACTGGAACATAAATTTAAAGAACAAACAAACTCACAGCTGCATGACCAACCAGATCATATGAACAAAAATTTCTATAGTCATCCTAGAAACCGCAAAAAAACATATTTCACGTGGAAGAATTAAAAATTTCAAACTCTTTTGGAACCCACAGCTAGCAAAGGGATATAGCTAGAAATACAGCTGAACAAACAAAAAACATCGGATACACAAGTATGGCGGAAGAAATGTGCCTCACTAAAAAAAGAAATTAATACAGCTAAAAAGAATCATTTTAATAATTTTTTAGAAAAAAATGGGTTATAGGGCAGATGGTAACAAATCCCATAAGTTCATAAAAAATGTCAAGGACAGGAAAGAAAACAACAGCACACCTATCATACACAACAATAAAATATTAGTAAATGATGCAGTCATAGCCAAAACATTCAATAAATATTATGCTAATTCGCATAAAGTAACAAGAAATAATAAAAAGGAATGTAAACAATTTAAGAAAGATTTGAAACAAGATAGAGAATGTGATCCTAATACTCAATGCAATATCTTTTTTCAAAATTTTAATATGCAAGAACTGAACATTGCAATAAATAATCTAAAAAACAAAGTCTCCTGGACCAGATCAGATACATCCAGAGTTCATAAAAAGCCTTGGAAAAACAGCAAAACAACTACTAAAACTCTACAATCTATCCTGGAAAACCACTGTACCTGCTGAATGGCAAAAAGCAAAAGTTGTCCCACTCTTGAAGAAACATAAAACAGCATCAGAAATAAAAAATTATAGACCAATAACTCTTACTAGCATAATAGCAAAAGTGATGGAAAGAATAGTGTCACACGGGTTAAATTGGTTTCAAGAATCACAAAATTTAATATCCCAATGTCAAGCTGGATTCAGAGTTCCACTCTACAAATGAACAAGTCATACTTCTCAGTCAAGTAATCAAAGACTCCTTCAATAAAAAAGAAGATAATGTATGAGTTATTATTGATTTCCAAAGTGCATATGATTCTATATGCACAACATGACTGGTAAAGAAAGTAAAAAAAATAGGGATACAGGGTCCAATGTTTTCATGGCTATGTCATTTCCTAACACAATGCTTTATTGCTACCAGATATGGAAGAAATATATCTAAATACAAACAAGTACACCGTGGCTTACTACAAGGTGCAATACTCAGCACTACACTTTTTAACATATTTATTAACGATCTGCCACAACAAATACAAGAATCAGGTGTGAAGTGTGCACTATTTGCTGATGACTTAGTAATGTGGACTTCAAAACCGAAAAGTAAAAGTACAGAACTAGAAAAACCATGCAACAATCCTTAATTAACCAACAAAAGTGGACCAAAGAATATTTAATGACTGTTAATACAACAAAATCAAACTACCAAATCTTTTCACTAAGAAAAAACCACTAAAAATAAAACTAAATTTTGAGGGTCAACAATTAACCGAAACAAAGGAAGCAAAGTATTTAGGAGTTTCATTTGATACCAAACTTACATGGACCAAACAAACAGAAACTGTAATACAAAGAGCAGAAAGACACCTTTCACTGTTAAAACGTCTAACAGGAATGAAGTGAGGATGTTCCAGAGCAACTCTTAACACAACATACAATGTATATTGTTGTTAGCTAATGCTGGATTTCTGACAATGAAGTCATTAATCCTCTTGCTCTCCAATATTTTTCACAATGATATTGAAGAGAGCAATAGCACTAATAGTAACCGTTTTTTTGAGAGCACCATATACAATGTATATATAAAGCCATTATTTACTTACTGCAGCAAAGTTCTTGTAACAGGAAATACAAAAAAAAAAGTTCAAATCTTTCAAAACCAAAGTCTGAGACTAACTACAGGTGCTATCAAAACCACACAAATACCAGCTATGAAAATACTAACCAACCAATATGCCATTGATTAGGGAATAGAAAAAGCAGCTCTTACAAAACACGAAAAGTTGATCAGACTCCCATTCAATACATGGAACAAGAGAAATTTTACACATACACTAAAGACTCAGGAGAGATTTCTTTCAAAATTCAAGACATCAAGAAGAATATATACCTTCCTAATTTAAAGAAAAACTTCATATCTAAAGTCAATCCGACTCAAGCATTAGACAGCACATATTATTTACACCTGACAGAAGAAGTTAAGGAAAGTGATACTCCAACTAGTGGAGTATAGAATGTTGGAAAATCCTTACCCATCTAACAGCACTTCAAAAACACCTAGTCTTCCAATGGATACCAGCTCACTGTGGACTGAGTGGTAATGACAAGGCTGATTTTCTTGCTAAAAAGGTTACTGGCAGTGTGTAGAGATCTATTGTTAATCTACCATTTTATGCAGCTAAAAGATTAGTCAACTCTGAATTAAAAAAAATTATTGCAAAATATTACTATGAAAAATCAAAGAATAAAAGATGGGAACTACCAAACATTCAAACAATAATTCTTGAGTATCCTCGAAAAACAGCAGTTGCAACCTTCAGGTTGAATACAGGACATGATTGTCTGTCAAAACATTTAAGCAGAATTGGGATATATTCTTCACCACTGCGTCCTCTATGTGATCTGCAAGAGGAAATGGACCGAGACCACCTTCAAATATGCCTGGCCACTTCTAGAGCCCTTCCCATCCATCAGTGAAAAATATTGGAGAGCAAGAGGATTAATGACTTCATTGTCAGAAATCCAGCATTAGCGAACAACAATTTAGCTGCTCAACAAATTTACATGTATATCTGGCATGGGGGAATAGCCTCCAGTGGAGCTCAAGAGATAGGAAGTTGCGTCCTGAAGTACGTGAAAGAAAATGTGAAGTTGTCTCAAATGATTGCTTGGTCTGAAGCATGCGATGGCCAGAACAGAAACATAAAAACTGTATTAATGTGGATGCATCCGGTAGCTCAAGAAGACTGCCCACCTGATGTTGTTATACATAAGTTTTGCATCATTGGTCACAGTTATCTTCTTAATGACAGAGACTTAAGTCAAATCGAAAATAAAATTCGGAGGAAGGAAAACATTTATTCGTATGAGGAGTTTGTAAAAATTGTGAATCTTGCTGCTAAAACAAAGCACAATTTAAAGTTATTGAAATGTCAACAAATGACTTTATGTCCACAAAAGAACTTGAAGTGAGAATCACTAATGGAAAGCTGGATGAAGAAAAACAGAAAGTGGAATGGTTAAAAATAAGGAAAACCAGGATTAAAAAATTAAGGCCTGGTATCATGAAGTATAAATATTCTTTTAAGGAAGATGTTCCTTATTACAGGTTAAATTTAAAGAAGAAGCTTACGGGATCACCACCTAGGTTCAATGAGGGTCATTTGCAGCTCCTTTGTCCTTTAGGACATGCCACCTCAGCAACTTGATGGTTAGCATGTCTGCATCACGTTCAAGAGGTTGCAAATTCAAATCTCACTTAAAGTTATCTGGGTAACATATTTTTTCCAATATTTTCCCTTATCCTGAGAAGAGGAATGTTGGGTAACTTGAAGCTCCATGGACCTCGAACTCATTTGAGCATCATTTTACCCATTTCATTCATTCACCGTTGGGGGATGTTAATTAAAAAAGGAAGAAAATTAGTTCAATTAATGAAAATGAAGAAACTGGTGGCATTGTACCTTCAGAGCACAGTGATTCTGAGAATGCAAATTAAATTGCTTTGAAAAAAAAACAAAAGACTGGTTTAAGTATTGTTTCACTATGAGAGGTAGAACTGGAACTTAAAAATTCAATGCAACAGCTGGGATTTGAACCACAGGCCCTCCACTTACCAGGTGGGTGCTCTAACCATTAAGCTACTGTGACAAACTGCCAGAATGACATTGAAGTCCCAAACCATTTTCTATTTCTCCTGGTAAACCACAAAGGCAGTCTCACATCAGAGACAATTACCCCAATGGTGACTTACTATTGCAAGTACTTTGGTTGTTCTGGCAGGCTGTCACAGTAGCTTGATGGTTAGAGCACCAGCCTGGTAAGCAGAGGGTGTGTGGTTTAAAAACACCAACAGTAAGTTTGTTGGCATAAATAAATGTTGTACTACATTCAACAGGCATTAACATTCTGTAAGGTCCTAGTTGTGCTTAGTTGCAGAAATGCAGTATTATTTGTCTAAAGTTCTGTGTTATAAATATATGTTAAAAGGCCTCTTAAAATGCCATTTCATATAGTTATAATAAGTAACAAAACATTATGATGTATTTATTTCAAGTTGTACAACTGGCAGAGAAAATTAACTATAATCTGCTTAAATATGTATTACAAGATATTAAATTGACTTTCAGTAATTCATTATACTTCTTTTAATAAAATATGTTTCTTTACAATGTTGAAACAAATTTAACATAACTGAATTATAATAAATTAATTTTTTCATCATTTTACCATCATTAACACCAAATAATCACAATGCATTCAGCAAGAGTGAACTATGTACCCATTATTCTGAAAGCTGTTCTGCCAGACAGAACTATGTATGAGTATTGTAAATAATAAAACAAAATTGCAGGTATAGTAAAGCAAATAATATTGGTCAGATAATATTGCAATAATTTATCAAATGCAGAAGAACATTCCTCTCGAGTTTCATACAGTTATGTCTCATAATAATGTCAGTATGTCTTCACAAACTTCACTTAGGTACTTGTCCTGAAAAATATCCTGAATATTGCTTAGTTCACTCTGGCACGACATTCTGCATATACCAACCAAACAGTCACTGCAACATAATGAACAGCTGGATGTTAAAAAGGGCAACACCCGCATAAAGTGGAAAGAGGTAAATCCAACCTCCCCTTTTCACAAACATTGGACATTGCTGGTGCAGCCTATGAAGTTGTGTAGAACATATTACAGCTATATTATTGTTTGTGGAAGTCCAGCATTGAGGTATTGTTCAAGTAAAATAATTATTTAGAGTGTTTTATCTTGAGAGGAACTATTGTGCGAAATTGAAATTACTGTTGACAGTTTCATAAGACATCTAACTAGGCAAGAAAATCAGTTACTTGTATCAAAGTGATAGCATCTCATATGAAGTTTTCTGCCCATATTTATGTGATTAGCATTGCGAATCTGTGCCTATATAACCTACAAATTATATTTTATACTTACTTGTGGGCAAGTAGGCTTGTATGTTATTTTAGACATTTTGACTTGAGTTTCTTTTTTATTTCTGCTACTCATGTTATGTGTACTGAGTTATGTAAATTTGTACTTCAGTGTCTTATGTGTACAGTGGAACTTGGATAATTTGAAGCTGAAGGGACAAGAAAAGAATTCAAAATATTCAAAGACTTGATTTACGAAAGTTATGTCTAAAATTCAATTTTAACAATACAGGTACATATATCCATCAGAATTTTCCGGTTGTCTCATTCTTTTGGCTCTTTCCGTTTTCACTCAGGGCACTGCTTAAAATTTTCTGCTTATTCTTCAGGTGAGTTGACAAAGTGTTCGGTGGTATCCTGTATTCTTTTGTGATTTCTTGTTAAAACCCTTTTCAACTTCTCAAATGATGGTAAGCTTTTCTGCAAATATTAAGTCTTGTACTGGACACCCAGGTTCCTAAAAGACAGTGGCATCAGACTGAGCTGTAGGAAGCTCAAGCCATATGTTTTAAACAAGGGGATGTAGAAGCAGGGATAGAAGCTCAAGCCCCTGAAAAGTGCACTCCTACTGCATTCCGATAAGACAGACAGCCCCAGAGTGATGACTGAAATTTGCAAAAAAACAAGGACAAAGTTATATTAAATTTCCATGTCTAGTCCAATTTTTGACTTTTGACATTTCTGAATATTCATGTATGTGGCTTTCATGTAACTGTTTTCTTAACGGGCACCAGTTTTACAATGTGGCAGTTACATCACCCGACTTAAACCCCCATTTTGCAAGGGGGACCACATCTATCGTTGGTCAACGGGTCCATCGGACCTAGCCGGGAGGACTAAATAGGTGGTATTTAGATCCACCGACCTTCCCCTCATGTGCCTCTGAGGGACGCTGTTGTGCTGTGGTAGGCCAGCACATAAATGACCTTCCATCAATAATAAAAATTTTAGAAACCAAAATTGCTTTATTTGCTGACGATGTAGGTATTTGGACTTTAGGCTCTACAAAAAAACCTGAATTAATTAAAGACAGAATAGAAACAGCCCTAAACAAAGTACATGAATGGAGCTCCAAAAACCTCATGACTATCAGTGTGGAAAAAACAAATTATGAATTATTTACACTAAAATACAAACCAGTTAATATTAGCATAAATTATAATGGTAAACCACTCAAAGCAGTTGATGATGCCAAATACTTAGGCATCACTTTCGACAGAAAGCTAAGTTGGAAAAAACATATAACAAACATCTCAGAAAAGGTTGAAAAGAAACTGCAAATCCTAAAAAGGTTAGCTGGTGCTAAATGGGGCTGCTCAAGGAGAGTCCATAACACAACATACAAAATGTACATTAAACCAAACCTCTTGTACTGTTCTGAAGCTTTAATAACAGCAGCAAATACTAACATCAATAAACTTGAACAAATACAAAATCAGGCTCTTCGCCTAATCACTGGAGCAGTTAAATCCACACCTATTGATGCCATGCTTGCCATCAATAAAAACAAAAATAGAAGAACAAGCATTGCTCCAACACGAGAAAATGTTACGACTGCCAAACTCTAAATGGACAGAAGAGAACCTCCCCCGTTCAATCCTTAAAACTCATAGTAGTTTCCTAGAAAAGGTAACACAGATTAAATCCAAATTGAACATTCCTAACACCAGAGAAAATCTACTTATAAGAGAAAATCCATTGGAATTATTGCAACTTACCTTCAGTATGGAATTAATAGAGGAAATAAGTAAATCAGACACACCAGAAGAAATACAAAAACTTCTAGCTCTGGAAACAATCAATACTAGGTATCCCACAGAAGAATGGCTGCACATATATACTGATGGATCCTCCAAGGAAAACCTTACTGGAGCTGGAGTTACGTGTTCACATTTTTCCTTTTATCTCCTTTTATCATTCTGTTGGCAGAGACACAACAAATTATGATGGAGAAATAGAGGTTATACACATTGCTCTCCGACAATTATTAAATCTTCCCTTAAATAAATTTAACAAGGCAGTAATTCTTTCGGATTCTAAAGCTGCAATTCAGGGAATATGTTCAAATACTACAAAAAAGTCAACAAAAATCAGAGAATGCTACAAAATGTTAACACAACTCCAAAAAGTTAATAAGACTGTTCATCTCCAATGGATTCCAGCACACTGTGGAGTCATGGGGAACGAAGCTGCAGACTCACTTGCAAAGAAAGGCACAACAATAAAACAAAAGTCTAAATTCAATTTCTCATGTTCCTCAGTAAAACGCTTGATCGTTAAAAAATTTTCTTTCATACCTACAAGAAACAGAAACAAATGCCAAAGATAAAAAATGGATTACACTACTTTCCAACCCAGATATAATCCCCCAGAGACCAAGGAAAACAGCGGTTGCAGTCTTCCGACTATTGACAAATCATGACTGCTTGGCAAGTCATCTCTACAGAATAGGTATCTCAGCCTCACCAATATGTGTCCTGTGTAACGATCCAGCAGAAATGAACGAAGACCACTTGAAGACCTGTGAAGCAATAAGATCAGAAGAAACTACAGTTCAAAAGTATTGGAAAGCACAAATGCTAATGGCTTCATTGCCAGATGCAAGGCACTAGAAAACAACAACAACATTTCTGAATAACATCTTTAAATTAAGGAAAATGAAATTCAAATTACAAGTGAGTTTTTTTACACTGCTTTAATACAAAATTCAAGGGACCAAGAAATGTCCTCAAATTAATCTGTTTGTAGTGTATCCAGCTATTAGCTGGCAACATATTTTCTGTTAATGTTGCACAACATTTATAATTAGGTTTCCTTTGAATGTGTTAAAGTACTTGGCCTTATCAGAAGGAAACCATAATTTGATCAATAAATTTATTAAATGAGAATTAACTGCAGACTGTGTGCTGCTTAGAGAAGTCATTTGGGTCCCAAAGATGTTCCTTGTTTAGCAATATTGTCTACAATCTCATTCCCAGTAATACTGCAATTACTGGGTATCCATGGAATACTATTTCATTTTGAAGATTTAGTTTATTTAATAGTTTTTGTATAGAGATTGTAATTTGTGCACAGAAAGTTGGAGTATATTTCATGATATTGAGAAAAGCTCCAATCAAGTCACTGAAAATGCATACAAGTATATTATATAAGGTAAGTACATGTAGAAGAGGTGCCTCTATGGCCAGTAGTTCTGTTTCGAGACTAGAGGGAGATGAGTTTGATATATGTACATTTGTCATTTTCATGCACCTGAAATTTCATCATCTGGACTGTGTGATCCATCAGTATAGAAATGGAGGAAATTGCCACATTTATCAGGAATTAGTTACATATTTATGTTCAAATTAATGATTTTGTCATTATGTAGTCCTGTTTACCCTGGATGACTTTTGAATAAATAACTTGTAAACCGTAAGAGATAGACAAATTCTTAACATACAAAAAATGTAGATCTCACTAAAACACACAATTTATGTACAAATAAATGTGTTTGTAGACTGAGCCATTTTGGAGATATTCCTTGTTATTTGCGTCAGATTCCAAAAACTTGAAACTTTCATGAAATGGAACATCGTTGTTCATTTTGTTATATGTTAAGCGTGCAAAGAGAATAGGATCTCAAAGTTTTAAAAGATTTGATTATCGCTCAAAGCCTACTGTATTCTAATATTTCCTACAAGGAAATAAGCAATAAGATAATTTGTACAAATGCTTATCTTACCTAACCTTTCTTTTTAACGTCCTCCAACCTAATGTCATATCGGACGGTGAATGAATCAAATGGGCGAAATGATGGTCAAATGAGCCCGAGGCCCAGGGAGCTTTAAGTTCCCGACATTCGTCTCTCAGGATAAGGGAAAACCTCGGAAAAAAGCCTTACCCGAATGACTCACCCCAAGCGAGATTCGAACTCACGAACCTCTTGAAAGTGAGGCAGACACGCTAACCATCACGCTACCGAGGGGAGAGAACGGTTAGTACAAGAGTAGAAAAAGTCATGTGAGTGCGACACATCAGATTTTTACTTTCTGCACTAGTAAGTAGAGGAAGTATTGTATTCCACCCACTAACACAATAACAAAACGAATCAAAACAGAGTAACAATCATTCAGTTCACCTCAGGCATAACAATAACAAAATAAATATCTGCATAAATCAGGACCTTCGGCTACGGCTTTTCCCAAAAACATTGGGTGACAGAAGCCTTTCATGCTTTCTCTGTCTGCAAGGTCCAGTGAATCACTATAGCCGTTAGTATTCCATGTACTCAGAAAAAAAGTTATTGGGAGCGGAGGTGTGAGGTGTTAGCTTTATTTTCAACACTCTCTTGCTTTGTGAGGAATTACCGAGAAACAGGTTTGTATATTTGAGAGGTTTACCGGCTGTGTAGTTCAGATTGGTGAAATGAATATTTGAGCGACTTTGAGTTGGAATTGCTAAACAGAGTTATAATAGTTTCTTTACACATACTTTCAGTAAAGCTCTTGTTAATTTCTATTCCTTTATGTAATCAGTGTTTTGGTTTTCAAAATAGGAGAAGAATAATGCTGTACAGGGTCATCAAGAAACATTAAACAGGCAGTTGTAATGGATGAATATGAAAGGTTATGGTTATTGGGTTTGATAATATTCTGTGTGATGGTTCTGTTTATTCTGGCGTAGTGTTGCCAACTATAATTCAATAAAACAAGCTAAACCGGCTTGCCAAAAAGGCTAGAAAAGGCTAGATTATATTTTAATACCCTATATAAACATTAAAAAACTACATATTAAAAAAATACGCATGGATCATCTAGCAAAAATAAACGTGGTCTTCGTCATCCCCCCTCTGCCACATTTCTACTGCTGCAGCTGGGATTTTCCTTAGGCTCTTGCATGTATGCAGGATTTGTACCAACAACTTCAATATTTCGTCTGGAACTTCGCATGGAAAATCCGATGTATTGAGGTCACATTACTTTCTCTACTCTTGTACTAACCATTCTTACAAACTGTTATTCCTATATCTTCTTCGTGTTAGTTGAGATAAACATTTGTACAAATTATCTTATTGCTCATTTCTTTGTAGGTGGAAGGAGAATATTAGAATACAGTAGGCTTTGAGCGATTGTCAAATGTTTTAAAGCTTCCGTTCTCTTTGTAGGGTTAATATAACAAATTGAATAACGATGTTCCATTTGACAGAAATACAAATAACAAGGAATATCTCCGAAATGGTACACTCTATAAAAAATTATTCAGACGTAAATTGTGTATTTTAGAAAGATCTACAGTTTTTCATAGTAAGATTTGGTCTATCTCTAACGGTTTACCAGTTATGCAAAAGTCGTCCAGAGTAAATAGGAGTACAGAGGTTATAGCCAGAAAATTCAAAATATACATTTCATTTGTCATAAAGATATTTCAAAACTATGGCATTTTAATCAAAATCTTTTTTTTTTTATTTTGATGTTTAACGACGCTGTCAATTGCTAGGATCACATCAGCGTCGTCGGTGTGCCGGAATTTTGTCCCTCAGGAGTTCTTTTACATGCCAGTAAATCTACTGACATGGAGCTGTCGTTTTTAAGCACACTTAAAAACCATCGGGCTGGGCCGCATCTGAACCTACGACCTTGGGATCGGTAGGCCAGTGTCTAACCAACGGAGCCACTCAGACCGACGTCAAAATCGTTAGAGCCATTTTCAAGAAAATCGAAATTTTCCATGTAAAGTGTAGTTTAGGGTGGAACAATTTTCTTCAAAATCTTCGTGTCACATCCTTGAAAGACATTAAACTTAAATACCAACTTTGGTTTCTAACCAACTTTTCCTTTTTGAGTTATGTTGTCCACAGGCTCGAAATACACACACAGACCTTTTTCTAAAACGTGCCAAAGAATCTAACAACTTGATGGAATCCACACTCCCAGATTCAAAAGATTCGGGAATTCACCAAAAGGATTGTTTCATTACATGCAATAGCTGCAGTAGGTACCGGTAGATGAGTAAAAAATGAAAAAGGCTAGAAAAGGCTAATGAAGCTTAGAAAAAAGGCCAGGAAAGCTACTTGTAGCTTTTTGGAAAATTTATAGCTAGATAGGCTCTCAAAAAGGCCAGATTTAGCCATAAAAAGGCTAAGTTGGCAACACTGTTCTGGCGACTGTGCGAAGCGCTGAACCTTCCGTTAGGTAAGACCGGTTGTCTTGCGAGGTCTATCAGACCCGTTTTTGTGCTTATATGTTGTAGATATTTATTTTTATAATGACGTTTTCCTTCATTCCCATGTTTAGCTTCATTTACCTTATACATGACTTTTATTAGCACTATCTTATTAAATAGGTATATCAAATTGCTATGTTGAGGTACAGGAAAAAGTCAAGGATATTATATTACACAATCTATGGCTGTTGGAAAACTTTATGGCTACTGAACATTATTATTCTATTTCCTGTTGTGCAAATTAATGGGCGCAAATTATATTTATATTACCAGTTTTAGAGTGTGATTTCACACCATATTTAACTACACAGCACTGCAAGGTGTGGCAAGCCTATGATTGGATTTTGTGTTGAACCACCTGCCATTAAATTTTGGAACAGCCATAATTTCGTACTGTTAGCTGTTTCTGAGCTATCTGAGATTTGCATGTTAAGCTAAAACAAATATGCTTGAAGGTTTGTCATTTTTACTTTATCTATGTATAGTAAAGTAGAAGTATTGTATTCCACCCAAAAATTTGATGTTGAGATTTCACTGGAAATATATATTTTGAGGCTCTCTCTGTGTGTGTGTGTGTGTCTGCCTGTCAGCCTGTGGACAGCAGACTTAAAAATCTGATGTATTACACTCATATGACTTTCTCTGCTCTTGTAGTAACCATTCCTGCAAACTCCTAATGCTATATCTTCTTTATGTTAGTTGAGATAAACATTTGCACAAATGACCTTATTGTTTATTTTCTTGTAGGTACAAGGGGAATATGGGAATACAGTAGGCTTTGAGCGATAGTGAAATGTTTTAAAGCTTTCACATCGATTCTATTTGCACGGTCAACATATAAAAAAAGTATAAGGTCACCAAAACTGCCAATAACAAGTAATGGGTGGTATAAATAAAAACTAGCTAGTACTTGTGAGCTGAAGCTGGTAAGCAAGTTGAGAATAAGCAAAAGGTCGTGATTTGGTATAAATAAAAACTTCCCCTCTTCCGCCAGCTTTTGCTTTCAACACTAAGCTTTAGCTCCGTGACCTTCACCACGCGATGTAAACAAACACACCTTTTTCATGTCTGGAGGCGATTTAAATATTTGCTGCATTTAAATATCCATATATTTATTCATGTTAAACCTGATAGGGATACTGATTTTAAAGAACGAAAATGTACAAAAAAGTAAAGATTTGGCAAATTAAATAGAAATTAAGATTCGCCTGGCATTCCACCGATAACGTTCATACACTTTCTAAATTCCATCAGTGATTTTCGTAATTTTATAGTATGTGTCAACTGATATATGGAAGTAGATAATTTGTACTCGTGTGTTTGCACCGTTATACTGATATCCTTTACATCTATACATATAAACTATCAATAACTAATTCCAAGAGTGAGTCTGTGGGGCCTAATTCCAAGATTATATGACTTTATCATAAATTAAAGCTATACCGGATGAAGTTTCATTTCGTGGAAATTTCAATTTAGGGTCGGTTTTATATGAAAGTCTTCAGTTATAACCTGGTTTTGATTTACACAATATTCTACTCTATGTATGTATTACCGTCGGTAATGAGAGCGGAACACTATTACCTCATTCACATTATGTTTAGCGTTATCATATGCAGGCAAGATGACAACACCTTTGGATGCATACAGATTGTTAAAAGGTCCCCTTCGAGTTTCATTTCCCTCTGGAAGCAAATGCTGTGGAAGCAAGTCTACATTTTCTCTTTAAATGTGATTGTAATTGTTTATATCTGCATCCAAGTCCCTACGTATTGTGTAATTTTTTAGTTCCTAACCACTAAATGTATAGTAGAGGAATTATTGCATTCCGCCCAATAATTCGATATTGAGATTAAAGCAGAAATACAGCTTCTGAGCCTCTCTGAATAGAGAGAGAGAGTGACCTCTAGGTGTGCGTGCCTGTATGTAAATGTGAACATCAAAAGGCGCTTATAAAAACCAAATTTCGTATTGAAGTTCAGTGATCTCCAAGATTGCGACTTTATGGAAACCCTCCATCCAAAACTAACTTTTACATGGATAAACATTCCTAATTTTTAATTTTCTCAAAACTGGCCACTGTACTCGTATTTTGATTAAAATGACATATGTTAAGATATTTACATGACAATTGAAATTACCTTTAATTTCGGGGGAATAACCTGTGAAGTCCTTTTCATTCTGAATCACATTTGTATAACTGATAAACTGTAGGAGATAGACTAAGTCTTACTACGCAAAAAATGTGTATCTAATTAAAGCACACAGTTTACGTCAATTTCTTTTTTTTTGGGGGGGGGGGGCAGAGATAAATGAAACAGTAATTGGGATTGATCCGAACTTCCAACACATGGCAATTATCCTTTTATAAATTTAAACCCAGATTCCCATTATTTGATGTCCTGCGTCTATTACAAGTGATATACTGAAAGATTACTTTTACTGTTGTTCTGTTGATCTGCTTTAGAACTGAGCAATTACAATTTATGGAACATCAAAATAGGCAATTCTAAGATTTTAAAAGAGTTATCTGAATTAAAGCTATACCTACTTTGTGAAAGAGTTTCATATAGGCTTATTTTATACGTATAATTCGACCTTGATTTGTACGAGCATTATGCTCTTCATACGTGCTGCATGTTTGTATAAGTACGTTCGTATATGTTTTGATTCCATTATCAGGTTTCCGGTAATGAAAGTGGATCGCTATGACATCACTCACATTCTAACCAGGCAAGATCACAACACCTCAGAAAAATGTCCTTGTATCATCAGAGCTGATATAGCAGTAAATATCTCTAAGAGTAGAGTTTATTATATTTTACAACACGTATGTATTTCAGTCACCGTGGTTGAAGAAAGCAGTGCATTTATGAGGCGCTTTGTTCATCTATTAAAGGAAAATCAAGACATTCTATTAAAAGCACAATTGTCAGAAAGTAAGAGCAAAAGTTTAGCAGTAGCTAAAGTAAAACAACAATTGGAGGAAGAGTTTAAAACATTCATCAGCGAGATGCAAATACTAAAAAAAAGCAACTTATAAACAAGAATTAAGTCCAAAAGTGATTTGAAACTAATTGGCAATAAGCTAGTTGTTTTAAAACAGTGGGAGCAGGAAATCCTGGCCATGGTATTAACTGAATGAGCAAGCTGAGGTACCTACATAGCTACCTCAGAAAAAGCCAGCAAAAGCTTCGTCGGAGCGAGGAAAGCAGGTTTTTATTTATACCATTTTGCGAGCAATAGCTCCAAGGTCAAGGTCTGGAAGCTTTAGCTTGCAAGGAGATGGAGCAGAAGGTTTTTATTTATACGAAACCAACCTCTTGCTCCGAATTGGTGAGAAAAAGCTATTGCTTGCTTTTATTTATACCACCTAATATCTCTGAAATGGTTCACTCTACAAAAAAAGAAAAAAGTGTTTGGACATAAATTGTGTTTTAGCAAGATCTACATTTTTTGTACAATAAGATTTCTTCTATCTCTTACAGTTTACCAGTTTCAGGCATCAAGAATGAACAGGACTGCATGCGTTATAGCCAGAAAATTCAAAATATACATCTCATTGGTCATAAAAGTATCTTAAACATATGGCATTTTAATCAAAATCATTAGAGCCATTTCCAAGAATATCAAAATTTTGGAAAACTTTTCCATGTGAAGGGTAGTTTGGGGTGGAGGAATTTTCTTCAAAATCTTCGTGTCATATCCTTGAAAGTCATTAAACTTAGAACACTAATTTTGGTTTTTAACCGACTTCATTTTTGAGTTATGCTGTCCACAGCCTGACACACACGCACACCCGCATGAATGCATGTACATGCACACATACACAAGATCTTTTTCTAAAAATGTATTTTTTGGATTCAGGGAGCCTCAAAACATATATTTCCGGTGAAATCTCGACATAGAATTTTTGGGTGGAATACAATACTTCCTCTACTTCACTATATGTAGTAGAGAAAGTAAAAAGCATGTCAGTTATAAACCAAAGTTGGTATTTAAGTGAAATGTCTTTCAAGGATACAACACAAAGATTTTGAAGAAAATTCCTCTACCTAAACTATCCTTTACATGGAAAATTTTTGAAAAAAAATTTGATTTTCTTGAAAATGGCTTTAATGAATTTTATTAAAATGCCACATGTTTGAGATATTTTTATGGTGAATGAAACGTATATTTTGAATTTTCTAACTATAGCCCATGCAGGATTTGAAGCCTTCATGACGAGTGTTATTAATCAAGGCTTCACGGATGATCAGCCATGTTAGTTGTGAACATCGAGTGTTCAGCCATTCCAGACTCCATGGCCTTCTTCAGGATGAAATCATCCTGACACGGCTGATCACCTGTGAAGCCTTGATTTATAACCTATGTAGTCCTATTTCCTCTGGATGACCTTTGCATAACTAGTAAACCGTAAGAGATAGACAAAATCTTATTATTCAAAATATGTAGATATTACTAAAAATACAAATTTATGTGCAAATAATTTGAATTGTTTTTATTTGTTTAACAATGCTGTCAATTGCCAGGATCACCAGCGTCATCAATGTGCCTGGATTTTTTCGCGCAGGAATTCTTTTACATGCCAGTAGATGTACTGATATGGAGCTGTCAGTTTTAGCAATCTTTTTATAGAGTGAACCATTTTGAAGATATTTTTTGTTATTTGTATGAGTTTTGGGGAACTTATACTTCTATCAAATGGAACATCATTATTCATTTACTAAGTATACAAAATTGTTGCAGAACCCAAACTCATAACAACTGCCATTAAACTTTAAAGCAAGCAATGTTGGAGCATGCAGAAGCGACAGACTCAGTAACCTTGTAAGAACAGTTGTTCTGTAAGATGTATGGGCTTGATACATAGTGTGTTAAGAATTATCTTCAATTGTTTATTCTTCTTTGTTTTCTTTATCTGATTACTCTCCCTGTATGGAAGACTGACACCCTCCTAGGAGGCAGAAGCAAGCACCTAAGTTCAGATGCCTGTCAGGGAACAGGTGAACCTATGGACCGCACAGAGTGAAGACCTTAATGCTCATACCTTAATTCATCAGTGGTTAATTATATGTTTATAATGTAATACCAATTATAATACTGGTTATCTTATGTTTCTCTACAGCCTTTGAAATGGATAGCAAACCAAATGCGACACAAGCCAATGTTTTAGAAGAAGGCATACCAAATGAGATGTGATGCTAAAAAGCTATTTATGAATAATAGCACCACAAGTCAGCGTTACTTTGAAATGGATAACAAGATATATATCAAAGAAGAAGTTCACATTTCAGATACAGACTTACCAAATGAACTTTACTCCTTGGATCACGAGACAAATGATGAAAATGATACAAGGAGTGATTTTGAAACATACAGCAAAATAAATATCAAACAAGAAGTTGACATTGTAGACACAGACTTGCCAGATAAGAGAGAAGTATGTTCCATGAATCATGAGACGAATTATGGAAACAATAGCAGAGCATCAGGGAAGAATGGTTTTGAAACAAATAAGATATATATCAAAGAAGAAGTTGATCTTTTGGACACAAACTTGCCAAATGTAAGTTGGGTTATTATAAAGATTTAGGAAATAGTAAGGAATTAATGATGTACAATGAGAATAATGAGCTGAGTGTTGAAAGAATGTTAACAGAAAGTGAGCAGAATTAAAACAGGGTAAGTTGATTGTAATGAAATATTGCTACTATTCATTATGCAGGATTGCTAAACGCTATATTCAAACATCAGCACAGTATATAACTGAGGTATTGCATCAGAAATAGTGACAAGACGCAAAATCATAATTGTGCAGCAAAACACTTTAAACTTTTGGAGTAAGCTTAAAATCAGAAGAACCTAAAACATGGCACAATATTAATATAGTATATTCTCTTATATTTGTTTAAACATCTTGCATAAGAAAATATTATTTAATCTAATGCTTCTTTTATTATTTATGTAGAAATATTAGAAGCATGCAAGTAATTTCACCTGTGGTTTATGATTATTAGATTTTCATTGCTTTTTAGTTTCTTTTCATCAAATTTTACAAGAATTGAGGATAAATATTAAGAAAATTGTTCATCATTCCTTCAAAATCTTCTTCAACCTCCAATTGGAATCAAAGTATACTTTGTCCCAATTATGAGAACAGCTATAATGACTGAAATGTGTTGGAATATTGTCAATGAAATGTCCCAAATTTCAAAATGTGTAAAATATAAGTTCCTTGTTCTGTATTTTATCATGACAGTTCCTCAGACATGCACATTTTTTCATCATGGTGACAACTTCAATTTTATTTTTGGTTTTATCTGAAATATATGGTGTTTAATTTCTCCTCCTTCAGCATTTTGATCTATCCCATATTTTCTTTGCTGCACTTCTCTTCCCCGAGTTTGCACCTTTACCAGGGTTAATTTCATTTCTTCTAGATTTTTGTCATATGAAAACATTGCAATAGAGGCAATTATGGGCGACATATAATATTCCACAGTATCTTAAATATTTTAATATTTACAACATATAATGCATAAAATAATCAGTACAGCTGAAATCAATTTTGTTTACCACATGTTTCATGTTGGTAATATTTGGGAGTATTATTAGCATGAAGCAGCCTAGCCCTGACAGCTCTTTATATTGTGCTGCGCCTGGCATCACAATATTTAAAAAACTTTGTAAAATATTTTGAAGAGAAATATCAATATACAAATGATGGTTGATGCAAAATTTAATGGCGGGTAGCTTGGTACAACATCCCATCAGAGGCTTGCCACGCCTTGCAGTTTTCTATACTTAAACACTGTTAAATCATGCTGTAAAGCTAGTGATATAAACATCATGTGCACCCACAATATTTATTTTAACAGTAGATAAATGAACAGCAATAGTCAGCTATCAGATACCATTAAAATTTGTGTCTGCCACGTTTTTTTAACAGTATGTACTTTTGCCTATATAGGGTGAAATAATGAAACAAATACTGCCTGATTGCCTGAAGAGCTGCTAAGTTATTTTGTTACAGGGTAGGAAGGTTGAAGACTTGGATTCAGCAGAATCATCTAGGTAAGTCTTCTGGATAAGGAACATTACAACTTGACTTTGTAACTGTATTTATTCTTATCTTACATACCACATTGTTTCAAGTGACTAGATCAGAATTCATTACAAGCAGTAGTTTAAGCTCTGGTAGACATTCAAGGTGGTATGCAAAATATTCGGTACTGGTGCTTGGCAAAAACTTACTTTGAGGCTAATGACCACCATCACTCTCGAAGTGATGCCCTTCCACACATATACACCAATCTTGGCAATTCTGCCACATTCCAAATGCATCCTGGAAGTCATGTATTTTGAGGGTGTTTAGCACAGATGTGTCAATCGATGTCCTTTCAACTTGATTTTCAGTTTTGAGAATAGATCAAACTTGTTGGGTGGCAAGTTGGGTGAGTACAGTGGGTGGAGGACAATGGTCATGTTGTTTTGTGTTAACAAGTTTATTCAACATGCCAACCTTCTGATCAGCAGTCAGTGCAGCACTGCGGTTTGTTGCCAAGGTTGATTTTGGCAAGCAAGTGTTTTTTTATCCTGGCGGAATTAGGATTTTAGGGTGGCTTTAGCTTTTTAAGAGTTTTAATTTTTAACTATTTTAATTCATGTTTTAGTGCTTTTAACTTTGACGTTTTAACTTTTTAGGGGTGAGCTTTTACTAATTTGCTTGTTTTTATTTTTGGACTTCGGGCCCTAATGACCTAGTTGTTGATGGGCCCTTAAACCCAAATCACTCACTCACTGATCAGTAGTCAGGAACCTTGCCACAAATTTTGCAGCAACACGATGCATGCCCAACTCATGAGTTGAAATTCGTTGTTTTGTCCCATAACCAATTCCCACTTCATGAGCAACCCCTCAGGGGTTTCCGTCTAGGGGATATGTGAATGGCAACCACAAGGTACCCAAGCTGAGCAGAACATTACTTCCACTTACTGGTGTTTTGCTCCTCACTATAACTTTCCTATCTGACCTTACCTTGGTCATCTCTTGTTCTCTTCCGACCCCGATGCTATTAGGGTTCCTGAGGGCTAGGGAGTTTTTATTTTTCCAACCTCTCCATTTCTCTAATTTTTCTATAAAACCTTAACCCCTAACATGCTGACCTGTCATGGCATGTAATACGTCTTCTGATTGGTAATCAGAGGATATGGTCGGTGAATTTATTTTGATAATTCTCCCGGTCAGGTCGGTGAGACCCGTAAACCAACGACAGGTGTGGTCCCCCAGACATTCTGGGGGTTGTGAAAGAGCGATGTGACCGCCAAAACATAAAAATATGGTGCTCTCTAAAAAACAGTTACTATTACTGCTATTGCTCTCTTCAATATCAAATTATGAAATATGACTCGAGGGGTAAAATGTTCCGGAGTTAAAATAGTCCCCCATTTGGATCTCCGGGCGGGGACTACTTCTCGAGAACCAAAACATTATACTAATAGAAGATCTAACATCAGACTTCTACAATGGAATGCGGGCGGTCTCACACAAACAAAAAAAGTAGAACTGAATAAAATTGTATTTGATTATAACATGATATATTTGTAATACAAGAAGCAAATCTAACAAATGACCAACTTAAATACTTCAATTTTACTGGATTTTTACTGCACTTACTACCCAAAAATAGACAGATAAGTAGTGGAATATTAGTTGGAGTCAAAAAGGATATTAAAACCTCCTTTGAAATTGTTAAAGAAATGGATAACACAGATAAAAGCGAATTAATAAAGCTAAATTTTTGGGATAACAAAACACATCTACATTTATACAGTATTTACAATCCTCCCAGGAATGTACCGGATCTCTCACTTATTGACCAATTAAATAAAACAATCGTAATTGGGGATTTCAATGCACATTCCAAAAGATGGGGTTATGAAAAAGTGGATTCTACAGGGAAGATAGTGGAAGAATTTTTGAATACCACAACTTTTGAACTGATTTATAGTAAAGAAGATCCCACAACCTTCATACAATATTCTGGAGCGGGCAGTAACCCAGACCTCTTGTTAGCTACAACAGATATTGTTTCAAAAATTAAAAAACAAGTTATAGAAGATCCAAGTTCTGGTCACAGAGCGGTAATTGCTGATATAAAACTAGAGAATACAAATAACAGTCAAGGTCTTACGAATCTGTATTGGAACTTCAAAAAAGCAGATTGGAACAAATATAAAACTGAATTAGAACATAAATTTAAAGAACAAACAAACTCACAGCTGCATGACCAACCAGATCATATGAACAAAGAATTCTGTAAAGTCATCCTAGAAACTGCAAAAAAACATATTCCTCGTGGAAGAATTAAAAATTTCAAACCCTTTTGGAACCCCCAGTTAGAAGAACTGAAAAAGCAAAGGGATATAGCTAGAAATACAGCTGACCAAACAAAAAACATATCAGATACACAAATATGGCGGAAGAAATGTGCCTCACTAAAAAAAGAAATTAATACTGCTAAAAGGAATCACTAATAATTTCTTAGAAAAAATGGATTATAGGACAGATGGTAACAAAGCTCATAAGTTCATAAAAAATGTCAAGGACAGGAAAGGAAAGGACATCACACCTATCATACACAACAATAAAATGTTAGTAAATGATGCAGTCATAGCCGAAACATTCAATAAATATTATGCTAATGCACACAAAGTAACAAGAAATAATAAAAAGGAACGTAAAGAATTTAAGAAAGATTCGAAACAAGAAAGAGAATGTAATCCTAACACTCAGTGCAATATCTTTTTTCAAAATTTTAATATGCAAGAATTGAACATTGCAATAAATAATCTAAAAAACAAAAAGTTTCCTGGACCAGATCACATACATCCAGAGTTCATAAAAAACCTTGGAAAAACAGCAAAACAACTACTGAAACTCTACAATCTATCCTGGAAAACCACTGTACCTGCTGAATGGCGAAAAGCAATAATTGTCCCACTCTTGAAGAAAGACAAAACAGCATCAGAAATAAAAAATTATAGACCAATAGCTCTTACCAGCATAATAGCAAAAGTGATGGAAAGAATGGTGTCAAACAGATTAAATTGGTTCCTAGAATCACAAAATTTAATCTCCCCATGTCAAGCTGGATTCAGAGAGTTACACTCTACAAATGAACAAGTCTTACTTCTCAGTCAAGAAATCAAAGACTCCTTCAATAGAAAAGAAGATAATTTATCAGTTTTTATTGATTTTCAAAGTGCATATGATTCTATATGCAGAACAAAACTACTAAAGAAAGTAAAAAAAAAATAGGGATACAAGGTCCAATGTTTTCATGGCTATGTCATTTCCTAACACAACGCTTTATTGCAACCAGATATGGAAGAAATATATCTAAATATAAACAAATACACCGTGGCTTGCCACAAGGTGCAGTGCTCAGCACTACACTTTTTAATATATTTATTAATGATCTACCACAACAAATACAAGAATCAGGCGTGAAGTGTGCACTATTTGCTGATGACTTGGTAATGTGGACTTCAAAACCAAAAAGCAAAAGTACAGAACTGGAAAAAACCATGCAACAATCCTTAACCAACTTACAGAGGTGGACCAAAGAAAATTTAATGACTGTTAATACAACAAAATCAAACTACCAAATCTTTTCACTAAGAAAAAAACCACTAAAAATAAAACTAAATTTTGAGGGTCAACAATTACCAGAAACAAAGGAAGCAAAGTATTTAGGAGTTACATTTGATACCAAACTTACATGGACCAAACAAATAGAAAATGTAATACAAAGAGCAGAGAGGCGCCTTTCACTGTTAAAACGTCTAACAGGAATGAAGTGGGGATGTTCCAGAGCAACGCTTAACACAACATACAATGTATATATCAAACCATTATTTACTTACTGCAGTGAAGTTCTTGTAACAGCAAACACAAAAAAAATTCAAATCTTTCAAAACCAAAGTCTGAGATTAATTACAGGTGCTATCAAAACCACACCAATAGCAGCTATGGAAATACTAACCAACCAATACCCCATTGAATATGAAATACAAAAAGCGGCTCTTATTCAACACGAAAAGTTGATCAGACTCCCATTCAAGACATGGCACAAGAGAAATTTTACACATACACTAAAGACTCAGGAGAACTTTCTTTCCAAAATTCAGGACATCAAGAAGGATGTACACGTTCCTAATTCAAAGGAAAACTTCATATCTAAAGTCAATCCAATACATACATTAGACATCACATATTATTTACACCTGACAGAAGAAGTTAAAAAAAGTGATACTCCAACTAGTGTTCTAAAATTATTGGCATTAGAGACAATCCATACTAGATTTCCAGAACATGAGTGGCTCCATATTTATACTGATGGATCATTGATATCAAACCAAGATGGAGCAGGTGCTGGAGTCACATGTCACCTCTTTTCCTATTACAAATCTTTAAGTTATGGAACTACAAACTTTGATGGAGAAATTGAAGCAATTCGAATGGCCCTACAAAATCTTTTGTACAGAATTTCACATTTTCAGCGAGCAGTTATTCTCTCAGATTCCAGGGCAGCAATTATAGCAATTACTTCCAAGTTGTCACCAAAAAACCAAACTATTATAGAATGTTGGAAGATGCTTAGCCATCTAACAGCACTTCAAAAACACCTAGTCTTCCAATGGATACCGGCTCACTGTGGACTGAGTGGTAATGAGAAAGCTGATTTTCTTGCAAAAAAGGGTACCAGCGGTGTACAAAAATCTATAGTTAATCTACCATTTTATGCAGCTAAAAGATTAGTCAACACTGAATTCAAAAAAATTGTTGCAAAATATTACTATGAAAAATCAAAGAATAAAAGATGGGAACTACCAAACATCCAAACAGTGATTCCTGAGTATCCTCGAAAAACAGCAGTTGCAACCTTCAGGTTGATTACAGGACATGATTGTCTGGCAAAACATTTAAACAGAATTGGGATATATTCTTCACCACTCTGTCCTCTATGTGATCTGCAAGAGGAAATGGATCGAGACCACCTTCAAATATGCCCGGCCACTTCTAATGCCCCATCCACCAGTGAAAAATATTGGAGAGCAAGAGGATTAATGACTTCATTGTCAGAAATCCAGCATTAGCTAACAACAACAACTTCATGAGCAAGGTCTTCATTGGTTCAACATCGATCCTCATGAATGAGGTGTTGAACTTTGAGAGCAATGTCAGGGGCTGTGCAGCTGATGGGTCTGTCTGTGTGAGCATCATGTTCAGTAGCTGTACAGTCAGTCCTGAGCAGAAGATGCAATTAAAGCCTATATGTACGGCTTATACTTTGTCCCTGAAACACTTGTTTAAACAATGCTAGGGTCTCTAGTATTTTTCTAGATTTGCACAGAATTTGATACACACTCTTATTGTAATGTTGGATCCATCCACACACTACACAGAGTGTATCATGAAAAGTACAATAGAATCTCAACATGTTTACCCTGCTGCATGAAACATGAAACACTCATCAGATGTGCTAGTGTTGCCACCCATCGGTACAAAACTCTACTGCAACTACTGTTGGAGATGGCAGCACCAGTCCTAAATATTTTGCATGTCAACTCATGACTTGAGACATGTTATCTACCCTGGTGTCTAGCATAGATTCCTCTACTGAAACTGTCCATGTTGGGACTGAATGGAGCTCCCTGTGTGTAACTATAGGGAACATTGAGATAGGACTGTCATTGGAATGTTAGAGTGCAAATGTTGAATACCCTGTCTGTGTTGAACTTGCCCACTCTGATTACCAAGGCTCATGTTTGTGCAATAGACCAATTAAAGCTTCTCGGGTTACCAGCCTTGTAATATCTATAAAATTGTTTAAGGTTTAGGCCATATTAAACTCCATGGCCATCTCAGGAGATGAATAATTAATAAATACATGGCCATCTCAAACTCATGCCCTTCATTAGGAACTGCATAAGAAATAAACAACCATCTGACCTTGTTTTAAGTATTCTTGCTTATGCTGTGCTCAGTTATAGGCTGTCATCTCTATTAAAATAACTTGGCTCTAATTTAATTTCAATTGCCTCTTTTACAAGTTTGTCATAATGCTGGGTACTGCAGTGTAAAACGCAGCTTCATCAAATAAAATTCTATGATCATTGTCAAGACCATACTATGCTGCTGCTGATTTTTCTGGTTCTAGTAGTCATAGATTGTGTTTTGTTCCTCATGTCTCTCTTCAATTATACAACCTGTCTGTCCACATTGGCAAGGAATTTTGTAAACACCAGGTGTTTTAAAACAGATTGTCCTTAATCGGTCCTATATACCATCTCAGCTTTTTTGGTAGAAGAAATATTGTTTTAATGTTTATATTTCTGGTATGCGTAATTTTATTTGAGACTGTAGTGTAGAATGGGATAAACACCTTTGCTTTAGATTTAAAACAGATTGTCCTTAATCGGTCCTATATACCATCTCAGCTTTTTTGGTAGAAGAAATATTGTTTTAATGTTTATATTTCTGGTATGCGTAATTTTATTTGAGACTGTAGTGTAGAATGGGATAAACACCTTTGCTTTAGATTTTCCATCAACCTGTGTCTTGTGGTTGTGTGTGGAATGGTTTGTTATTAACTCTGGTGTGCTTGATGAACGTCTTTGTGTAACCATACTTTTTAAGGGTGTTTGTCAAATAATTTATTCCATGGGACAACTGGTCTTTGTTCACAATTTCACAAGTTCAATGAAACAAGATAGTCAGGACTGTTTTCTTCTCGATTGGATGGCGATGACTATGTTTATCAAGAAAGTGATATGTATGTGTGACTTTTCTGTACACACTGCAATGATGTACCATCTAGTTTTTGTTTTGAGATGGCCATATATTTATTATTAATTTCTTGATGATGGCCATGGAGTTTAATAGGGGGAAAAGCTTGAACAATTTTATAGATATTTCATGGCTGGTAACCTGAGCTTTAATTATTACTGGTTTCAGTGTTGAAATTCCCCTTGCATAACTCCAGCTCACTTTTTGGAGAATTTGTCACAAGACCTGATATCTCTTCATTTACCTATCTTTAATGTCTAGCATAGATAAATTAGATAACCCATTGTGCTACAATAAGTTAACATTGTACAAAGAGGTAAAGAACTGGTTTGGGCTAACATCACAGTACATGTATGGTAAGCTACAAAGTTTTCAACTTTATGCTGTTTTTATTTTTATCAACTTCGGTCTAACAGGTTAATTGAAAAAAAAAGAGCTATTTCTTTTGTTTTTGTGCCAAATTTAACATGATGTTGAGACAGAATATTGACCAATGGAGGGTCGTTCATGTAAATATTTTTGTAAGAGTGTGTAAATTTCTAATTCTTTTAATTTGGGTGTATCAGGGACTTATTTTTCAATATTCAAGATAGCCAATGTTTTCTTGTCACTTCGTGTTCAACCAATGAGAACTGTTGCGCGGATGAATACAAAAGAATGGCGGTGTTGCGTCAGGAAGATGCCAAAGGACTAGTTTTCATTAGCGTCTGTATGCTCAAGTTGGAAGGATATATTTTTTTGGTAGTGCGTGAACATGTAACTTACACCCAAACTTTTAACCAGTGTAGATTCTATCGAATTTTGAAAGTTGTTGATTAATTAATATGGTGCTAAAAGTGTAAATTAACGAATAAATATGTTGTGATAAAGGAACGTTGATTTATGCATTCCATTCTGTGACCTCGACCCTGTAGAAAATCGCGTCTGCTATTACACATTTCATCTTTCAGTAAAAACATTATCTCCGGTATGCTATGTAAAGAATCTTTTCCTGCTGCTATGTAAAGACCCAACTATAAAAACAGCACCAAAATGGCTTGCCCAACGTGGAGCGCGAATTTAGAATGGAATGCAAAATTACGAGTACGAAGTGTTAACATCAAATGACGCCATCCCATCGCGCAGGAAAAAGACACTATTAGACCATCGTCTGATATCATCGATACACGGAGAATCAACGTGGGAAAAACACCGGAGATCATCTAGCGAAGCCAACTACCCAGGAGACGTAAATAACTGGACGAAGAACCAACGGAAAAGAAAGTAGGATCCAAAATTTTTGTTTTTACATACATTTTATTTCCATTTGTTAATGTTTCTAAGAAGCGGCAAAATAGTGGGACTTTTAACCTTAAGTGAATTGGATAAAGAAATTAAAATGTCGCGAAAAGAGATAGAAACAGGAGTGGGGGAAGGGGCAGATAGGCCTAGTTACCAGGTAGAATTAGAAAGTGAGGAACAGGTGGAAATAAGCAAAGACCAAAGGTTAATGATGATCATGTTTGAAAGACTAGAACAAAGTTTAGGTCAGAAACTGGAACAAAACAAGGTAGAATTAGGTCAGAAAATGGAGCAAAATAATGCAGAACTAAAACAGGACATATAACAAAGTTTAGGTCAGAGTATAGGTCAGAAACTGGAACAGAATAAGGAAGAGATAGGTCAGAAAATGGAGGAAGTGAGAAAAGACTTAGAACAGAAAATAGAATTAGGAAGACAGGAGTGTAAAGAAAATATGAAAGTAATGGAAACTAATTTAAAATTAGTACATAAAAACTTAAATGAAACAAAGGAAGCCTTAGAAGCTAGGATAGAAATTGTAGGAGATAGGATGGGAAAGATAGAATCAGAGATGAGAGAGAATAAGATTGTGTTAGAAGGAGAAATTGCTAGATGTAGGGATGAAATAACAGAATGTAATACAAGTGTAGACTGTAAGATTACAAATGTAAAAGCAGAAATAACTGAGGAATTAAGAAAAGAGATTGAGGTAGTAAAGAAAGACATTATTAATGAAACTGTAGAACAAATTGTAATTCCTAAAATTAAGACAATGAATGATGTGGTGCTTTCACAACAGGATGCTATAAATGATATGAAACAAAGCCACTTAGAAATAAAGAATGATTTAAAATCAATTTGTGAAGAAATGAAAAAAGGGAAAGAAAGTTTGGCTAATGTAAATGATGTTGTGAAGGCATTACAAAGACAAGATGATTTAGATGTAAGTAATGTACAAGATGAGAGTTATTTGAATAATGTACAAAATGTTGAATCACCATACAGAGAAAGAGGTTCACAACCAAACAATGACTCAACACATAACACATGTTACACCAACAGCATATTACATGAAATCACACCACCTACATTTGACGAGGAGAAGGGAGACGATCCAAAACTCTTTGTTAAAGAGATGGAAGAATATTTTAAAGTGAAAAGGATACCAAACGAGCTTAGAATGATGATAGTTAAGAAAAGCTTAAAAAACAAGGCATTAGAATGGCTCAGGTTAACCCTAGCTGGTCATGAGTCATATAGCTCATTCAGAAATTTATTCCTATCAAGGTATTGGGGCCCAGCTAAACAAAACCAAACTAGGGTAGAGCTAGCGACAGGTAGATACGATCCAACCAAAGGGTTGTCGTTATTCGATTATTTTATGAAAGTAGCCAACAAAGGAAAGCTATTAGACCCCAACTTGTCGGAGGCAGAACTAATTGCCAGCATAACAAGACATTTCCCAGACACAGTGAGAACAGGGTTAATTGTTGCGAGGCCAGTAGATTTTGCAGATATGATAGAATTGCTGACAGCCTTCGAAACGCAAAATGGTCGGCCTAATGAGCATAGACATAGGAACGGTCACCCAAACTCACCTATCCTAAACCGGAACACGGCTACGAACAACCAGAGTGAGGGAGAACATAGAAATACTAGGAGTACCCATGAAAGGGGGAGAGGGGCACACCATTTCCCACAACCACATAATCATGGCGAGAGGATGGAGAACACAAGACAGCGGTACCACGACACGATACCGAATGGTGAATCGAGATACAGAACGTATACATATGATCGTGGAAGACCAGGAGACCATGCCCATCAAGTGAATCACATACGATTCAGTAGGGAACACTTGAACAACCACAGACCGTCATACGACAGAGGTTCACGTCAAAGGGGCAGAAACCAAGGGAACACTAACAACATAAGACAGCAGGAAGTAGATGAAAAAGTGCCAAATAGGGCAGATGCTGCACAAAATACAGAAACAACCACCACCACCAACACTCAGGGAAATTACAACAACTAAGTTCGTCCCAACCGAGTGGATGACAAACAACAAAATCTCAGCAACTTACAATTGACATCGACACCGTGATGGCTACACGAAGAGAGAGATGGAACCACTGGTCATAACAAAACAGCTGGGTGACCACACGTATGAGCTACAGAATACAAATGGCAAGTTGGTAGGAAGATACCATAAAAATAAATTGAAGCCATACAAAGAAAGGACCAAATAGTCTTTGCCAACAAATGTGTAAGGCAGGAGTAGCAGAGATGAAGGAAGATAACAATTTTTAATGGGTTACTTATAGGAAATTATGTTCAGATTAGGAATTACAACAAGGAAGAAAATCAACATAGTCATTGGCTATATCGACCACAAAGAGCATTGTCAACAAAGACAGATGAGGACACTGATTGTCATTAAAGAAATGAATCATAGCGACGGAAGATAATATGTTTTTGACATAAGGATGTCAGGAACAAAAATAAAAAGGAATCAATCATGATGACAAAGATATAATATTTCGACACAAAGATGTCGAGGGTAAATTGAGAAGAAAAATAATACAATTACAGAATAATTATAAATATAGAAGTTTCCTCTTATAGAAATAAGAGACAAAGAAGTGACAATTAGTGAAGTGAGGAAAACCATAATCAGAAAAGCAATGCCCATGAATTAAGATGAATATAGCCAATGCTAAGCTCGAAGAAATGTTGAACCAAACAACAATGAATAATAACCCAATTAAGAAAATTAGTACCATTAGTAACATCAGAGTTTAAGAACCGACTCAACAACCTGCCTATACATAATAAGCTTATAAGACAAAGAAGGCAAAGAACTGAATAAAATATTGCCATAAACATGATCATAATCATTAGCTCAAAATTTGTATCCTGTTTTTCTCTCCTCATAGCAATGAATACAAGTCAAAAACCACATAATAAACCATGATACACTTAAATTATATTTGTGTCAATGTCAAATGTACAATAACTGAGTATGTGTTGTATAAGAACTGAATATGTATTGTATAATGACTGAAGGTGTATTGTATAATAACAACATATGTGATATGATAACTGGGTATATTGTACAATGACTGAATATATATTGTGTAATAATTGGACATGTTGTGTAGTAATCAAATGTGTTGTACAATAACTGAATATGTATTGTATAATGACTGAAGGTGTATTGTATAATAACAACATATGTGATATGATAACTGGGTATATTGTACAATAACTGAATATGTATTGTGTAATAATTGGACATGTTGTGTAGAAATCAAATGTGTTGTACAATAACTGAATATGTATTGCATAAATGACTGAAGGTGTATTGTATAATAACAACATATGTGATATGATAACTGGGTATATTATACAATGACTGAATATGTATTGTATAATAATTGGACATGTTGTGTAATAACTAAATGTGTTGTACAACAACTGAATATGTATTGTATAATAATTGGACATGTTGTGTAATAACTAAATGTGTTATACAATAACTGGATATGTATTGTATAATAACTGAATGTATTGTGTAGCAACCGAATATGTGAAATTTATAAAGACATGCTGTATCATGTCGAAACAAAAGACAAAGACAAACAGTGAAGAAGACTGTAAAAAAAAAAATATTGTACAAAGTGATTGAATCATAGAAATAGGGAGAAGTATTGTATTGTGTTTCAAGATTGTAAATAAGGTGACAACTTGAAAAACAAAACAAGGGGCATATGAGACAGAATATTGACCAATGGAGGGTCGTAAATGTAAATATTTTTGTAAGAGTGTGTAAATTTCTAATTCTTTTAATTTGGGTGTATCAGGGACTTATTTTTCAATATTCAAGATAGCCAATGTTTTCTTGTCACTTCGTGTTCAACCAATGAGAACTGTTGCGCGGATGAATACAAAAGAATGGCGGTGTTGCGTCAGGAAGATGCCAAAGGACTAGTTTTCATTAGCGTCTGTATGCTCAAGTTGGAAGGATGTATTTTTTTGGTAGTGCGTGAACATGTAACTTACACCCAAACTTTTAACCAGTGTAGATTCTATCGAATTTTGAAAGTTGTTGATTAATTAATATGGTGCTAAAAGTGTAAATTAACGAATAAATATGTTGTGATAAAGGAACGTTGATTTATGCATTCCATTCTGTGACCTCGACCCTGTAGAAAATCGCGTCTGCTATTACACATTTCATCTTTCAGTAAAAACATTATCTCCTGTATGCTATGTAAAGAATCTTTTCCTGCTGATGAGTAAAGACTTATTATTATAAAATCCGTACCAATGTGTTTGTCTTTGTTCTGGTAGATCACAAAGGGAATCTAGTATCAGAAATAAATAAGCACTTTATGTCCCAGGACTAAATAACCTTTAGATGGTAATTAATATTTGTTTATACCAGCCAACTTATGGCTTGTGCTTTTAAGCATACAAGCCATGTGTGGGCAGTGTTTCAGAGCTAGAATCAGAACTGACAAGTTTAATATCACAAACAGGTTTCAACCAGAGATTATGTGCTTCACGCACAGCTGCTTTAACCACTGAGCTACTGTGACAACTTGCCAATATAACATTGAATTCTGTGACCAATAATAAGAATTTTTCCCGATAGAGCAGAAAGGGAATGTCACATCTCACCCCAAGGGCTACTTACAATTGCAAGTACTTTATGTCCCCTGATTAAATAGCCTTTACATGGTAATTATTATTTAGTTATGCCAACAAACTTACTGATATGAAATTCCCTTTGTGGTGTACCAGGAAAAATATGAATTGGTGGCAGAATTCAAAGTCATGACATTGGTGAAAAATATAACTAGAAGGACAACATCTGAAAATAAGCAAAAAGTGTTATTATTTATGCCAACAAACCTACTGTTGGTGTTTTCAAACACACAAGCCGTGTGTGGACAATGTTTGAGAGGCAGAACTGGAACTTAAAAATTCAATGCAACTGCTGGGATTTGAACCACAGACCCTCCGCTTACTAGGCAGGTGCTCTAACCATGAAGCTACTGTGACAACCTGTCAGAACGACATTTACAGTCTACAGTCTTTGGTGCTATAACAACTCACAAGTTTTACTTCTCAAAGCCTTGCCCATTTCTTTCTGTGTTTCTCATACACTAACTACGTCATTACAATCATTTGATCTTCGTTGAATCTTCTCTACAACACATTCGACGTATCACACACAGCTGTCTCACACTTGCTGACAAACTGACAATTGTCTGTAACTGTAATTCTTTGTTCAAATGCTGCCTTGCCTTCTTATACAGAGGAGGTGATGAAATACAGACCTTTCCCAATCTCTACAAATGCGCCGCTGATGCAGCTGGATTTTTCTTGAAGGCTCCAGGGAAATCCCCTTTTGTGTAGCCACTTCAATTGTTTTTAGTCACAAACAGATGCACGAGACAGTCTGACCTTTAGCACCTTTAATCGCTCGTTGCCCTGGTATATGGTATGAAGTAACTTGGTCTTGGCCATCCTTTAATGTATGCTGTGCAGTCGGTGTCACAATGTTGTTTTCATAGTTTAAGGATACTACATTAGCATAAAATAAAACATAAAAAAGTTGTATATGTTCCTTTCCTTAACATTTGCAATAACCCAGTTTTGTGTGTTTCTGACAAAATGATGATTAGCCTGTTTTTGCAAATATCCACTCAAGTGTGGATCCTCAACCTGTTATGGCTAGAATTGAGATTATTTCATAAAGGATGCAAACATTGATGTCCTTTAAATGTCAAGCATAAGCTGAGTGATATACAGGCAGACAGCAAATGAGCCGATTGCAGTAGTGCTCTGACAAATTACTTCTACTGCCCATATCAATGGTGTACACTAATATATTGTAATGCTGGCTGCGGTGCACAACAAAGGGTGGATGAGGTACAGCTACCTTACACCACTCATGCAAGCAAACACATGACAATAGTGAGCACGACACAACAAAGGGGTTTTCGAGATCATTCAAGAATTGATCGATTGTAGGTGTATTTGTAGAGATGTCATAAAGGTAAAGATCAAGGAGCTTGTCATGTCATCCTTCCTATATAAGGAGGTGAGGTGATGAAAATTTGGAGTCAGTCAGTTTAGTTTTAGTGTATGTGTGTGCACGGTTGCCTTGAAAGGAAGATAGCAAAGCAGTTAATGAGTGTTGAGTGATTGCATGACAGGGTTGGTGTATAAGAGACAGAAAGTGAAGAAAGACAGTGAAAGGATAGGCAAGGTTTTGAGAAGAAAACACATGTGAGTTGTAATATCACGAAGCACTGGAGACTGTTAATGTTAGTAGAACAGAACTGTGTTGTGGAAAAGTTTTGGAGAAATAAAGTGACAGAAAAGAATAACTGGACTAGATTTTGTCACAGTAATATGTTTCATAAACATCCTGAAAAGGAGTGTAAAAATAGGGTTTATGGTATCAGAAATTCAAGAGTTTTCTAAATTAAGAACACATCAGAAACCATGACTTTTCTTCAAAAAACAAACAATTAAAATTAACTGATGTGATAAGTTTTAGAATCAGTGGGAAATTTACTCTGTGAAGTGATGTAATAATTCCAGAAAATTATATTCAGTGAGGTAACTGAGACACTCATACTTCACATACCTGAGTTTTAGTTTTTAGGTGAAGACAAAATGTATTGAAAATTAAAATTCATGTCTGGGAAGTATGACTTTCTTAGTCACTGTAGGGGCCCTAATGACCAAGTTGTCGACGGGCCCTTAAACCCAACACACTCACTCACTTAGTCACTGTATATAATTACTATTTATTTATGCCAACAAACTTACTGTTGCTGCTTTTAAACACACAAACTTATGGAATTATGATGTATTTGATGTACCATTTTTAGAAGTAAACTACTTATTAAGACAGCAGATTAAGAACCAAATTACACAAATTTTTATGACACCATACTTATCTGTTGAGTAATCGAATACCAATGCCTTGTGATATATTCTGTCCAACCTTATTTCTCAGAATAGTGATATTTTTTGCAATTTTTCAGATTGTCTGAAGATGCACTTGGGACAGAAACTTTAGCTGGAGAAGCTACGGAACTATCACAGATAGGTAACAATGTTAATTCAGACAGATCTAAGAAATGTGATAGTGTCAAAAATAGTGTTTCAAATTTAAATTTAGAAAAGCAAGTACCCAATGGTGATGTAGGCTTACAGAATGAAATTCCTGAGGAAGTACTGAAATTGAATGTTACTCATAGGGACAAAAAGACACACAAATGCAATATTTGCCAGAAGAGTTTTGCTTGGCCATCTAATCTGAAAACACACAAGTTGATTCATGAGGGTAAAAGACCATATGAATGTACTATTTGTAAGAAAAGCTTTACTCGATTATCAGATTTGAAACAACACAACTTAGTTCATGAGAACATAAAGCCACATAAATGTGATGTTTGCAACAGGAGCTTTGCACGTTTATCAGATTTGAAACAACACAAATTTATCCATGAGAACAAAAAGCCACATGAATGTAGAGTATGTAACAGAAGCTTCACTCGATCATCAGATTTGAAACAACATAGACTTATTCATGAGGGCAAAAAGCCACATCAGTGTAGTGTTTGCGAAAAGACTTTTAATCGATTATCAAACTTGAAAACACACACTTTGATTCATTTGGGCAGAAAACCACATGAGTGTAACATTTGCAACAAAACCTTTACTCGATTGTCAGATTTGAAACAACACAAATTTATCCATGAGGATAGAAGACCACATGAATGTAATGTTTGCAACAAGAGCTTTACTGTGCTATCAAATTTAAAATCACATATTTTGATTCATGAGGGCAAAAAGCCACATGAATGTAATGTTTGTAACAAGAGATTTACTCGACTGTCAGATTTGAGACAACACAAAGTTATTCACGAGGATAAAAAGCCACACGAATGTAAAATTTGCAAAATGACCTTCACTCGAGTATCAAATTTGAAAATGCACAAGTTGATTCATGAAGGTAAAAAGCCTTATGAATGTGTTGTTTGCAAGAAAAGGTTTAATCGGCAATCACATTTGAAAGGTCATGTTTTGACACACAATAACAGGAAGTAGCACAATTTTGTCACTTCAAGAAGAATTTTTGGCTACATTTAATCCATTATTGATTTTTAACTCATCCTGTGCTAATAACTTCTATATAGGTTATGGCCAGTGTGCTAAGAAATGAAGGCATAACTTCTAGACAAAGATTTCTAAAGGTAGTTTTAACATGTTGTATGCTCATGTCATTTGTTACAGAGAGAATAAAGTGTTTGCAAGCACTGTATCTGCCATGTTCTGTTCCCTTGAATTAAATAATTGAAGGTCTGAACGATGCATGTGTTGTTGCACAATGAGTGTTGCATATGATGCAGCAAATTACTGGGTTTCAAGGGTACCTAAAAGGGCAGTGTCAGGGTAGAATTTCCCTATGAAACATAAAATGAGAATATGTGCAAATCTCACATTACCAGTCTCTTCAACATCTCATATTTTTATCAAAAGTACTGAGAAGTGAAGTTTCTCTGAACTTGGAGAATTATTTTTCTCACTTTCACCTGAGTTGACAGCATAGCCCAGCGATAACCAACTTTGTCTCTTCAGAGATGCTTATGCAGTTAGCTGCTATCCCCACCTTCTCTTTTAGACAGAAGGTGAATCAGCTCACCATTTAGTAGGTATCCAGTGCTGGACACGAACAGGTGATTCCATAGCCGTTTTTAAGTCATGGATTTTCTGGGAATATCTTCAGAAGACCTCTTCATTCTGGATGATTTGTGAGTAACAGGCAGACAAAAGCTTACTAAATTAAAAACGTGAGATTTGCCAATACTTATACTTTTCTCAATTAGGAATGTGTTATTTGTTTTCCATTCTTTGTCCTTGCAAACAATGGAATTTCAAAGGCATTGCATAGCAACCAGCTCTTAAAACATTTCAGCATTACTTAACCTCTTCAGGGATGTGGTCCTGTGCATTTGTGCATTTAACCCTTATTTATCCTCTATCTAACTCAACTTATTTTAATTTTCCCCCGTTATGAAACATTTAATTAAATTCTATATGCTTTACTGGATTACCTTTATATGTTCCTTCTGCAGTGATATGCCTCAAAACAGGGATAAACACACAAGGGCACATCTCCACATTCGCCACAAATCATCCCAGTTTCCTTACGGATTCCCTTCTTGCGGCACACGAAACACCTTCGAGATGGGCGGGACTTCTTTGCTGTTGACAGTATCCTTTTAGGATAATGTTTTCCTTGAAGTCTGAGGGGTGCAGGGGTTTTGGATTTTCTACCCCCAGTATGAAGAGGCCTCTCAACCTGGTATTGTTCAATTAGGCTGCGAGCTATTGATAGTCAAAAGTCCAGGTAGGTCATTGTCTTGTGTGGGTTTAGAGCTCTCCAAATTACCAAACAATTGTATATGGTTATATCCAGCTGGTGCAAAAATACCTTTTTATACCATTTCACTGTTTTTCGTAAAGAGGGATATGCTTGCAATACCTGATCTACTAGATCGACACTGCCCATGTGCATATTGTATTCCTGGATAACGTCAAGCTTGAAAATGCACATTTTGGTATGGGCATCTGTTTTTCCAGTGTCAATCATCAAAATCTTAGAGCTGCAATTGGATAATGCCGTAACTACCCTCCTGTCCTGCCAGGCAAGGTAGGTCAAAGGTGGGAGCTGACGCACCTCCATTTCCCCTCTCCTTAGAGCCTTCGTATTCACATCTTTTGGCAAACCAATACGATTTGAACGTACTGTTCCAATTGCATTAGTCTTTCTTTTGTGTAAGGCCATGAATAATTTAGGAGAGCTGTACCAGTTATCTAAGTACACAGTGCTACCCTGATCAAGCACAGGTTCCGTTAGGTGCATTACTACTATGAAGCCAGATAAGCCCAAATCTTTGTCTCCAGTATTGTCAGTCCCTTGACCAGTGTAAATGCAACTATTGTAAAGATATCCCGTTTTACTTTCACAAACATCAAAACTCTTTATGCCAAATCCAGCCCTTTTTGTTTTGATGTATTGCTTCCAAACTAAGCGGCCCTTCCAAAGCATTAGGCTTTCATCAACAGTGACCTTTTCACCAGGCACATAATTTTCTTTAAATTTTGAAATAATATAATCGAAAACGGCCTAATTTTGTGGAGTTTGTCATTTACATTCTCTGTGCAGGTGAAATGAAGGAACCGCAAAATTGATGTAAACCTGTTATTTGACATGCATTTTCCAAAAAAAGGAATAGCTAGCATGTCATCTGTGGACCAATACATGTATAATGCAGGTTTACGAATAACACTCATAAGTATAATTAGACCAATTAGCCTGTAAATCTCATTGAGTGTTACTTCTGTCCACCTTTGAATTCTGCTCTTAGGCCCTAATTTACCTTTAGAGAGCAGGTCTTCCTTCACCTTACTCACATATACATTTGATTCCGAAACAATGAGAGACACTAAGTCGGTAGTAAAAAATTTTGTAAAAATGTCAATTGGTTGGCTGTCAGAAGTCAGCTGAGCCTGGGATTGAACACCAGACCCTGTGCTCGTGAAGATGTGCCTGTTTGTATTGCAATTGTTTTCAGCACTCCACAATGCTGACTCTTCACGAACACCTAAAGGAAGTTGGTCACATTCTTCCTCACTGCTACTCGTACCTATATCCTCCACACCCCCTCAAATTCGGAAAATTCGCCATCAATATCCAAATCGCTGTCACACAGCAAGAAGTCCTCCACATTATCGTGTGTAATTTCAGAAGCCCTTACACTTCCACCACTCGCTAACCTTTGTGCAACACTGCTTGTTGATGCCATGTTTTAGCTCTGAGATGTAACACTCAAAAGCTTCTCACTTCAGCTACAAGCAGGAAAGTATACGTATGCATTTCAAGAAAGAAACAAACGGAGCCTGTAAGCTATATCCAAGTTACGAAACACGTGTAAGGAAAAATTGCAAACCTGCTTAATTCTGATGACTCATAAACCACGCATACAGTAGTGTTCTATTTCACATTGTACTGTGATTTGCTGATGCATAGCTCACACATACAATGGGTCCACTACTGTTTCTTTCCGAGAAATTATATTAGGCACCTTCGACAAAGCAAAGTTAACTTTTTACCACAGTGAAAAAAATAGTGCCATTTCAACGATTTGTAAATACAACTCAACATTGCTGATGATGTACATGTATACTGCATGTAATGAGTTTTATACGAGTTTTTGTTTCATTAAAATAACTTAAAATTTACGCAAAATACAGCTGTGTATTTAGGAAGCACTTTTAGCGCATTTAACAATTTAAATGCCCTGCGCTGGATATTGGGTATCCGTTGTCGGCCTGCGGAGCTTTTAAATGGCTGTCGCTCAAGAGGTTAAAGTATACTATATTCCCATATTCCCTTTGCGCCTACAAGAAAATTAACAATAAGATACCTATGTCAATTAAAATGTAATAGGTAGATAAACACTTGCAGGAATCATGAGTATATCTTTACAAATACAGGTTCTTCATTTAAAAGCTAACGGGTGCACAGCATTTTGCCTGTGCACCATTGGGTGTGCCACAGCTGGCTTTGCTCCTACATAAACTCATGTATAACACTCTTACCTTATAGAAGATGCTCGGAATATCATCCACCCTCGACTAAACAAGCATATCGCGAGAACACATGATTAGGTTGGCCCATTGTAATGTTTCTGATTTCATTTCTAATATTTTGTTTTAGTTCTTCCAATGTAATGTCCCATAAACTTTGTCTTTCAGGTTATCACACTGTTAGATCCAGGAAGCGAGAGGGCCATACACCAGCACTATTCACTCTCTTCGAACACTTCTCTAATTTTATTCATGGACTTCTCTGGTGTATGGACAGTAGTAGCAGAATTTTGTCAAAACCACCCATATGATTCTCTTATTCTGTCAGTTCATGATAAGACGGGATCAAAATATCATTTCGGTACCTCTCTGCATTTACAGTCTGCTTGTAGAATATTGGACCAATTATGCATCTAGCACTAACAGCACACTAAACTCCAACTCTCAGATCATAATCAGGGATTTATTGAATGCGATGTAAATTTTCAGAGACCCAGTACTGACTAGCCATGCACACAATGACAGCCAGTGGTGGGGAAATCCAGCAAGGCTGCAGTAGAAGCGAAACGCATGTGCTTCTTGAGGTTTTAGATGAACCCTGTATTTGTGAACAAATTCAATTATATTAAAAGTCTATATGCAATATGTTACACATGGTGTATGTTCTAAGGCTATGCACTTCAACTTTGTCACCAAGTATTCATAGACTTTAAATGTAAACAGCACCAAAGAAATCATTAATGAACAAATGTTTTATCGCATGATATTTGAAAGTGCTTTCATAAATCAAATGCAATGTACCTATAGCAACCAAACCACTGTTGCAACATAATGCACAGTTGGGGGTTAAAAAGTGGTACAGGCTGCACAAAGTGGTAGGAGGTAAATCCAACCTCCCCTTTTCACAAACACTGGACGTCGCTTGTGTAGCCTATGAAATTGTGTGGAACATGTTACAGCTATATTGTGTTTGTGGAAGTCCAGCATTGAGGTATTGGTCAAGTAAAATAATTATTCAGAGTGTTTTATCTTGAGAGGAACTGTTGTGTGAAATTGAAATTACTGTTGACAGTTTCATAAGACATCTAACTTGACAAGAAAGTCAGTTGCCTTGTATCAAAGTGATAGCATCTCATGAAATTTTCTGCCGATATTTATGTGATTAGCATTGTGAATCAGTGTCTGTGTAACTTACAAATTATATTTTATGCTTACTTGTGGGTAAGTAGCCTTGTATTTTATTTGATGGCATTTTGATATATTGAGCTTCTTATTTATTTCTGCTACTCATGTTACATGTACTGTATTATGCAAATTTGTACTTCAGTGTCTTATACAGTGGAACTTGGATAACTTGAAGCTGAAGTGACAAGAAAAGAATTCAAAATATTCAAAGATTTGATATACAAAAGTTATGTCCAAAATTAAAGTTTAACAATACAGGCATATATATCCATCAGAATTTTCCGACCCCCCCACTGTTTTTTTTTTGGCTCTTCCCATTTTCACTCAGAGTGCTTGAAATTTTCTGCTTATTCCTCAGAAAGTTGACAAAGCGTTTGGTCATATCCTGTATTCTTTTGTGATTTTCTCTTCAAACCCTTTTCAACTTCTCAAATGACAGTGACCTTTTCTGCAAATATTAAGTGACATAGTGCCAACAGACTGAGTTGTAAGAAGCTAAAGCTACATTACATTTTAAACAAGGCTATCTAGAAGCACATATAGAAGCTCAAGGCTGTGCATAGTGCACTCAACTGCATTCTGATAAGACAAACAGCCCCGGAGCAATGACCTGTTTTGCAGAAACAAGGACGAATTTATTAAATTTCCATGTGTTCCTTAAGTTTTGAGTGATATTTCAATATAAAAGCTTTGAATTACATGTGAGTTCTTTATATTGCTTTAATACAAAAATTAAGGGGCCAGGAAAATCTTCAAATTATGTACATCTTGGTAGTGTATCCAGCTATTAGCTGATAATACATTTTTAACTGTTTCACTATGAATTTCTTCTTCTTACAAATGATGAGTAAAGAGTAGAGTGTTTGTTAGACCTTTTGCCTACCACATAGGTGGCCCTGGTTCGATCCCAGGGATCTACATATGGTATTCGTGGTGGACAAAGTGCCGGCTGGGTGGGTTGTCTCCAGGTTCTTCAGTTCCTATGACACTCGTTCTACCAATTACTCCATAATCAGCTTTCTGTTCATTGATTTTGCCTGCATTTCATATCATTCTCTGGCTTACTCTTGTACCTGGTTGACCACCTGCTTCCAGGTATTCACTCTGATTGGTTCATAGGTTCGTGTGCTCCCTGACAGGCATCTGACCCTAGGCACTGTCTTGTTAGTCCTACATAAGGGGAGGGTAATCACTTCCTCACTCTACTTCCAGGTGTTCACTCTGGTACATAGGTTCCTGTGTTCCCTGACAGACATCTGATCCTAGGCGTAAGTCCTACATAAGGGGAGGGTAATCACTTTCTCACTCTCATACTTGCAGGTGTTCACTCTGTCTGGTACATAGGTTCCTGTGCTCCCAGACGTCTGACTCTAGACACTGGCTTGTAAGTCCTACATAAGGAGAGGGTAACCACTTCCTCACTCTCATACTTGCAGGTGTTCACTCTGTCTGGTACATAGGTTCCTGTGTTCCCTGACAGACGTCTGACTCTAGACACTGTCTTGTAAGTCATACATAAGGGGAGGGTAATCACTTTCTTGCTCTCATACTTGCAGGTGTTCACTCTGTCTGGTACATAGGTTCCTGCATTCCCTGACAGACGTGTGACCCTAGACACTGTCTTGTAAGTCCTACATAAGGGGAGGGTAATCAGGTAAAGAAAGAAGTATTTGTTGTACGGATGTGTGTGTGTGTGTGTCTGTGTGTGTGTGTGTGTGTGTGTGTCAGGGCAGTTTAAGAGGATATGTTATTGTTGCTTCAGCAACAGTTACTAGAATCAACAAGAAGATACATATGAGTGACAGCATAGCCTGTTCTGGCTGTTGCTAAAAATGTTTGATTGTGAGTGGGAATGTTGTATAACATTTTTAACACATTAGGTTTTTGTTGGTTGTTTTGAAGTACTTGGCCTTTATCAAAAGGAAACCATAAATTTGTTAAATGAGAATTAACTGCAGAATATGCACTGGTTAGAAAAATCATTTGGGTCCCAAAGATGTTCCCTGTTTAGCAATATTATCTATAATCTCATTTCCAGTAATACTGCAATGACAAGGTATCCATAGAATACTATTTCAATTTGAAGATTTAGTTTATTTAATAGTTTTTTGTATAGAGATTGTAATTTGTGCATTGTGCATGTCTCATGATGAGAAAAGCTCCCATTAAATAATAATAATAATAATGTTTATTAGCCCATAGACAATTATACAATTGTTTTGAGCATCGTCAAACTACAAATACAACAAAACAAAAATTACAAAATAAGACTTAACATAATCATATTCTATGAAATACCACTAAGTAGAGTTATACACAGCATATTTACAATTCCTCTATACAGTATAAACATTTTCCTATAAGATATTTCCTTAGTTCTTTTTTAAAACTTTCTCCTTGCTTAGCTTTAATAGTATGTGGCAATTTGTTATATAGTTTGACACCACTGATATATGGATCAGATTCACTTGTTCTTTTATTAACATTAATTCTATGTATAGTATTCATACCTCGTGTATGAAAATGCATATTAGTGTGTCACATAAGGTAAATACATGTAGAAGAGCTGTCTCTATGGCCAGTAGTTCTGTTTTGATACTAGAGGGAGATGAATATGATATATGCTTGTCATATTTTGGGATATAATTTCCTACACCCTGAAATTCCATCATGAGGATTCTGTGACCCATCAGTATAGATATGGAGAAAACTGCCATATTTATCACAAATTAGTTCCATATTAATCAGGCTTTTTAATTATAAATATTCAAATTATCTGAGTTCCACTGCATTTCCTATAAATATCAAAATTACTGTTTCAAGTCTTGAGTTTCTATATTTTTGCAGGAGAAACATCAAATGTATGTATAAGCTAGCTGTGTTACACACTACTGTAATGTTTGTTTCAAATATATAGAAATTGTACATCCTACGAGGAGTAAAACGTTATCCAGTTTTCATTCTACACTTTACTGAGACATTTATTTGATGTTGATGCTTATGCAGGATTACTGCAGGGCAGAGGTCAAGTGCCTGCTCCACTTAATTGCACTCTAAGCATAGTGCCCACATGATTGAAACAGTTACTGGTACGTTATACTGATTAAAAAGCAATACTCAGTTCTGAGCAAAGGGAAACATTACAATATCAATAAATGATCTGAAACATAAAGCGAAAGGCATCAGTTGGATTCACTTAATTTTCAATACTCACAAGTAAGATAACTCTGCAGTAACGTATAAAGATCACATTTGGGAGGTCATGGGTTTGATACCCTTGGCGATTGGTCTTTTTGGGGCACTCTCGCAGGTTGCCGGGCGAATGCTCGGAGGATAATTCATCCCCAAATTTCCTGTCCTTACATTAAATTTCATTCATGTCATTCATCCTTCATTCCATTGGTTTGTTCTGGATCACAAATGTCAGCAAAGATATTAGGTCCAGTTTGGCAGGGATGATTTGCACACAGGAACTCTTTCCATTCCTTATTGTCTGTGGGATCTGGTTGGAAAATGGGGTAGCATATGGGGGTGTTGGACCCAATGCTGAGGTGCCCCTCAGTCGACCATGGAATACCTAAAGACTGCAAGGTGTCATCAAACTTGATAGGGACTTGTCAATGTCTGTGCTGTTAGTCTGGATCTGGCTGCCTGGTGTATCCTCTTACCTCGTCCTTCCGCCCTGGGGATGCCTCCTGGATTCAGTACCAAACTCCCTCTATAGCTCCCCATTACTCCTCTTCAACAAACTATCCTTAGAAAATGTATGTGTTGTCCTTGTTCCACAGAGATGCTTATATTACACATTTGGTTGTAGGTACAAGATGAATACAGGGGACTGAAGTGGGTGTTAATTCTTTATTGAAAGAAGTTAAGTGAGGAAAGGAGGTGGAAATGGTAAACAGAGAGATAAAGTGAATCATTATCATATAGGAAATTATAAACTATGGGTTAAAAAAATAGGAAAGAGAGAAGGGAAGGAGAAAGCAAAAGGTTTAAAATGAAATGGTTAGTTTAAAAATAATAAAGAATTTGGGTAAATGGAAAGTATGTGGGAAATTGGTAAGAAAGGCGATTCAAAACAAGTGTAAAATAAAAAGTCAGATTTGAAGTACATAAATATCAATTAAAGCAAAAGCAGCGTAACATATTTAAAATTTAAGATGAATTGTCTATATTCAACATCTAACTAAGAAACACAACTCAGCATGTTTTAATGTGTGTGACACATAATGAATATAGAAACAAAAAAAGCTACAGTTATTTTCATTTGGTCTTGACCTATTGAATTATCTTAGGGAAAATGCAAATGGATGGAAAAATGCTTGTAAAATTCAGAAACAATAATGTGCATTATGCTAAAGCTAATCACAAAGACTCATGCAAGCCATTATATAGAAAACTAAGCATTTGAACAATGTGATTTGTATATCTCTTAGAGCTGCTTACGTATGTACAAACAAGTTATGACAATTTCTTGGAAACGCAAATTAGACATCACTACAGTACCAGGAGAGAACATAGCATCAAATTTCCTATGGATAGACTTAACACTGTATGAAAAAGCTCTTATTACATGAGCATAAAAACATATAACAAACTGCCACAAAAAATGAACCATATGAAAAACTTTGTTCAAAAAAAGAGTTAAAACTATTATTACATAAAACATTACTCAGTTAAAGGATTTATGGAGTGAGTAAGTATGGCTTAAGGGCCCATTGACAGCTAGGTCATTAGGGCCTGAAGTCTTAAAGATAAGAACAGGGAAACTCACGAGTTAAAATGTTGTTGTTGTTTTCTAGTGCCTTGCATCTGGCAATGAAGCCATTAGCATTTGTGCTTTCCAATACTTTTGAGCTGTAGTTTCTTCTGATCTTAATGCTTCACAGGTCTTCAAGTAGTCTTCGTTCATTTCTGCTGCTGGATCGTTACACAGGACGCATATTGGTGAGAATGAGATACCTATTCTGTAGAGATGACTTGCTAAGCAGTCGTGATTTGTCAATAGTCAGAAGGCTGCAACCGCTGTTTTCCTTGGTCTCTGGGGGATTATATCTGGGTTGGAAAGTAGTGTAATCCATTTTTTATCTTTGGCATTTGTTTCTATTTCTTGTAGGTATGAATGAGAAAATTTTTTAATGATCAAGCGTTTTATTGAGGAATATGAGAAATTGAATTTAGACTTTTGTTTTATTGTTGTGCCTTTCTTTGCAAGTGAGTCTGCAGCTTCATTCCCCATGACTCCATAGTGTGGGAATCCATTGGAGATGAACAGTCTTATTAACTTTTTGGAGTTGTGTTAACATTTTGTAGCATTCTCTAATTTTTGTTGACTTCTGTGTAGTATTTGAACATATTCCTTGAATTGCAGCTCTAGAATCTGAAAGAATTACTGCCTTGTTAAATTTATTTAAGGGAAGATTTAATAATTGTCGGAGAGCAATGTGTATAGCCTCTATTTCTCCATCATAATTTGTTGTGTCTCTGCCAACAGAATGATAAAAGGAAAAATGTGAACACGTAACTCCAGCTCCAGTAAGGTTTTCCTTGGAGGATCCATCAGTATATATGTGCAGCCATTCTTCTGTGGGATACCTAGTATTGATTGTTTCCAGAGCTAGAAGTTTTTGTATTTCTTCTGGTGTGTCTGATTTACTTATTTCCTCTATTAATTCCAAACTGAAGATAGGTTGTAATAATTCCAATGGATTTTCTCTTATAAGTAGATTTTCTCTGGTGTTAGGAATGTTCAATTTGGATTTAATCTGTGTTACCTTTTCTAGGAAACTACTATGAGTTTTAAGGATTGAAGGGGGAAAGTGCTCTTCTGTCCATTTAGAGTTTGGCAGTCGTAACATTTTCTCGTGATGGAGCTATTTTTGTTGTTATTGATGGGGTCCGTGTTAAGGCAAGCATGGCATCAATAGGTGTGGATTTAACTGCTCCAGTGATTAGGCGCAGAGCCTGATTTTGTAATTGTTCAAGTTTATTGATGTTAGCATTTGCTGCTGTTATTAAAGCTTCAGAATAGTACAAGAGGTTCGGTGTAACATACACTTTGTATGTTGTGTTAAGGACTCTCCTTGAGCATCCCCATTTAGCACCAGCTAACCTTTTCAGAATTTGCAGTTTCTTTTCGACCTTTTTTGAGATGTTTTTTCCAACTTAGCTTTCTGTCGAAAGTGATGCCTAAGTATTTGGCATCATCAACTGCTTTGAGTGGTTTACTATTATAATTTATGTTAATATTAACTGGTTTGTATTTTAGTGTAAATAATTCATAATTTGTTTTTTCCACATTGATAGTCATGAGGTTTTTGGAGCTCCATGCATGTACTTTGTTTAGGGCCGTCTTTAATTCAGGTTTTTTTGGAGAGCCTGAAGTCCAAATGACTACATCGTCAGCAAATAAAGCAATTTTGGTTTCTAAAGTTTTTATTATTGATGGAAGGTCATTTATATATATGTTAAAGAGTGTTGTGCTCAGAACAGCACCTTGTGGAAGTCCTCGGTGTGTTTGTTTATATTTGGAAATGTATGTATTATATTTTGTGGCACAAAATCTTTGTGAAATAAACTGAGTTATCCATTTAAGCATGTTACTTTTCACACCTATTGATTGCAACTTCTCAATTAATTTGTTTCTCCAGAATGAGGCATATGCTGATTTAAAATCAATGAATACTGCCAAAGTATCCTCCTTTGTATTGAAAGGTTCCTTGATGTCTTGGCTTAGTAGGAGTACATTTTCACTTGTACTACGATTCTGTCTGAAGCCGGTCTGTGAACTATTAATTAAGTTGTAATATTCTAGGAACCAGTTAAGTCTAGATGCCACCATTCTTTCCATCACTTTTGCAATAACACTGGTCAAAGATATTGGTCTGAAACTATTAATATTGTTTGAAGGTTTGTTTTTCTTTAAAATCGGGATGATAATGGCTTTTTTTCAGTCGAAAGGTGCAGTCATTCTCCAACACGTGTTATACAGTTTAAGTAGGATTTCTTTTGCTTTCCTACCAAGGTGTTTAATAAACTCTGGGTGGATCTTGTCAGGTCCTGGAGATTTTTTGTTCTGTAATTGTTGTATTGCTAAATCCAGTTCTGTTTCGTTAAAATCCTGAATAAAAATATCATTTCGTATACCTTTTGCCACATTGTAAAACTGGTGCCCGTTAAGAAAACAGTTACATGAAAGCCACATACATGAATATGAGTTAAAATGTTAAAACGGGAGAGTGAAAAAAACAGATTAAATGTAAAACAGTTAAAACAAAAACTCATCTAAGTGGTAAGAAGTTAAAACCAGTAAAAGGTGGTTTAAGAGGTAAGCCGTTAAAACAAGGTAAAACATCCGAAAAGTCCAAAATAAAACCAGGAAATAAAATACAAGTTAAACTTGCTAATCAAAGCCAACACTGGCAAAACCTCAGGACTCTCTGTACACCTACTGGGTTGTTGCCTAAGATGTACTTCAGAATGGAACCTAGGCCAAAGAGCTGGCACTATGAGCAAATTTCTGACAATCAAGGAGGACATGGGCCACAGAAAGTTGAATGCCGCTGGTGGAACAGAGACGCCAGGTTACCACGCAAAAGGTGGCCGTGGATATGTGTGAGACCTATTCTCAAGTTGGCAAGAATGACTTCTGCCTTCCTGGAATCCCTTCAAGATGTCATCCAAGGTTGCACAGCATCCTTGATTGGCAACAGAAGTACCATTGCACAACTGCATAAAGCAGACTGTGTGTGGAAAACTCTGGCAGACGACACGCAGCCTTAGCAACCACATCTGCCTCCTCATTACTGGGAAGTGGTAGTGTGGTGGATTACAAGGCAAAGCAATCAGAAGATGGTACTTCAACTTCAATACGACTTCTTCGTGATTCAGAGTGTTTTCTGAAGAGCCAAATCAGAATCACCTTCTAGAATTTCACAAATCATCCATTGAGGTGAGAGGCTTGTAGCACCTCAGGAGGGATGGCATGCATGAACCTTTAAATGTATATATTTCTTCTAGTTAGAAGTCAGAGCAGACTCCGGCGTTGAGCTTGTCAACAAGCTTGAGCTGTGGTTGTCAGCTAGGGTCCTTGAGAGGACATTGGCCAACTCAGCAAGTCTCCAGCTATCCTTGGCAACAACTAAACTTTGGCAGTCCCGAGAGACGGCAAGACCTTATTCTTTCCAAGTAAGTCCTCAGCATCAAATATCTGCATTGGTTAATTGTAAACAACCGAAGGCTCTTGCCATGTCTTTCACAAGCACAAGCAGAAGTGGAGTAGGAAGTCTGATAGAACCAGACAATGATGTGAAGGAAAAGAATAGTTTTGTGTCCATAACTACTGTAGTTAAATGTTAGAAACAAAATTTAACAGATATCTAAAAGATTTATAGGAATTCATTGGCAGTATTAAAAAAGCTTATAGCATTTAAGGGAATGCCTATGTGGAAAATATTAAAGGATAAACTATGCATGGAAAATATTAAAGGATAAACTATGCAATTCACAGAATCTTAGATTACTAAGCTGTTCACTAGCAAGCAGATATACAATGAAAATGTAGCTCAGCAGAGAGCAAGGTGAGGCGATATTTTTTTTGAAAAAGCCTCCTGAAATATTTGAATGTTTAGTTATAGTGATGGCAGAAAAAGCCCCCTAAAATTATAAATCGCTATTATAGTTGGCAATAATGTCTGTATTCATTTGTCTTGTTCTACAGAAGTCTGGATTGCGTCGCGTGTGAAGTCCGGGTAAAATAAAAATTTAGCGGCATATAACATCATAATACACAAATATTCTTGTGTAAAAGTAAGTAGAAATTATTCTTCACAAAAGAGACATAATTTATGACACGAGTCATAACTTAAAGAAGTTAGAGAAAATACAAAAGTGCGTGAATGAAATGGGTGAAAAAGAGAAGCTGATATATGAAATGGATGTAAAACAGGATCTAATAAATGAATGATGTGTAAAAGAGAAGTGAGTTTATTTATTTGAACACTCACAATGAAAATTTGGTGTGGCATATGTCACACTTCTGTTCATAGCTATGACTCAGTCTATTTGTGGTTTATAGGTTTTAATTAGACATTTACCTTTTGTTATGCCTCCCTTTGTGCTTTCCTTTCACCTACTTCCTTACCCTTTACTAACAACTTTCTTCCACAGGATCCAGACCGGATAGTAACAAGTAATGCAAGAAATACAACATAATTCAACATTTATTATAAAATGAGCACTATAAAATATAAACATGTAATTACTAAAAGAACACAATAAATTTACCCATAACTTTCAAATTAAACAGACAGATCAAAAAACGCAGTCTAACAGGAAAATCTAGCTTTCGATAATCGGGCAGTGCAATTGTGTTCTGGCCCTCAACTGTTATCACCAAAGAAACGCCCCTGCCTCGTGTACAAATCTTCCTTAACGTCTGTTACAAACACCTCACTTTACCAAGTTGCTCCCCAGTTTAAAGATGAAAGGTACCCGATAATTAACCGTTCCCTTAGATTTTCCCTACTTCCACAAAGACTACTATTAATTTTTAACTTGGTACTCATCCCTATCTCCAAGATATAGATTGTCTTCACAGTACAAGAAGCCAATATATCAGAAGAACAGGAAATATACTTTGAAATGGATCAGTACACTACACATATACTTCCAAAAGCTCGTCAAATAGCAAGTGGTATTCTTACAGGAATTAAAAGAAATATGAAAGCTACTATCCAAATCCAAAGAACAAGATAAATCAGAAATAGTTAAAATTGAAGTATGGAAAAGTAACTACCACTATAGAATTTACAATATCTACAATCCTCCAGACAATACACTAGATCTAAATTCTATTCCCATAGAGCCCAAAAGTATTTTAATAGGTGATTTTAATGCATACTCCCCTAGGTGGGGCTACAGAGATATAAATTCAGCAGGAAGAGTCATAGAAGACCTATTAAACTCATAAGAATGGAATTAATATTTAATCGAAATGATCCACCCACTTACCTTCATTATAATGGTTCAGGTACAAATCCTGATCTTTTGATGGTGTCAATTGACATAATTGACAATACAAAAAGAAAAATAATAGAAGACCCAGGTTCGGGCCACAGAATCACCATAAACTCCATAAGAGGTCTAATAAATAAAAGTAACAAACCAAAAATTAAAACTTCTTGGAATTTTAAAAAAGCAGATTGGTCCAGTTTCCAAAATGAGATAGAAGGGAAGTGTAATATACTGTTAGAATCAGAGTTCAAGTCAACAGATGAAATGAAAAAAAAATTTGTGACATATTATTGACAGCAGCCAAAACACATATCCCCAAAGGAAAGTTAAATAAATATAGCTACTTTTGGTCTCCATCTTTATCTAAGTTAAAACACAAAAGAAATATAGCAAGAGTCAAAGCCGAAAGAACCAAGTGTCCAGAAGATTTACAAAACTGGAGAAGAAAAGCAGCCATTTTTAAGAAAGAATTAATTACAGCAAAGAGGGCCAGTTTCACAAATTTTGTAGAACATATGGACTATAGGAAAGATGGAAATTAAATATACAAATCCCTTAATAAAACAAAATTATCAAAAAACAACTGAACCATTAAAACATAATAATAAAAGCTTAACTACAGATAGGGAAATAGCAGAAGCCCTTAACAAGTTTTATGTTCAGTCACAAAGAACACCCCAAGTGTATAAAAAACAAGATAAAGCTATCCAAAAAACTATCCGAGAAACTAATAAGGCAAAAGATATACGAAATGATATTTTTCTTCAGGATTTTAACAAAACAGAACTAGATTTAGCAATAGAACAAAAAATCTCCAGGACCTGAAAAGATCCACCTTGGCAGGAAAGGAAAAGAAATCCTACTTAAACTGTATAACACGTGTTGGAGAATGACTGTACCTTCCGACTGGAAAAAAACCATTATCATCCCGATTTTAAAGAACAACAAACCCTCAAACAATAGTCATAGTTTCAGGCCAATATCTATGACCAGTGTTATTGCAAAAGTGATGAAAAGAATGGTGGCATCTAGACTTAACTTGTTCCTAGAATATTACAACTTAATTAATAGTTCACAGACCGGCTTCAGACAGGATCATAGTACAAGTGAAAATGTACTCCTAATAAGCCAAGACATCAAGGAAGCTTTCAATAGAAAGGAGGATACCTTAGCAGTATTCATTGATTTTAAATCAGCATATGACTCAGTCTGGAGAAACAAATTAATTGAGAAGTTGCAATCAATAGGTGTGAAAGGTAACATGCTTAAATGGATAACTCAGTTTATTTCACAAAGATTTTGTGCCACAAAATATAATACATACATTTCCAAATATAAACAAACACACCGAGGACTTCCACAAGGTGCTGTTCTGAGCACAACACTCTTTAACATATATATAAATGACCTTCCATCAATAATAAAAACTTTAGAAACCAAAATTGCTTTATTTGCTGATGATGTAGTCATTTGGACTCCAGGCTCTCCAAAAAAACTTGAATTAATTAAAGACAGAATAGAAACAGCCCTAAACAAAGGACATGAATGGAGCTCCAAAAACCTCATGACTATCAATGTGGAAAAAACAAATTATGAATTATTTACACTAAAATACAAACCAGTTAATATTAACATAAATTATAATAGTAAACCACTCAAAGCAGTTGATGATGCCAAATACTTAGGCATCACTTTCAACAGAAAGCTAAGTTGGAAAAAACATATAACAAACATCTCAGAAAAGATTGAAAAGAAACTGCAAATCCTGAAAAGGTTAGCTGGTGCTAAATGGGGCTGCTCAAGGAGAGTCCTTAACACAACATACAAAATGTAGGTTAAACCAAACCTCTTGTACTGTTCTGAAGCTTTAATAACAGCAGCAAATGCTAACATCAATAAACTTGAACAAATACAAAATCAGGCTCTGCGCCTAATCACTGGAGCAGTTAAATCCACACCTATTGATGCCATGCTTGCCTTAACACGGACCCCATCAATAACAACAAAAATAGAAGAACAAGCATTGCTCCAACACGAGAAAATGTTACGACCGCCAAAGAAAATGTTACGACTGCCAAACTCTAAATGGACAGAAGTGAACCTCCCCCCTTCAAATTAAATTAAATTGAACATTCCTAACACCAGAGAAAATCTACTTATAAGAGAAAATCCATTGGAATTATTGCAACCTACCTTCAGTTTGGAATTAATAGAGGAAATAAGTAAATCAGACACATCAAAAGAAATACAAAAACTTCTAGCTCTGGAAACAATCAATACTAGGTATCCCACAGAAGAATGGCTGCACATGTATACTGATGGATCCTCCACGGAAAACCTTACTGGAGCTGGAGTTGTGTGTTCACAGTTTTTCCTTTTATCATTCTGTTGGCAGAGACACAACAAATTATGATGGAGAAGTAGAGACTATACACATTGCTCTCCAACAATTATTAAATCTTCCCTTGAATAAATTTAACAAGGTAGTAATTCTTTCAGATTCTAAAACTGCAATTCAGGGAATATGTTCAAATACTACAAAGAAGTCAACAAAAATTAGAGAATGCTACACAATGTTAACACAACTCCAAAAAGTTAATAAGACTGTTCATCTCCAATGGATTCCAGCACACTGTGGAGTCATGGGGAACGAAGCTACAGACTCACTTGCAAAGAAAGGCACAACAATAAAACAAAAGTCTAAATTCAATTTCTCATATTCCTCAATAAAATACCGCCTGCGATGCCGTAGTAGTAAAAGCGGGCGTTAAACACTACAACATCACTCAATAAAACGCTTGATCATTAAAAAATTTTCTCATTCATACCTACAAGAAATAGAAACAAATGCCAAAGATAAAAAATGGATTACACTACTTTCCAACCCAGATATAATCCCCCAGAGACCAAGGAAAACAGCGGTTGCAGCCTTCCGACTATTGACAAATCACGACTGCTAAGCAAGTCATCTCTACAGAATAGGTATCTCAGCTTCACCAATATGTGTCCTGTGTAACGATCCAGCAGCAGAAATGAACGAAGACCACTTGAAGACCTGTGCAGCATTAAGATCAGAAGAAACTACAGTTCAAAAGTATTGGAAAGCACGAATGTTAATGGCTTCATGGCCAGATGCAAGGCACTAGAACACAACAACTCATCCCTATGTTGCAACTCGGAGCCACATGGTGGACGGCAAACCCCCAGCCTGAAAGGTCAACACCCTCGTAATAAATGTATAGCTGACCTCTCTGGTTTCATGGCGGCTCAGCAAATTCTCCTTTCCATACGAGCGCCGACTGTTACTATCATTGCTCCACCCTTAGATCCGCACTTGGTGTAAACACAAGTCGTGAACAACTAACCGGTGATACGCCGAAACCAAAGCACACCATAAAATGTAGTACCCTAAATATCGGCGATTATCTGTTAGTTTTCAAGATGTATGATAACTCTCGTAAAGACTACTTGAATGTAACGTGATAGCAGCAATATTTCTAGAACTGCTGAGTAAATATCGTTCTGTTGCAACATAAACACTAGGCATGAATCCACGTGGTGTTTGTTTTGTTTTGCATTAGTCGCAGGTTATCGCGGAGGGATCTAAGGCTGGATGGAGTATATGTATTAATTTGCTAATTCCTCTCAGAAGTCCATGCAGGTCAATTCCCAAAGGAACCGCACAAACAAAATATGTGACTTGCGGAGTCGGGTTTGCACGCCTGCCTAGGTTCACGAACGGCTCCTCGCCGTCTAACCAACATGCTAAGGTCCGCCGTTCGACTCCGGCTGCTCGGGACCAACCCACTCTAGGGCACAACTGACGATCGACTCGATCACACACAGCTCGCAGAATAAATCACCCCGTCAACCAGCTTTTGTCTCTGACGTAACACACCCGGCTGTTCCATCTTTGGGCCGGCCACCCCCTTCATTTTGGCTTTTCCAACGTCACTTCATGCCGCCAACCAAAATACTCCGTTACACTTTAAAATGTGAATGTTTGTGTCTAGTGCTCTGGCATTAATGAGATCATTGCTTCCCAATAGTTTGATGTTAAGAGTTTCAAAAGCCGTAAAGGACTCACAATTTGGAGATGCCACTATTCTAATTATGAAAAGATGTTTATTCAATCATGTCGTGTATCAGTTGCAATGCAGCTGATGGCTCATCCAGCATTTTCTTCCATTTTGACTGTTGATTTTCAAGTATTATCTACTGCTCATAATTTGAACTTTTTACTTTTAACAATTCTTTTGCTTGACTCATGGGAGAATTTTTGTTTTACCGCTCAACTGACTTTAGATCTTTCTTTACTAAAGTATCAGCCCTTTCATTTGCAGAAGCACCGCTGTACAGGAGCCCATTGTAAGAATATGGTGCGGTTTTTCAAATAAAATGCTGTTGTTAGTGAAGAGCTTTCGACTCAGTAGTTATCTTGGGTCGAGGTACCGGGTGAATAACGTGGACACGGAATTATGTCTTTTACAATGTTTTATTCGCACTTTTTATTTACTGTAAATTGCACACGTGTCACATTAATAGACATTCTATGCACACGGATCGACTTCCTCAACTTTTCCGTTGTATCTTGTCAATGGAAATTTCACTTACAGCGTCCTATCCCGCACACATTAAAAACGTCTTACTCATTTTGGCATTGGACGCTAAGAGAGATTGAATCTGCCGCATTCTTTAAATGTGCGTTTTTATTCATACGCGTATTCGCATGTTTCACGGCGTCCGCTATGGCGTCATCTTGCATATTATATCTCAAACGGTTGAGGAAGTGATATCAATCTATCTTCCCAACACTTTTAATATTACATTTAAAACAATTCTTATAATTATATATATATTAAATTGGAACATAATACTTAACATCAATGATGCTAGTAAACAAATAATATTCTCAACCATGAAACAATGGTGTAACGCATTTAAAACTAACCAAGTCATCACCAACATGAAAAATAAGCTAAATTTACAATAGTTTTTATATAAATATTTCCTTTTTGGGGACTAACCGTATATTCTGTCTCAACTATTTTAATGTAGATTCTGTATTCATTTGATCATATTTCTTTGAACTTCATTATTTTGGGCCAAGTAGCAGAACCAATAGCTTGGCGGGCAGCTTTAGAAAATAGCTAATGATTTTTATTAAAATGCCATATGTTTGAGATATTTTATGGCAAACAAAATGTATACTTGAATTTTCTGACTATATCCTATGTAATCCTGTTTACTCTGGATGACCTTTGCATAACTGGTAAACCATAAGAGATAAGACCAAATCTTGCTAAAACACACAATGTATGTCTGAATAACATTTTTTGCAGAGTGAACCATTCCGGAGATATTCCTTGTTACTTGTATGAGTTTTGTAATACTTTCATCAAATGGAAGATCACACTATTCATGGGTTTATATCTTAGACATGCAAAGAGAATGAATGGACTCCCATAGCTTTAAAAGATTTGACTGTCACTCAAAGCCTACTGTATTCCCATATTCCCCTCGTACCTACAAGGCAATAAGCAATAAGGTAATTTCTGCAAATGTTTATCTCAATTAACACGAAGAAGATATAGGAATAAGAGTTCAAGTTATTTATTAGAAAAGTGTTGGCCTGGTGCCGGTACAATGGGCCCGGCTTACAGGCTATATTTAACATTTTTTTACATTTGGCTTTGTTTATATATACACTTTTTCGGTGTCTACAAAAAACCCATACGGTGACCATCTGTAGGTCACGAAGAATAGTTTTCTTTTGTCTTTTGTCTGTTTCGTCTTTGGGTTATATATACATATGTACATATTTACAAATTATATACAGACACATACACGCACGCATTCACACACACACTCGTACACACATACACACACATCTTCACTGGGCACACCAGAAATATGCGTCCCAGCGCACTACACTATTTACACTATGTACACTGTCCCGCGGTGGCAGCTCCTGAATATTTTCCGAGGCGAGGGCCTCTGCCGGAACATGTATGTGGCTTAGGGACGAGGTTGCGTGGACGCGCATTAGTCGGCGAGCCAAGCCGCTTCTAGAACATTTTTATCCTAGTATGTTTGCGGTGCTTCGGCTCGCCTTTGCCGATGTTAGCGATCACGTCATTTTCGTGGTTCCTAATGCGCGTCCATGCCGCCATTGCTCTTTTGTCTATTGCCTTCGGGATGAACGGGATATGAGTTTCGAGGTGAAGAGTTTGGGTGGTGGTGAGGAGTGGAGCAGAGAGGATTTTTCTGAGGGAGAGGTTTTGGAGGGTTTGGAGTTGTTTGAGGGCAGTTTTGGAGGCATTAGCCCAGGCCACACATGCATACAGGATCACCGAGAGAATAAATGACCTATATAGTATAAGTTTTGACTTTAGTCGCAACTGTTTACTACGGAAGATGGGGGCGCACAACTTTAGCCGCTGTCTGCCTTTATTGGCGCTATTTTTTATGTGGGTGGACCAACACATTGTGCGGTCCAAGGTGACACCTAAGTATTTAACTTGCTGACGGCAGTGCAATACTTGACCACCGACCGTTAGGTCCGTTGCCAAAGTGTGACGCCGCTTAGAGAAATGAATCAGCTGGCATTTGTCGGGATTAATTTTGATTTTCCAGTCATGTTGCCATGAGAGGAAGTTGTTCACATAACGTTGCATTTCTGCAAGGCCGAAACGTGGATTTCTATGGTGGTTGTATATTGCAGTGTCGTCAGCATACATGGCGACCTTGCATCTGGCGTCCACTGGGAAATCATTGGTGAATAATATATACAGAAAAGGGGACATTATTGCCCCTTGTGGGACGCCAGCCCGCATCACTCGCTCCCGTGAGGAGGAGCGGCCCACTTGGACGTAAAACTGCCGGTTTTCTAGAAAATTGTGCAGCAAGTATAGATAATTTTGAAGAGCCGGGAAATTGTGGTGCAGTTTATAAATAAGGCCATTGTGCCAGCACCGGTCAAATGCAGCTTCTACGTCCAGAAATAGCGCCAACGTTGAAGCCCCATTGTTAAATTGCTCTGTTACGTCATCAGTTAGTCTGAGGAGCTGTAGTTCAGTGGAATGTCCTTTTCTAAAGCCAAACTGTGAATTTGAGAGTTCATGTGTTGCCGAGACTTGTTTTTGAAGTCGACAAAGGATACATTTTTCGAGCAGTTTACCAATAGTAGACAAAAGACTAATGGGACGGTAGTTTTGCGGTTGTCTGGTGCTTTTCCCTTGCTTTGGGAGCATGATAACCTTAGCTCGTTTCCAAGTAGAGGGGAAATAGCCTTGCTGCAAACAGGCGTTAAATATCTTTGTTAGTTGCACCAGAGCTTTTCTCGGGAGATGCTTAAGTTCCTCATTAGTCACTTTGTCTGGACCGGCAGGAATAAGAGTTTGTTAGAATGGTTAGTACAAGAGTAGACAAAGTCATGTGAGTGAATATATCAGATTTTTAATGTACAAAACGTTTAATAAGAGGAAATAAATTTAATTACAACTCAGTTTGTAGAAAAATAGCAAAATTTCAGAAAACCTCTATGTCAACCTTATATTCAGTAAACACACTGTATACAGTAAGCCTCAGGAGCATCATAATTATGCAAAACCAAGATTTAGAAATTCTGGTGTAGTATATGGTGTGCAAAATAACAAAAGCTTTATTTAAGTCAATTTTGAATTGTTTTTATGCAGGATATTATTCTGTGTGGTAGTTTATTATACAAATTCCTCTATATGCAATACTATTGTGCCTATGAAAATTAAAATTCTTTTTCAAAGAACTTGCATTCTGGTAGACAATACAGTTTCTAAAATATACACAGAAGCAACATGTAATATTTTTAATTCTTGGAAGATGCCCTTACAATGAGTTTGAATAGGTGCCTTTTTCATTATTGTTATAATTACTTCTGAATTCTAAATACCAGGGATGCTTTTCGCAATGAAACCCCAGAGTGATGTGCCATAAGTGATGCGAGTTTGTATATAGCCAAAAGATACCTGGTCTATTGCATGTGGACGATTTAATGGCAGGATTAGTCAATGTGATGAGTTTACAGAAAGCAATTGATCAGGTAAGTATATTTTGTACAGAATGGAAGATAGGTGTTAATATAAATAAATTCAAGGAGATGGTATGTAAGGAGATATGGAATATTAATGGGTAAAAATTAGACACGGTAAAAGGGTTTGATTATTTAGTAATTAGGTTGGGTAGTAATGGACATTGAGAAGCTCATAAGGTGATTGCGCAAGGCAGAGCAGCTATAGGGGAATAAGTATTTGTAAATTTATTCATCAATCTCAGGCACAGTATGGATTAGTGTTTGGTTTTTTGAGAAATGCTTAGTAAACAATAAACAAAATCTTTAGCGACCAAGCACTAATGACCATACAAGGTGTATATCACAGTTCAAACTTGTAACAAATAGTTAATTCAAATTATCACTGTTTACAATACTTTTATTAATTACATATAAATCTTGAAATCTTTTACATCATGGTATTTACATTAAATCTTCAATCGTTGCACCATCAATAGATGATCACTTTATCCTTAGTTGTTTGTATAACAAGTGAAGTCAGTCTGTTGCCTCCATTTTTCCAGTTAGAATGATTTCAGAGGGCAAACGCAAGAAACTGCTTCACACCCATACATACATGAACACAATTTTGCCTCAACATTAGCTGACCTGTGCACAAGACTGTTAAGAGCTACATGTTGTTGGGTGTCAGGATTGTATCAATTATACAACTGTTTAGTCTTCTCCACTGCTTTGTTTCCTGGTTACATTTTAAAACAATAAAATGATATTGAATACTAAAGCATACTTCGTTGTTTACAAAACATCATTCTTTCATTTGATATAGCCAAACAATTTGGAGTGCATTTGTGTGCTGGTTTATTTAACTTATATTTTCAAAAAGTTCATATCCCACAAAAGCTTATTCCAGTGGAAGATATTACACCGTATATAAAATTAATATGCAAAAAGTACCACTGTAACTGTATGTTATGTTACCTTGGCTGTATGCCTAAAAGTTCTCTCCATTCTATTAAATATAACCCTTTGGTTGGCTTTTCTTTTTCTACAATTTCTCATAACTACTTCTAACTTACAATGCTGTGCACTTTATGCCAGGAAGACCTGGTGAACCTCTTTCACTATCCAGAGTTTAGGAATACTGCTGGTGAATTTGGTTTGCTGCACCAAGGTTAATTTCTCATTACTTAATTTCCTGTCTGAGAAAATACCTGTTAGAATACCACACCTTTACAACCCTTACTCTCATGACAGTTAAATTTAATACCTAACTGAAAGCTCTTCTTGAAATCATAACATTTCACTATTTTCTTCCCTTTTGAATCACGTTGTGGCTCTATAAACTTCATCACAGAGTAAAACTTTCTTTCAAACACTATACTCATGCGCTGTTTTGTTCTCATGAATCAACTTGTGCCTTTCCAAATCTGATAACTGAGTGAAGCTCTTGTTGCAAATGTTACATGTGTATGGCTTTTTGACATCATGAATCAATTTGTGAGATTCCAAAAGAAATAGTTCTGCAAAGCTCTTGTTGCAAATATGACATACATGAGACTTTTTGCCCTCATGAATCAACTGGTGTGTTTTCAAACGTTTTAACTGACTAAAGCTCTTGTTACAAATACTACATTCATGAGGCCGTTTCTCCTCATGAGTCAATTTGTGTGATTTCAAGTACGATAGCTGTGCGAAGCTCTTGTTGCAAATATTACATTCATGTGGCCTTTTGCCCTCATGAATAAGCTTGTGTGTTTTCAAATTTGATAGCCGAATAAAGCTCTTGTTGCAAATGTTACATTCATGTGGTCTTTTGCCCTCATGAGTCAATATATGTGATTTTAAATATGCTAACTGTACAAAGCTCTTGCTGCAAATGTTACATTCATGTGTCCTTTTGCCCTCGTGAATCAACTTGTGTGCTTTCAAACTTGACAGCACAGTAAAGCTCTTGTTGCAAATACTACATTCATGTGGACTTTTGCCCTCATGAGTCAGCTTGTGTGTTTTCAAATGTGATGGCACAATAAAGCTCTTGTTGCAGATACTACATTCATATGGCTTATTGCCGTCATGAATGAACATGTGTGTTTTCAAAGTTGATAGTACAGTAAAGCTCTTGTTGCAGACATTACATTCATATGGCCTTTTTCCCTCATGTGTTAATTTGTGTGTTTTCAAATGTACTAACTGAGTGAAGCTCTTCTTACAAATATTACATTCATGTGGCTTTTTGTCCTCATGGATGAGCTTGTGTTTTTTCAGATTTGATGGCAGAGTGAAGCTCTTGTTGCAAATATTACATTCATGTGGTCTTTTGCCCTCATGAGTCAGCTTGTGTGTTTTCAAATGTGATGGCACAACAAAGCTCTTGTTGCAGATACTACATTCATATGGCTTATTGCCGTCATGAATGAACATGTGTGTTTTCAAATTATATAGTACAGTAAAGCTCTTGTTGCAGACATTACATTCATATGGCTTTTTTCCCTCATGTGTTAATTTGTGTGTTTTCAAATGTGCTAACTGAGTGAAACTCTTGCTACAAATATTACATTCATGTGGCTTTTTGTCCTCATGAGTGAACTTGTGTGTTTTCAAACTTGATAGCTTAGTAAAGCTCTTATTACAGATGTTACACTGATGGTGCCTTTGTTGTAACCTTGTGTCACTATTCAGCACTTGCTTGTTTGAATATAAGTCTCTAATGCAATTTTTTTCACTGCTGCACTTCATATATCTCTGTGAATCAATAGTTTTACTTATCCAAGATGGTTCACTGACGTGTCCACCATGAGCTTCTGGCCAAATTATATCTTCAGATAATCTGAAAAATTGCAAGAAATATCATTAATCTGAGAAATGAAACTCGACAGAATATATCAGATACTGCTATTTAGTTATTCAATGAAAAAACGTGATATTTTAAGCTGTTATTTTTATTACTCCAACCACCGTATTCCTGACGGTTTCAAACATCCAAGCCGTGTGTGAGCTGTTTCAGAGGTAGAATCAGGAATGAAAAATTTGCACCATAGGTCCTCCGCTTCACGTGTGGCTGTACTAATTGTTTACCATCTAAAGGTTATTTAAACCCAGGAGAAAAACGTATTCATGACTGTAAGTCACCGTTTGTGTGCTTATATCAGATGTGAGATGTCTTTTGTGGTCTACCAGGAAAACATGGAGTGATGGAATATAATGTCATGCTGGTAAGTTACTATAAGTAACTCAGTGGTTAGAGTATCAACGCTAGAAGCAGGGTATCTGTGGTTCAAATTCCATCTATGGCATTAAATTTTTCAGTCCTGACTCTATCTCTTGAACAGTGTCTTAAAATTTATCCCCAGATCTGCTTCTATATCCTATAAATTTTTCCGTGCAGTTGTGTTTTTAACTGTGTTGATTTTTAAATTCAGAATTACTTTAAGTTCTATGTACTGTGAAGTTATATTCGTTTTGGGCATGTTTATAAGACACATAAAATTAGTGTGGATCACTGGTAAGAGCAAATAGAAGGAATCTGTGAGAGCATTACATGCAACCAAATTTCACCACTGGGCTACACTTTGCACTGCCACATCACTCAGCTTATGTTGGACAATTGAATGAAGGACAAGACAGTTTATGTAATCCTTAAAGTAATAACCAGGTTCTCAACTCCAACCTAGGATAGCTTTGTTAACCCATTTCTTCTTCTTTCTCTGTTTATCCTCCTCATATGGAGGAATTAGACCCCTTTGGACTTAAAAGTTGGTGCCTGTGGTCAGATGCCTGTTGAGCAGATTAACTATGGATCAGAGGGAGTAGCCAAGATGGGTGATCAGCTCAAAGCTTGGGATGAGAATGAGGAAGATGATACAAAATGAGGGTAAACCAGATGAGAGAAAACGTAATCATGGAACATCAGATGGAATGAATGGCAGAGGAAGCCACAATAACTTAATTCTCTATACTAAAATACTTGAATAATACACAAGCCTTATGATACAAATTAAAGGTACCTTTAATGAGATACTATCCCAATATTTGGACAGATGGCTGCATTCAGAGAAAAGAAACAATGAAGCTGTAATATTCCTAATCAAAAAGACTTACCTAGATGTCTCTGCTGATTCGAAGTCCTCTGTCTTCACAGCCTGTAACAAAATAATACTCAATTATTTATACTCTAATTGGATAACCATACGGTATATCTTCTGGTTATTTTCCACAGTGCAGAACATATTACTGTTTAGCTTGAAAAGACTTATCCAGTAAATTTGTTATAATTATACTGGTCAACATATTTTTTTACAAGGAAAGTAAATATGTGCATTTTTTTATTCTGACTTTATATATTTATCATATTTTACCATCAAGATACTTTGTAATAAATGTTTGTGTAATAAACGTTCTCTGTTATAACTGTTCTAAATTACAGCAGTAGCAATTTTATGCACAATAAGTTGGCAGACTTATTCCTGATAGAGCATCCTATATCTTTAAGCAGAATTTTCAGTGTTATATATTTAAATATTCTATTGCTATAGTAAGGAGATATCCATTATTGAACTTATAATGAACCCATCAAAACATGTAGTAGGTTCTACTGCATTAATGTTTTTATTGTTTTATAGTTTTAAAATAATTTCAAAATGGGAATAAGTGTTCAACTCATACACACAATTTCTGCTAAGTGTGTGGTTCAAGTCTCTGTGATATTTCACACCTTTTGAACACTTTATATCCGGTGTTAAACCGATGATTTTGAAACAGGGTGGACCCCATATATAGTGTTAGGCTTTTCGGCAAGTAAAAAATTGTTTCACATGCAGCTGTGAAGCTGAAATCCATTGCACTGTTTTGCCAGACTTAATAACTTTTGCAGAGTGGTCTTTTGGGCAATTCATGATTTGGATGAAACAGAAAAATTATTTGACTGATTGCTATTTCTGTTCATCTAACATTAAACAAACGGCATAACATACAGTTGCTGGTGCTACAGGATACAAAATCAAAGCCCCAAAATGCCAACAGAACCAATCATGTAGCAGTTCCCACAGCCACATAGTAGTGATTGGCATGCAAACAATAAGAGATGAGAGGCAGTCCCTCTCACCTATTATATATAGGTTCGGCGCTCCACCAAACGCCTCCTAGTGAAGCAGCCAGGAGTCACTCTGAAGATGCCCAATGCAGTCTTGGGCAAAATGTCAAATACTTATTCTTTGACTGGGCTACAGCCTACAAGCTCAGAAACTATGTTCTATTGGATTAACGTTGGCCGTGAAAGCCTAAACATATATATTTGCACTGTTAGTTTACCAAAGAACATTTTTTATTGTGATTTTTAGTTCAAATAAATAGATAAAGCTATTCTACATAAACAATAGTATGCAGGTACTTTTTTCCAAGTCTATATAATAACTGAAATGGCCAACACTGTGGATGGCTTGATGCTTCATCCCTACAGTTAGACTTAGGTTGCACTTTCATTTCTCAAGATATTTGAAAATTGCTACTTAATATACAGTTAATTAAAACTCTTAGGTTAAGGAATAAAGAACAAAAATAAAAAAGCCACACTTACATTTGGCACATCTGTGTCTAAAGCGTCAACTTCTTCTTTGATATATATCTTGTTGTCTGCTTCAAAATAATTCTTCCTTGTTGCTGCTGTGTCATTTCCATAATTTCTCTCATGATTCATGGAGCAAAATTCTCCCTCATTTCGTAAGTCTGTGTCTAAAAGGTCAACTTCTTGTTTGATATTCATTTTGTTGTCGGTTTCAAAATCACTCCTTGTATCATTTCCATACATTCTCTTGTGATCCATGGAGTAAAGTTCTCTTTCATTTGGTAACTCTGTATCTGAAGTGTGAACTTCTTCTTTGACATATATCTTGTTATCCATTTCAAAGCAACACTGACTTGTGGTGCTATTATTCACAAATAACTTTTCAGGATCTGAGGAGGAACAATCTTTCTCATTTGATGTGCCTTCTAGAATACTGACTTCTATCAGATTTGTTTCGCTATCCATTTCAAAGGCTGTAGAGGAACACGAGATAATCAGTATTATAATTTATATTGCATTATAAATATATAAACACCCACTGTTGAATTAAGACATGAGCATATATCCCCCAAAATGATTAATGAAGCATGAATGAACAATTGAAGATGATAGTTCTTTAACAGTCCCTGTATAAAGCCCATATATTGTTTAGACAACTGTTTTGACAAAGATTACCAAGTCTTGAGTAGTTGGAAGCTTTCACGGCTGGAGTTAGAATTTAGGCTAGAGATTTCTTCCGGGCTTAATTACTGAGTCTGTTGTTTCTACATGCTCCAACATTTACTTGCTTTAAAATTCATGGCTGCTTCTTATTATTATGAGATTTTGTTCTGCAACGCCTTATTTTGTATACTTAGTATCATGTTCCGTCAGTAGGCAGTACTTTGTCATATTTTCTTGTTAACACAAAGAAAGCTGTGATGAGGTTGTGGGCACCAGAGGAGCACGTGGTTATAGTGGTAAACAATGATTATAAGAGCATCAATGGTATATAGAATATATCCCAAAGAGGAATTAGCTGACATAGCTAATAATCTATATGATTAAGTATGCAGTGACTATATTAATATAGATAAAACCTAAGATAATTGTAAATTTGAAGGAGTGTTTCTTATATAATTTCAATAATACCTAGAAGTCTGAAAACATAATTTGAAGTGAACGTTTATTTTCAATACAAATATATTTATGATCCATATGCATTTATTTAGTATGCTTTATTTTGAAACATAGGACTTTAGCTTTGAAGTGCTGCATCATAAAGTAAAACCCTCTATACAAATTTATAGTAATGTTTAAGAGGTGGAATTGGAACTGAAAAATTCAATGCCACAGCAATTAGAGTAATTTTTTAAAACACATTTGGCTGGTTTTAGAAAATATGCACAGTAAATGAGGAACAGGGGCGTTTAATGGTTCTAATTGCTAACATTTTTCCAACTAAATGTGCTCAAAGCATCCCAATTCAACTTTTAAATGGTCTACATTGTTGAACTTGAATAGCAGTCAGTGTAACTGGGCTTGCAGTAGACAGTGTGCACAAGTGTACAGACTAGATACATCAGCTGTCCACAGTTTTCCTTCTCCATGGTGAATTAGATGTGGTGATTCATATTGAGGCATAGAAGAAAATCCTGCCGGGTCCAGTAAAAAGTTTTATTTACATTGATTCCAGCAACAAAAGCCATTTTACCACTACTGTGTATAACATTTTGTTTCTGTGTGAAACGAGAGTAAAGTCCTCTTTGTTTCCATTGAGCTTTGTATCACATACACACTGTAAGGGACGGTCTCATAAATATTCACATTTATATCTCTCAAAATGCCCAAGTTAAAAGGTGATGTCGCATCTGTGAACGTTGTTTTAAAATACATCTCTTATATAAATAGCTGCGATTTCTTTTCCCTGCCACCAAGTCAACATTGCCTAATTTAAACCGCAAACACTTATGAATCACATAACTGACAAAATGATCATCCTTAATATTGCTATACATAATCTGTAAACACAATTTGTGAGTGTTATAAGTGAACCGCTTTTGGTTCATAAGAGATGAAGAAAATTTTACCTAAACCAAAAAACAAATGCTTCTTTGAGTAAGTGTAGACTTTTATGGCCACAGTTGATAATTATAGAAGAAACTTCCAGGCTGATTTACCATGCTGGAGTAACTGTCCATTGTGCACGAAATGTATGCTGTCGTTACTCCAGCAACCACGGCAAATCAGCCCTGAAGTTTCTCCTATAGTTAAATAATACTTTTGTTCACTATTTACCACTTTTTGTCATTCATCTAGTTTATCCTGATTACCCTTGTCTCTAATATTTCTCAACCATTTATATCTCACTAAACCTTAAATACTTTCCTATTTCCAATACACTGTTTGATTTTACGCTCAATAACTTTGTAACTAAAATTTCACTAGGTAACATATATAGCCCAATTCCTCTTTTCTACTTTTCCTCTCCAATTCTTTGTTTCCTCACATTCTATCAATAAATGGCAAAAGTTATCTTTCATATTTCACAATATACACTTTCCTAGTTCTTCTCTCTCCCCTAATCCTTTTAACCTTATCACCCCTGTTCTGGCACATGCAAAGCCCTCTTTTGCTATTTTGTCACAAACATAAACATACTTTTCTCTTTGCCAATTCATTTTTATCTCTCTATAAGTACCTAAGGAGGTTTTGGAATTTAGACTACCCATTATTCCTCCCTTTCTAAATCTTCAATTCTCAATTTTACTCTTTTCCAGAAACCTTTCTCTACTCTATGATTGTCCCTCCAAATATTCCCATATCATATTTCACTCTGAATTTCTTTTATACTCTTGTACCATGTATCTTCTTTAAGAAATTTTTGCTGCATTTCTAAACACTGCTTCAAAATATTGTTAGTTTCCATTTCGTTTATTCCAAACTAGTATTTCAAGAATTGTAAGTGATGTTACTTGGGATATGTAAATAGCATTAAATTGTAAACATATACAAATTTCTATCCATAATGAAGTTTAATAAACATGTACCTAACCCACCCTAACTCATACTCTCACCCACCTCCACCCACACACCCCCACTCATACTCTCACTCACCGTCAGTTATCCCCACTCACACCCCACCCATACTCTCACCTTCACTTATTCACACTATCACCCTCTCACTTATCCCCATGCATACTCTCACTCACCCCTACTCACACCATCACTCTCATTCACACTCACTCCCACTTTCACTCACATTTGCACTCACTCACTCACTCATCATCACTCTCACACTCACTCACCCAAGCAACCACATGTGGGATTGGTGGTGGATGAAGCGGTACTAGGGTGGTTTTCCTCGGGTTCTCCAGTTTCACCCACCATCTCATTGCACTGAAGCTCCATCTTTATTCCATGTATCACCAGTGTCACCGCCTGCTGTGCCGTATGTAGTAAAAGCAGGCGTTAAACACTACCCAAAAAAGACATACTCTCCCTCTCTTTCACACACCTTCACTGTGATTCACACTCACTCACCTTCACATATTCACTTGTTCACCTGGTATCCACGCCTTCTATTGCAGCCAAAGGCCAACCTACCAAGATTTGATTGAGCTGTTCAAAATATTCAGATTCTTTCCTTTCTGCTCCACTTCTTTTACTCTACCTCTGACATGCACTATGTGCTGCTCTTAAGCTTTTTCCACTTATTTTTTATTTGCTCGGTGGTTTTGTTCACATAAGCTCTTTTTGCCATTTCCTCCTACAGATGCTCATAGATTTCTGCATTTTTATAACACTTATGGTCTAACATGTTGCAAATCTAGTGTTTCTGAAATATTTAGAGAAGTGCAACTGTTTTGTCTGTTGCCCAAACATTTCTCAAATATAAAATATCCTTTGAATTCATCAAAAAGTTCATTTCAAAAAACTAATGTTCTGCATGTACAGTATACAATAGATTTTTGGCATATTTAAATCGATTTGAATGTGCTAGGGTTTTCCATATAGCAATATAGATCGTATCCAAGAACCAGTTCGATCTGAAAACCCATTTCCATGCAGTACTCAATCTGGGATTACGACTCATATCGATTTCAATTGCCTGTGGAAATGCGATGAATGTATTTTAAAAAGGAATACCTTTTTAGAAATTGGTCCATGTGTTAATCTGAGACAGAATATTGATTAATAGAAAATTGTTCATGTAAATATTTTTGTAAGAGTGTGTAAATTTTTAATTCTTTTAATTTGGGTGTATCAGGGACTTATTTCTTTTGATAATACTCAAAATAGACGATGTCTTCTCAACTGTTTGAGTTCGACCAATGAGAACTGTTGCGCGGATGAATACACAAGAATGGCGGTGTTGCGTCATAGAGACGCTCAGAAACTACTTTCATTAGCGTCTGTGACTTCAAAGTGTAAGGACGTATAATTGTTGATGGCGTGTGAATATGTGAATTACACAAACTTTTAACCGGCATGGACGCTATCCAATTTTAAAAGTTAATAACTAGCTGTAATAGAGATGAAAAGTGAATATAAAGAATAAATGTGTTTGTGAGAAAAGAACGTTGGCTTTTGCATTCCATTCTACGACCACCTCCCCTGCAGAAAAGAGTGGCGTCTGCTCTAACAAACTTTCCACCTTTTAGCAAAAACAGTGCTCCATTTGCTGCTAAATTCACGCTAATATGTGTTAACCACCATCTTTTAATAAATCCCCGCCACAAATGGCTTGCCCAACGTGGAGCGCGAATTTAGAATGGAATGCAAAATTACGAGAATAAAGTGCTAATATCAAAAGGACGCTATCTCATCGTGCAGGAGAAAGACGCCATTAGACCATCGTCTGATATCAACAAAACATCGATACACGGAGAATCAACGTGGGAAAAACACCGGAGATCATCTAGCGAAGCCAACTACCCAGGAGACGTAAATAACCGGACGAAGAACCAGCAGAAAAGAAAGTAGGATCGAAATTTTTTGTTTCTTTAATTTATTTCCATTGTGCATGTTTTTGAGAAGTGGAAAAGTAACAGGACTTTCAACATTAAGTGAATTAGATAAAGGAATTAAAATGTCGCGAAAAGAGATAGAAACAGGAGTGGGGGAAGGGGCAGATAGGCCTAGTTATCAGGAAGGATTAGAAGGAGAACAGGCGGAAATAAGCAAAGATCAAAGGTTAATGATGATGATGTTCGAAAGACTGGAACAAAGTTTAGGTCAGAAACTGGAACAAAACAAGGTAGAATTAGGTCAGAAAATGGAGCAAAATAACATAGAATTAAAACAGGACATGGAACAGAATAGGGCAGAATTAAAACATGACATAGAACAAAGTTTAGGTCAGAAAATGGAGGAAGTGAGAAAAGACTTAGAACAGAAAATGGAATTAGGTAGACAGAACCTAGAACAGAAAATGGAATTAGGTAGACAGAACTTAGAACAGAAAATGGAATTAGGTAGACAGAACTTAGAACAGAAAATGGAATTAGGTAGACAGAACTTAGAACAGCAAATGGAATTAGGTAGACAGAACCTAGAACAGAAAATAGAATTAGGAAGACAGGAGTGTAAAGAAAATATGAAAGTAATGGAAACTAATTTAAAATTAGTACATAAAAACTTAAATGAAACAAAGGAAGCCTTAGAAGCTAGGATAGAAATTGTAGGAGATAGGATGGGAAAGATAGAATCAGAGATGAGGGAGAATAAAATTGTGTTAGAAGGAGAAATTGCTAGATGTAGGGATGAAATAACAGAATGTAATACAAGTGTAGACTGTAAGATAACAAATGTAAAAGCAGAAATAACTGAGGAATTAAGGAAAGAGATTGAGGTAGTGAAGAAAGACATTATTAATGAAACTGTAGAACAAATTGTAATTCCTAAAATTAAGACAATGAATGATGTGATGCTTTCACAACAGGATGCTATAAATGATATGAAACAAAGCCACTTAGAAATAAAGAATGATTTAAAATCAATTTGTGAAGAAATGAAAAAAGGGAAAGAAAATTTGGCTAATGTAAATGATGTTGTGAAGGCATTACAAAGACAAGATGATTTAGATGTAAGTAATGTACAAGATGAGAGTTATTTGAGTAATGTACAAAATGTTGACTCACCATACAGAGAAAGAGGTTCACAACCAAACAATGACACAACACATAACACATGTTACACCAACAGCATATTACATGAAATCACACCACCTACATTTGACGAGGAGAAGGGAGACGATCCAAAACTCTTTGTTAAAGAGATGGAAGAATACTTTAAAGTGAAAAGGATACCAAACGAGCTTAGGATGATGATAGTTAAGAAAAGCTTAAAAAACAAGGCATTAGAATGGCTCAGGTTAACACTAGCTGGTCATGAGTCTTATAGCTCATTCAGAAATTTATTCCTATCAAGGTATTGGGGCCCAGCTAAACAAAACCAAACTAGGGTAGAGCTAGCGACAGGTAGATACGATCCAGCCAAAGGGTTGTCATTAGTCGACTATTTTATGAAAGTAGCCAACAAAGGAAAGCTATTAGACCCCAACTTGTCGGAGGCAGAACTAATCGCCAGCATAACAAGACATTTCCCAGACACAGTGAGAACAGGATTAATTGTTGCGAGGCCAGTAGATTTTACGGATATGATAGAACTGCTGACAGCCTTCGAAACACAAAATGGTCGGCCTAATGAGCATAGACATAGGAACGGTCACCCGAACTCACCCATCCTAAACCGAAACACGACTACGAACAACCAGAGCGAAGGAGAACATACAAATACTAGGAGTACCCACGAAAGGGGGAGAGGGGCACACCATTTCCCACAACCACATAACCATGGCGAGAGGATGGAGAACACAAGACAGCGGTACCACGACACGATACCGAGGGGTGAATCGAGGCACCAAACATATACATATGATCGTGGAAGACTAGGAGACCATACCCATCAAGTGAACCACATGCGATTCAGTAGGGAACACTTGAACAACCACAGACCGTCATACGACAGAGGTTCACGCCAAAGGGGCAAAGACCAATGGTATACTAACAACACAAGACAGCAGGAAGTAGAAGAAGATGTGCCAAATAGGACAGATACTGCACAAAATATAGAAACGACAACCACCACCAACACTCAGGGAAATTACAACAACTAAGTTCGTCCCAACTGGCTGGATGACAAACAACAAAATCTCAGCAACTTACAATTGACATCGACACCATGATGGCTACACGAAGAGAGAGAAGGAACCACTGGTCATAACAAAACAGCTGGGTGACCACACGTATGAGCTACAGAATACAAATGGCAAGTTGGTAGGAAGATACCATAAAAACAAATTGAAGCCATACAAAGAAAGAACCAAATAGCCTTTGTCAACAAATGTGTAAGGCAGGAGTAATAGAGATGAAAGAAGATAACAATTTTGATGGGTTACTTATAGGAAATTATGTTCAGAATAGGATTACAACAGGGAAGAAAATCAACATAGTCATTGGCTATATCGACCACAAAGAGCATTGTCAACAAAGACAGATGAGGACACTGATTGTCATTAAATAAATGAATCATAGCGACGGAAGATAATATGTTTTTGACATAAGGATGTCAGGGACAAAAATAAAAATGAATTAATTATGATGAAAAAGATATAATATTTCGACACAAAGATGTCGAGGGTAAATGGAGAAGAAAAATAATACAATTACAGAATAATTGTAAGTATAGAAGTTTTCTCTTATAAAAATAAGAGACGAAGAAATGACAATTAGTGAAGTAAGGAAAACCATAACCAGAAAAACAATGCCCATGAATTGAGATGAATATAGCCAATGCTAAGCTCGAAGAAATGTTGAACCAAACAACAATGAATAATAACCCAATCAAGAAAATTAGTACCATTAGTAACATCAGAGTTTAAGAACCAACTCAATAACCTGCCTATACATAAGCTTATAAGACAAAGAAGGCAAAGAACTGAATAAAATATTGCCATAAACATGATCATAATCATTAGCTCAAAATTTGTATCCTGTTTTTCTCTCCCCATAGCAAAGAATACAAGTCAAAAACCACATGAAACACTTAAATTATATATGTGTCAATGTCAAATGTACAATAACTGAGTATGTGTTGTATAAGAACTGAGTATGTGCTGTACAAGGACTGAATATGTATTGCATAATAATTGGACATATTGTGTAATAACTAAATATGTTGTGCAATAACTGGATATGTATTGTATAATAACCGAATGCATTGTGTAGTAACCGAATATGTGAAACTTATAAAGACATGTTGTATTATGTCAAAACAAAGGACAAAGACAAACAGTGAAGAAGACTGTAAAGAAAAAAAAAAAAAATATATTGTACAAAGTGATTGAATCATAGAAGTAGGGAGAAGTGTTGTATTGTGTTTCAAGATTGTAAATAAGGTGACAATTTGAAAAACAAAACAAGGGGCATATGAGACAGAATATTGATTAATAGAAAATTGTTCATGTAAATATTTTTGTAAGAGTGTGTAAATTTTTAATTCTTTTAATTTGGGTGTATCAGGGACTTATTTCTTTTGATAATACTCAAAATAGACGATGTCTTCTCAACTGTTTGAGTTCGACCAATGAGAACTGTTGCGCGGATGAATACACAAGAATGGCGGTGTTGCGTCATAGAGACGCTCAGAAACTACTTTCATTAGCGTCTGTGACTTCAAAGTGTAAGGACGTATAATTGTTGATGGCGTGTGAATATGTGAATTACACAAACTTTTAACCGGCATGGACGCTATCCAATTTTAAAAGTTAATAACTAGCTGTAATAGAGATGAAAAGTGAATATAAAGAATAAATGTGTTTGTGAGAAAAGAACGTTGGCTTTTGCATTCCATTCTACGACCACCTCCCCTGCAGAAAAGAGTGGCGTCTGCTCTAACAAACTTTCCACCTTTTAGCAAAAACAGTGCTCCATTTGCTGCTAAATTCACGCTAATATGTGTTAACCACCATCTTTTAATAAATCCCCGCCACAAATGGCTTGCCCAACGTGGAGCGCGAATTTAGAATGGAATGCAAAATTACGAGAATAAAGTGCTAATATCAAAAGGACGCTATCTCATCGTGCAGGAGAAAGACGCCATTAGACCATCGTCTGATATCAACAAAACATCGATACACGGAGAATCAACGTGGGAAAAACACCGGAGATCATCTAGCGAAGCCAACTACCCAGGAGACGTAAATAACCGGACGAAGAACCAGCAGAAAAGAAAGTAGGATCGAAATTTTTTGTTTCTTTAATTTATTTCCATTGTGCATGTTTTTGAGAAGTGGAAAAGTAACAGGACTTTCAACATTAAGTGAATTAGATAAAGGAATTAAAATGTCGCGAAAAGAGATAGAAACAGGAGTGGGGGAAGGGGCAGATAGGCCTAGTTATCAGGAAGGATTAGAAGGAGAACAGGCGGAAATAAGCAAAGATCAAAGGTTAATGATGATGATGTTCGAAAGACTGGAACAAAGTTTAGGTCAGAAACTGGAACAAAACAAGGTAGAATTAGGTCAGAAAATGGAGCAAAATAACATAGAATTAAAACAGGACATGGAACAGAATAGGGCAGAATTAAAACATGACATAGAACAAAGTTTAGGTCAGAAAATGGAGGAAGTGAGAAAAGACTTAGAACAGAAAATGGAATTAGGTAGACAGAACTTAGAACAGAAAATGGAATTAGGTAGACAGAACTTAGAACAGCAAATGGAATTAGGTAGACAGAACCTAGAACAGAAAATAGAATTAGGAAGACAGGAGTGTAAAGAAAATATGAAAGTAATGGAAACTAATTTAAAATTAGTACATAAAAACTTAAATGAAACAAAGGAAGCCTTAGAAGCTAGGATAGAAATTGTAGGAGATAGGATGGGAAAGATAGAATCAGAGATGAGGGAGAATAAAATTGTGTTAGAAGGAGAAATTGCTAGATGTAGGGATGAAATAACAGAATGTAATACAAGTGTAGACTGTAAGATAACAAATGTAAAAGCAGAAATAACTGAGGAATTAAGGAAAGAGATTGAGGTAGTGAAGAAAGACATTATTAATGAAACTGTAGAACAAATTGTAATTCCTAAAATTAAGACAATGAATGATGTGATGCTTTCACAACAGGATGCTATAAATGATATGAAACAAAGCCACTTAGAAATAAAGAATGATTTAAAATCAATTTGTGAAGAAATGAAAAAAGGGAAAGAAAATTTGGCTAATGTAAATGATGTTGTGAAGGCATTACAAAGACAAGATGATTTAGATGTAAGTAATGTACAAGATGAGAGTTATTTGAGTAATGTACAAAATGTTGACTCACCATACAGAGAAAGAGGTTCACAACCAAACAATGACACAACACATAACACATGTTACACCAACAGCATATTACATGAAATCACACCACCTACATTTGACGAGGAGAAGGGAGACGATCCAAAACTCTTTGTTAAAGAGATGGAAGAATACTTTAAAGTGAAAAGGATACCAAACGAGCTTAGGATGATGATAGTTAAGAAAAGCTTAAAAAACAAGGCATTAGAATGGCTCAGGTTAACACTAGCTGGTCATGAGTCTTATAGCTCATTCAGAAATTTATTCCTATCAAGGTATTGGGGCCCAGCTAAACAAAACCAAACTAGGGTAGAGCTAGCGACAGGTAGATACGATCCAGCCAAAGGGTTGTCATTAGTCGACTATTTTATGAAAGTAGCCAACAAAGGAAAGCTATTAGACCCCAACTTGTCGGAGGCAGAACTAATCGCCAGCATAACAAGACATTTCCCAGACACAGTGAGAACAGGATTAATTGTTGCGAGGCCAGTAGATTTTACGGATATGATAGAACTGCTGACAGCCTTCGAAACACAAAATGGTCGGCCTAATGAGCATAGACATAGGAACGGTCACCCGAACTCACCCATCCTAAACCGAAACACGACTACGAACAACCAGAGCGAAGGAGAACATACAAATACTAGGAGTACCCACGAAAGGGGGAGAGGGGCACACCATTTCCCACAACCACATAACCATGGCGAGAGGATGGAGAACACAAGACAGCGGTACCACGACACGATACCGAGGGGTGAATCGAGGCACCAAACATATACATATGATCGTGGAAGACTAGGAGACCATACCCATCAAGTGAACCACATGCGATTCAGTAGGGAACACTTGAACAACCACAGACCGTCATACGACAGAGGTTCACGCCAAAGGGGCAAAGACCAATGGTATACTAACAACACAAGACAGCAGGAAGTAGAAGAAGATGTGCCAAATAGGACAGATACTGCACAAAATATAGAAACGACAACCACCACCAACACTCAGGGAAATTACAACAACTAAGTTCGTCCCAACTGGCTGGATGACAAACAACAAAATCTCAGCAACTTACAATTGACATCGACACCATGATGGCTACACGAAGAGAGAGAAGGAACCACTGGTCATAACAAAACAGCTGGGTGACCACACGTATGAGCTACAGAATACAAATGGCAAGTTGGTAGGAAGATACCATAAAAACAAATTGAAGCCATACAAAGAAAGAACCAAATAGCCTTTGTCAACAAATGTGTAAGGCAGGAGTAATAGAGATGAAAGAAGATAACAATTTTGATGGGTTACTTATAGGAAATTATGTTCAGAATAGGATTACAACAGGGAAGAAAATCAACATAGTCATTGGCTATATCGACCACAAAGAGCATTGTCAACAAAGACAGATGAGGACACTGATTGTCATTAAATAAATGAATCATAGCGACGGAAGATAATATGTTTTTGACATAAGGATGTCAGGGACAAAAATAAAAATGAATTAATTATGATGAAAAAGATATAATATTTCGACACAAAGATGTCGAGGGTAAATGGAGAAGAAAAATAATACAATTACAGAATAATTGTAAGTATAGAAGTTTTCTCTTATAAAAATAAGAGACGAAGAAATGACAATTAGTGAAGTAAGGAAAACCATAACCAGAAAAACAATGCCCATGAATTGAGATGAATATAGCCAATGCTAAGCTCGAAGAAATGTTGAACCAAACAACAATGAATAATAACCCAATCAAGAAAATTAGTACCATTAGTAACATCAGAGTTTAAGAACCAACTCAATAACCTGCCTATACATAAGCTTATAAGACAAAGAAGGCAAAGAACTGAATAAAATATTGCCATAAACATGATCATAATCATTAGCTCAAAATTTGTATCCTGTTTTTCTCTCCCCATAGCAAAGAATACAAGTCAAAAACCACATGAAACACTTAAATTATATATGTGTCAATGTCAAATGTACAATAACTGAGTATGTGTTGTATAAGAACTGAGTATGTGCTGTACAAGGACTGAATATGTATTGCATAATAATTGGACATATTGTGTAATAACTAAATATGTTGTGCAATAACTGGATATGTATTGTATAATAACCGAATGCATTGTGTAGTAACCGAATATGTGAAACTTATAAAGACATGTTGTATTATGTCAAAACAAAGGACAAAGACAAACAGTGAAGAAGACTGTAAAGAAAAAAAAAAAAAATATATTGTACAAAGTGATTGAATCATAGAAGTAGGGAGAAGTGTTGTATTGTGTTTCAAGATTGTAAATAAGGTGACAATTTGAAAAACAAAACAAGGGGCATATGAGACAGAATATTGATTAATAGAAAATTGTTCATGTAAATATTTTTGTAAGAGTGTGTAAATTTTTAATTCTTTTAATTTGGGTGTATCAGGGACTTATTTCTTTTGATAATACTCAAAATAGACGATGTCTTCTCAACTGTTTGAGTTCGACCAATGAGAACTGTTGCGCGGATGAATACACAAGAATGGCGGTGTTGCGTCATAGAGACGCTCAGAAACTACTTTCATTAGCGTCTGTGACTTCAAAGTGTAAGGACGTATAATTGTTGATGGCGTGTGAATATGTGAATTACACAAACTTTTAACCGGCATGGACGCTATCCAATTTTAAAAGTTAATAACTAGCTGTAATAGAGATGAAAAGTGAATATAAAGAATAAATGTGTTTGTGAGAAAAGAACGTTGGCTTTTGCATTCCATTCTACGACCACCTCCCCTGCAGAAAAGAGTGGCGTCTGCTCTAACAAACTTTCCACCTTTTAGCAAAAACAGTGCTCCATTTGCTGCTAAATTCACGCTAATATGTGTTAACCACCATCTTTTAATAAATCCCCGCCACAAATGGCTTGCCCAACGTGGAGCGCGAATTTAGAATGGAATGCAAAATTACGAGAATAAAGTGCTAATATCAAAAGGACGCTATCTCATCGTGCAGGAGAAAGACGCCATTAGACCATCGTCTGATATCAACAAAACATCGATACACGGAGAATCAACGTGGGAAAAACACCGGAGATCATCTAGCGAAGCCAACTACCCAGGAGACGTAAATAACCGGACGAAGAACCAGCAGAAAAGAAAGTAGGATCGAAATTTTTTGTTTCTTTAATTTATTTCCATTGTGCATGTTTTTGAGAAGTGGAAAAGTAACAGGACTTTCAACATTAAGTGAATTAGATAAAGGAATTAAAATGTCGCGAAAAGAGATAGAAACAGGAGTGGGGGAAGGGGCAGATAGGCCTAGTTATCAGGAAGGATTAGAAGGAGAACAGGCGGAAATAAGCAAAGATCAAAGGTTAATGATGATGATGTTCGAAAGACTGGAACAAAGTTTAGGTCAGAAACTGGAACAAAACAAGGTAGAATTAGGTCAGAAAATGGAGCAAAATAACATAGAATTAAAACAGGACATGGAACAGAATAGGGCAGAATTAAAACATGACATAGAACAAAGTTTAGGTCAGAAAATGGAGGAAGTGAGAAAAGACTTAGAACAGAAAATGGAATTAGGTAGACAGAACTTAGAACAGAAAATGGAATTAGGTAGACAGAACTTAGAACAGCAAATGGAATTAGGTAGACAGAACCTAGAACAGAAAATAGAATTAGGAAGACAGGAGTGTAAAGAAAATATGAAAGTAATGGAAACTAATTTAAAATTAGTACATAAAAACTTAAATGAAACAAAGGAAGCCTTAGAAGCTAGGATAGAAATTGTAGGAGATAGGATGGGAAAGATAGAATCAGAGATGAGGGAGAATAAAATTGTGTTAGAAGGAGAAATTGCTAGATGTAGGGATGAAATAACAGAATGTAATACAAGTGTAGACTGTAAGATAACAAATGTAAAAGCAGAAATAACTGAGGAATTAAGGAAAGAGATTGAGGTAGTGAAGAAAGACATTATTAATGAAACTGTAGAACAAATTGTAATTCCTAAAATTAAGACAATGAATGATGTGATGCTTTCACAACAGGATGCTATAAATGATATGAAACAAAGCCACTTAGAAATAAAGAATGATTTAAAATCAATTTGTGAAGAAATGAAAAAAGGGAAAGAAAATTTGGCTAATGTAAATGATGTTGTGAAGGCATTACAAAGACAAGATGATTTAGATGTAAGTAATGTACAAGATGAGAGTTATTTGAGTAATGTACAAAATGTTGACTCACCATACAGAGAAAGAGGTTCACAACCAAACAATGACACAACACATAACACATGTTACACCAACAGCATATTACATGAAATCACACCACCTACATTTGACGAGGAGAAGGGAGACGATCCAAAACTCTTTGTTAAAGAGATGGAAGAATACTTTAAAGTGAAAAGGATACCAAACGAGCTTAGGATGATGATAGTTAAGAAAAGCTTAAAAAACAAGGCATTAGAATGGCTCAGGTTAACACTAGCTGGTCATGAGTCTTATAGCTCATTCAGAAATTTATTCCTATCAAGGTATTGGGGCCCAGCTAAACAAAACCAAACTAGGGTAGAGCTAGCGACAGGTAGATACGATCCAGCCAAAGGGTTGTCATTAGTCGACTATTTTATGAAAGTAGCCAACAAAGGAAAGCTATTAGACCCCAACTTGTCGGAGGCAGAACTAATCGCCAGCATAACAAGACATTTCCCAGACACAGTGAGAACAGGATTAATTGTTGCGAGGCCAGTAGATTTTACGGATATGATAGAACTGCTGACAGCCTTCGAAACACAAAATGGTCGGCCTAATGAGCATAGACATAGGAACGGTCACCCGAACTCACCCATCCTAAACCGAAACACGACTACGAACAACCAGAGCGAAGGAGAACATACAAATACTAGGAGTACCCACGAAAGGGGGAGAGGGGCACACCATTTCCCACAACCACATAACCATGGCGAGAGGATGGAGAACACAAGACAGCGGTACCACGACACGATACCGAGGGGTGAATCGAGGCACCAAACATATACATATGATCGTGGAAGACTAGGAGACCATACCCATCAAGTGAACCACATGCGATTCAGTAGGGAACACTTGAACAACCACAGACCGTCATACGACAGAGGTTCACGCCAAAGGGGCAAAGACCAATGGTATACTAACAACACAAGACAGCAGGAAGTAGAAGAAGATGTGCCAAATAGGACAGATACTGCACAAAATATAGAAACGACAACCACCACCAACACTCAGGGAAATTACAACAACTAAGTTCGTCCCAACTGGCTGGATGACAAACAACAAAATCTCAGCAACTTACAATTGACATCGACACCATGATGGCTACACGAAGAGAGAGAAGGAACCACTGGTCATAACAAAACAGCTGGGTGACCACACGTATGAGCTACAGAATACAAATGGCAAGTTGGTAGGAAGATACCATAAAAACAAATTGAAGCCATACAAAGAAAGAACCAAATAGCCTTTGTCAACAAATGTGTAAGGCAGGAGTAATAGAGATGAAAGAAGATAACAATTTTGATGGGTTACTTATAGGAAATTATGTTCAGAATAGGATTACAACAGGGAAGAAAATCAACATAGTCATTGGCTATATCGACCACAAAGAGCATTGTCAACAAAGACAGATGAGGACACTGATTGTCATTAAATAAATGAATCATAGCGACGGAAGATAATATGTTTTTGACATAAGGATGTCAGGGACAAAAATAAAAATGAATTAATTATGATGAAAAAGATATAATATTTCGACACAAAGATGTCGAGGGTAAATGGAGAAGAAAAATAATACAATTACAGAATAATTGTAAGTATAGAAGTTTTCTCTTATAAAAATAAGAGACGAAGAAATGACAATTAGTGAAGTAAGGAAAACCATAACCAGAAAAACAATGCCCATGAATTGAGATGAATATAGCCAATGCTAAGCTCGAAGAAATGTTGAACCAAACAACAATGAATAATAACCCAATCAAGAAAATTAGTACCATTAGTAACATCAGAGTTTAAGAACCAACTCAATAACCTGCCTATACATAAGCTTATAAGACAAAGAAGGCAAAGAACTGAATAAAATATTGCCATAAACATGATCATAATCATTAGCTCAAAATTTGTATCCTGTTTTTCTCTCCCCATAGCAAAGAATACAAGTCAAAAACCACATGAAACACTTAAATTATATATGTGTCAATGTCAAATGTACAATAACTGAGTATGTGTTGTATAAGAACTGAGTATGTGCTGTACAAGGACTGAATATGTATTGCATAATAATTGGACATATTGTGTAATAACTAAATATGTTGTGCAATAACTGGATATGTATTGTATAATAACCGAATGCATTGTGTAGTAACCGAATATGTGAAACTTATAAAGACATGTTGTATTATGTCAAAACAAAGGACAAAGACAAACAGTGAAGAAGACTGTAAAGAAAAAAAAAAAAAATATATTGTACAAAGTGATTGAATCATAGAAGTAGGGAGAAGTGTTGTATTGTGTTTCAAGATTGTAAATAAGGTGACAATTTGAAAAACAAAACAAGGGGCATATGAGACAGAATATTGATTAATAGAAAATTGTTCATGTAAATATTTTTGTAAGAGTGTGTAAATTTTTAATTCTTTTAATTTGGGTGTATCAGGGACTTATTTCTTTTGATAATACTCAAAATAGACGATGTCTTCTCAACTGTTTGAGTTCGACCAATGAGAACTGTTGCGCGGATGAATACACAAGAATGGCGGTGTTGCGTCATAGAGACGCTCAGAAACTACTTTCATTAGCGTCTGTGACTTCAAAGTGTAAGGACGTATAATTGTTGATGGCGTGTGAATATGTGAATTACACAAACTTTTAACCGGCATGGACGCTATCCAATTTTAAAAGTTAATAACTAGCTGTAATAGAGATGAAAAGTGAATATAAAGAATAAATGTGTTTGTGAGAAAAGAACGTTGGCTTTTGCATTCCATTCTACGACCACCTCCCCTGCAGAAAAGAGTGGCGTCTGCTCTAACAAACTTTCCACCTTTTAGCAAAAACAGTGCTCCATTTGCTGCTAAATTCACGCTAATATGTGTTAACCAACATTTAATAATAAATCCCCGCCACAAATCCATAAGACAAAAAAGGAAATATTCCACATGAAACTTGGTATTTTCTTGCTATTGGATACCTGTATTATGGCTGTTGCAAAATTTAATGACAGATGGCTTGATACAAAATTCAGCCAGTCTTGCTACGTCTTGCAGTGTTGTATAGTTATACACACTGTGAGATCATGCTATAAAGCCGGTGATATACATCTCATTTGCACCCACAAAGTTTATTTGTCCAACAGGAAAAACAATAGTAAGTCAGCTATCAGCCAACCTTACATTTTGTGACTACCTTACGTACTCATTTTCAGGCGACAAGGAAGTCTGACTATTTGGCAGTCACACTCTAGTGAGTTTAAATTACCAAATGTTCTCAGTGAATAAGCTTGAAATTGTTACGAGTTGTTCTATATATCAAGGCAATTAATTTGCTGTGTTGAGTGTCTTTGTGTCTCACGTGGTTAATTTTATAAAAAAAATATTTAATCTAGAAGAAAAGCCATAAATTTACTCTTAAAATATATATCACTTCATGTCACCTTTTTCTCAGAAAATACTTGTAGTACACTATTGTAGCTTTGCATAGTTATTAGTCTAATCAACTATGTACTGTACCTCAAGTTATTTATTCATATAAATCAGTTTGCTGGGAGAAAATATATATTATTAGTAATGCCAACAAAGTGAAAAAGTAGACATTTTCAATATTCTCTTCCAGCATCATTAATGTATGTTATAAACATATATTATTGAGGTACAATAAGCTCATCTTGGTGTTGTACATTAGTGCTGAAAATTTCAGCTCTCTAGTTCTAATACTTTCTAAGAAAAGGGAACATAAGTATGCAAAAATGTTTTTTTGAGAAAACGGACTTTAAAAGTTGGCACACAAATTCTGACACACTTCAATACATTTCAGAGTCATAATCATCTGCATCTTTATTCCTGGATTGCTTCTGCTTTTCTGCTTGCCTTCTCTTGGTACTGGCTTCTTTAGTTGACTGCTGTGCTGCTCATTGGGCACAATCCAGTCGGCCATTGTCAGTGCAACGTAGAGCATGTTCTGTGTTAAATCCTGTTTTTAAGCCCATGCTGCAGATGTGCACAACCATTATTAAATGTTAATACAGCATCATACACACCAACAAATACAATTTTGTGCCCCACATACACCCTCTTAGGCACACACTCTCAAATACAACCATTGAAACTCTCATCCTGGTTTTGTGTTTGACCACAGAGACATTTTTTTAAGAGATCTGTTTTTCCTCTTGAGCACATGGTTCATCATGTGGTTTTGGAGGTTATCTTCTGATGTTCCACGCTCCTTATGCTGGTTTCCACAAAAGGCTTGCGTTTTAAACAACTTTTTGCTTTTAGGAATTACTATACACTAGAACAAATCACTTGTACACTTGAGACAACTAAAACTTTTCAACCACCTAGTTTTTATTTGCAAACTGCCTTTCAGCACTCTCAAGAAAAAATAAAGTAAACACATATGGAGGAAGGCATTCTGCAGTGTAGCCAACAGCTTCTTAAACACAAAATAAAATTTACCCGAAGTTTCTATCATATCTGGAAGAAAAAATATAAATATTCTAAAAGGGGCATGGCACAACTGCTTTAAACGGATGCAGATGTTCCATTAAATGACATTTAAATGCTTTAAATTTCTCCCAAACCTATAAAAGTATATATTTTCCTAAAACTAGAAATTTCAGAGATTTTCTAGTACCTAAAACAGAAAATGTGATTTTTTAATATTTCAGACTTCCATTTCCCCTGAAGCATGCACTCATTGCGTGCAACATCCATTGCTGTAAGAAAGATTGTTCTGTTATTAAGATGCACTTTCTCCATATTTATGGAAGTTGACTTTTTTTCCTTCGAAAAATACCTTTTACATGCATAAATTATAATAACATATATTTTCAATGAAATCTCGATGTCAAATTTTGTTTTTCTTATTCAGGGGAGCTCATAATGTGTATTTCCACCTGAATGCCAGTCATGCGTTGCGGTACGTATTTAAGGTGTTGAATAACAGCTATAATACTAACATATCACTACCCAAATTACTAATACACGACGTTGGTGCTACTGCTGTTGCATGCAAGGCTTGCTATCTGGCTTTGTATCTTCGGTTGCCAATAACCCCTCCATCGCTTTGACTAGCCGATCCGTGCATGCGCCAATACTTCGTTGTTTCGCGTACACGGCCAGGTACAAACGACCTACACTTACCAACAAGATTAAATTGATGTATCTCCAATGAAGTCTGAACTCAAATTTTTGTACACTTGTATTTTCTCTATGTAGTGGAGAAAGTAAAAATATTCATACATAATGTGACTCTTCCATACAGCCTATCTAAAAAAGTATTGGCAATTTTGAGCAAAACCACTTAAATAAGAATGGAATGGGACGTTACATTTAATAATAACAATAATAGTACTAATAATAGTAGTGATGATTAATTTAATTATTTTCTTGCTTAACGACGCTGTCAATTGCCAGGATCACACAGCGTCGCCGGTGTGCGGAATTTTGTCCCGCAGTTCTTTACATGCCAGTAAATCTACCGACATGGAGCTGTCGTTTTTAAGCACACTTAAAAACCATTGGCCTGGGCCGGATTTGATCCCGCGACCTTGGGATCAGTAAGCCAGGGTCTAACCAACTGAGCCACCCAGACCGATGATGATAAAAATGACGAAGCGATAATGATGATAATAACAATGATAATGATAATAAATAGAGCCATCACCCACAATTATCAAATCCAATAATCATTCTTCTATTTTGAACAGACTGTTTACATAAACGAATTGAAATTAACAAGTTTGTCTAAAACTGAGACCATCTGTAAAGGCACTATTATAGTTATGTTTAGGAATATCAAATCATGATCAACCAAATACTAATTTGACCAATCTAACAATGACAGCTAATAAACTACTCATACAAACCTGTCTTTCGCAGTAAATCCTCGCAAAGCACAAATATACTAAAAATAAAGCCGTGAAAGAACTAAAATCCAGCATTTAATGTCATTACTTTCTCTGGTGGTAGACTTACTTCCCGTTGTTAGGGGCAGCAATACGTACAAGGGCAACACTCCACGAATGTCAGCGGAGCAAGCCGAAGTCGCCAAGAGCAGAACCAGTGTTGCCAATTTAGCCTTTTTATGGCTAGATCTGGCCTTTTTGAGAACCTATCTAGCTATAAATTTTCCAAAAAGCTACAAGTAGCTTTCCTGGCCTTTTTTCTAAACTTCATTAGCTTTTTCTAGCCTTTTTAATTTTTTACTAATCTACCGGTACCTTTAAAATAATACATAATTTAATCTCACTACTGCAGCTATTGCACGTAATGAAACAATCCTTTTGGTGAATTCCCGAATCTTTTGAATCTGGGAGTGTGGATTCCATCAAGTTGTTAGATTCTTTGGCACGTTTTAGAAAAAGGTCTGTGTGTGTATTTCGAGTCTGTGGACAACATAACTCAAAAACGAAAAGTTGGTTAGAAATCAAAGTTGGTATTTAAGTTTAATGTCTTTCAAGGATGCGACACGAAGATTTTGAAGAAAATTGTTCCACCCTAAACTACACTTTACATGGAAAATTTCGATTTTCTTGAAAATGGCTCTAATGATTTTGACGTCGGTCTGGGTGGCTCAGTTGGTTAGACGCTGGCCTACCGATCCCAAGGTCGTGGGTTCAGATGCGGCCCAGACCGATGGTTTTTAAGTGTGCTTAAAAACGACAGCTCCATGTCAGTAGATTTACTGGCATGTAAAAGAACTCCTGAGGGACAAAATTCCGGCACACCGACGACGCTGATGTCATCCTAGCAATTGACATCAAAATAAAAAAAAAGACTTTGATTAAAATGCCATAGGTTTGAAATATCTTTATGACAAATGAAATGTATATTTTGAATTTTCTGGCTATAACCTCTGTACTCCTATTTACTCTGGACGACTTTTGCATAGCTGGTAAACCTTTAGAGATAGACCAAATCTTACTATGAAAAACTGTAGATCTTTCTAAAATACACAATTTATGTCTGAATAATTTTTTATAAAGTGTACCATTTCGGAGATATGCCTTGTTATTTGTATTTCTGTCAAATGGAACATCGTTATTCAATTTGTTATATTAACCCTGCAAAGAGAACGGAAGCTTTAAAAGATTTGACAATCGTTCAAAGCCTACTGTACTCTAATATTCTCCTTCCACCTACAAGGAAATAAGCAATAAGATAATTTGTACAAATGTTTATCTCAACTAACACGAAGAAGATATAGGAATAACAGTTTGTAAGAATGGTTAGTACAAGAGTAGAGAAAGTCATGTGACCTCAATACATTGGACTTTTCATGCGAAGTTCCAGACGAAATATTGAAGTTGTTGGTACAAATGTGGTACAAATCCTGCATACATGCAAGAGCCTAAGGAAAATCCCAGCTGCAGCAGTAGAAATGAGGCAGAGGGGGATGACGAAGACCACGTTTATTTTTGCTAGGTGATCCATGCGTATTTTTTTAATAATGTAGTTTTCTAATGTTTATATAGGGTATTAAAATATAATCTAGCCTTTTCTAGCCTTTTTGGCAAGCCTGTTTAGCTTGTTTTATTGAATTATAGTTGGCAACACTAAGCAGAACGCTGAACCGAGTGAGATGGTTCAGCGATAACGTGTGAGATTCACCAGGCGCGGAACCAGGGGGGTGCCAGGGGGCCCGGGCCCCCGTCATATCCTACTTTATTGCTATAAGTGCTATATGTCATCACGCAAAATGGACAAACCGAGTGAGTGAGCTTTGTTTAAGGGCCCGTCGACAACTAGGTCATTAGGGCCCGGGACAAACCCGATTTCTATGAAAATTGGTACCTAAAGGTATGTACTACCTTTAAACATTGTTTCTTTCAGTTAAATATTTAGCTAGTCACGTTTTAGCATGAATTTAATTATTAAGAAGTGGTAGTGGACCGGAACCGGCCCCCCCCGCCCATCGAATATTTCTAGATCCGCGCCTGAGGTTCACATTCGGGAATTCGTGGTTCCGACCTTCCTGACCCATGGTTTTTTTCGGGGTTTCCCCATGTGGCTAGGCGAAACCTTCGAAAGATAATTACACCCCTCAAATCTTCTGTTCATTCATATAGTCTTTCGTCATTTGAAGGTCGCAAGTGTCACCGAAGGTGTTAGGTGCAGCTTAGCAGGGATAATATGCGCCTGATGTCTGTGGGTTGCGAGAGGGGGGCCGGGTTGCGGCATAGGGTCGCATTGAACCCCGCCTGGAAGGGCACGGGAGACCTCGAGAAGCCGTCAAACTTGGTAAACTTTAGGGACTCTTGCCAAAGTCTTTGCCACTAGTCTGAATCTGGCCGCCCGATGTCTCCTCCAACCTCATCCTTCCTCTCGGGGATGCCCCTTTGGGGATATAGATACCATTAGCACAGCTTCAGTGCTGAACCCCCTCCATATGTCTCCTATTCCAATTCCTAGAACCCTGAAATGTGAAGTGAGACGAAATGGAGGGTCAGGAAAATCAGAAAATGTAATTATCTGGGGATACTCTGGAGAAAACACCTGGGTCAGGAGCATTGGCAAAAATGAAAATAAAAAATAAGAATAAAAAATATTTCTAATGGTTTAGAATTGAATACAGTTTAGTGTACAAAAGAATCTACTTATATATAAAAAACCTAAAGTAATAAAAGAGAAAACGAATTGATCTGCTGCACTGAAATGTCGTGTTTTTATTCTTGTACAAACTGCTCTTAAAAACACCTGAGGCCTCTAGTTTCAAAGATGGACATAATGCCATCCGGTCGACATGGGGACTTGAACTGTTCCATCAATCTTTTTGTGTTCAATTTAATGGCAAAGGTTGTTGTTGTTAGCTAAAGCTGGATTTCTGACAATGAAGTCATTAATCCTCTTGCTCTCCAATATTTTTCACTGATGGATGGGGCATTAGAAGTGGCCGGGCACATTTGAAGGTGGTCTCAATCCATTTCCTCTTGCAGATCACATAGAGGACAGAGTGGCAAAGGTAGTTCCACTCAAATTGGACAAAATTAAAATAATTTGACATTTAAAATATGTGTTGTTGTTCTTAGTGGCTTGTATCTGAGGCAATTAGCATTTGTGCTTTCCAATACTTTTGAACTGTAGTTTCTTCTGATCTTAATGCTCCACAGATCTTCAAGTGGTCTTAGTTCATTTCTGCTGGATCTTTACACAGGACACATATTGGTGAAGCTGAGATACCCATTCTGTAGAGATGACCCGCTAAGCAGTCACATTTAAAATATGTGGTTTCTTTCAAACTCCAACATAATGCCATCCAGTTGAAATGGGGACTTCAACTCACTGTGCATGTCAGTCTTTGATACTAGAGGCCTCACTTATTCTTCTATTTACTTCATGTTGAGATAAACATTTAGAGAAATTATCAATTGATAGTTTTCTTGTAAGTACGAGAGGGATATGGGACTTGTCACTGTGAGATGGTCCTGAAATTCTATTTTCTTTGCATCAGCAAAAGACAAAACAGGAATAATACATTCCTAAATGTTATAAGAAATATCTTAGAGACTGCAAGTTTCACTTATCTTAATATGTGCTGGAAATTTTTAAAATTAAACACAACTTAATTAACTTTGCATTTAATTTTAAGAACTTTCTCCAGATATTAAGATAAGTGGAGCTCATAGTCTCTAAGATAATTGTTATAACCCTTAGAATTGTACTGCTACCCTGTTTTAGAGCTTCAGTTGCATAACACATTCCTAATTGAGAAAAGCATACTTATTTGAAAATTCAGTCAAATAACTAAGAAAATCTATGCTAATGGCTTCATTGCCAGATGCAAGGCACTAGAAAACAACAACAAAGAAAATCTCAACAATGCTTCACTCCACAAGAAAAAAAATCTGATTTCTTGCACTCACATGACTTTCTCTACTCTTGTACTAACGATTCTTACAACTTATTCCTATAGCTTCTTCATATTAGTCGAGATAAATATTTGTACAAATTATCTTATTGCTTATTTCCTTGTAGGTGCTATGGGAACATTAGAATACAGTAGGCTGTGAGTGATAGTCCAATCTTTTAAAGCTTTGAAATCCTGTTCTCTTTGCATGGTTAACATATGATTCAGAGTGGGTCATGGAATTGAGAAATGTACCATGAGAACTATGTACATTTCATTTGAAGTTTTTAAGTTAATTTGAGCTTAATAAACAATCTTTCTGAATACACAGTACAGTGATACAATTGTGCATGTTTTGTGATAATAAAATCTGTGTAAACATAACATTCAGTGACATAATTAAGCCACTGGCAGGGAACTTTCCCTAACCTATATAGGTTATCTTTTCTGTTCCTTTTTCTTTACGTTCAACAAAATCAGCATTAAATATGGCACAACAAAGTTCATCCAGCTTCTCTAATAGTAATGAAAGCTGTTTAAAGAGAATAAGAATGGATAATGAAATCACTATACCAACATCAAATGCTTTTGCACCTCTAGCCGGCCTTGATGAACAACATGTACAAAAATCAGCGGTACAACCAGTGATGGAAAATTCACAGATAAGTAAACCTCCACCAATTTATATTCACAACATACACGACATGAATGCTATGATTAAAGAACTAAATTCCCTTAATTGTGGAGAATTTAGATACAAGACAGTGGAGAAAAATGTAGTTAAGCTAAATATGGATCTAATAGAAGAATATAGAAAAGTAACTGCGTTCTTAGAAATGCACATGGCAGAATATCACACCTATCAATTAAAATCTGATAGGGCTTTCAGAGTAGTTATAAGAGGACTACATTACACCTGCAGCACAGAATTAATGATGGCTGAATTAAAAGAGCTGGGATATGAACCATTACAAATGTTACCAGTCAGACACCCAGTCACAAAATTACCCATACCACTGTTTTTTCTGGACCTAAAACCAAATTAAAAAAATCCAGAAATCTATAACCTAACCCGGCTTTACAATGCTGTTATTAAAGTAGAGCCACCCAAACCAAAGCGAGAAACTATACAATGCCATAGATGTCAACAATATGGGCATACCAAAAACTTTTGTAATCAAACAGCAAGATGCGTAAAATGTGAAGGACTTCATCTCACGGAAAATTGCAACAAACCCAAGGACACCCTGCCGATATGCACAAACTGCAAAGGATGTAATCCAGCCAACTACAGGGGTTGTCCCGAATACCAAAGAATCCAGAGAAGATCTCCTAAATTCCAGGAAACCACAGACAGAAAGCATCCATTAATCGTTGCCACATCTCAGAACACAACAACAGTAACAGCACAAAGTACAACTACAATCCAAGGAGGACCAGCTCTACCCAACTACACTGACACTACCAATCAGCCTACTTATGTTTATGTTGCAGGTAACTCCAGAAACAAACAAGATAACACTGCTAACACAATAAATAGCACAGTAATGACTGATATGATCAAAAAGATTGACATGCTTTTATCACTACTTCAAACTACCATTAACACATTAAATATCCTGATTCCAAAAATTCTGCACAATGAATAATACAGTATACAGAGTATTCAAAATTAGCACATGGAATTGTCAAAGTCTAAATAATAAATATCACGAGTTGAACTTTTTTCTAAAAAATTACAATATAGACTTATTGATGGTGACAGAAACAAAACTCACTCCAACTTTAAATTTTTTTCATGCCTGATTATAAAATATATAGGTCAGATCATCCTTCTCACAGCAGGAAAGGTGGGGCTGCAATAATCATTAGAGCTAATATTAACCACAATCAGCTCCCTCCTATCTCAGAAAATGAAGTGCAAGTTGCAAGAGTAGAAGTACAGATCGATAATGTAAACTACCAACTAGGAGCTTTCTATTCAGCTCCTGACCAACATGTAACTCCTAGCATAATATGGGGAGTAATGCATGAAATGGGGGATAAATTTATATTAGGAGGAGACTACAACAGTAAGCATCCAAGGTGGGGATCTAATGTAATTAATTAATCGAGGAAGAATGCTGTATGAACAAATACATAAATTTAGAGAGGTAGAAAAATTCAATGCCACAACTGGGATTTGAACCACAGACCTTCCGCACAAACTTTGCCCACACATGGCTTGTGTGTTTAAAAACACCAACAGTAAGTTTGTTGGCATAAATAAATAATAACATAAATTTAGAATACAAATAGCACATCCATTAGAACCTACGCACTTTCCAGATACAGGAAATAGACCTGATGTTCTTGATTTCTTTGTTGGAAAACAAATTTTCTCACTTATGCAGCTTCCCAAGAGTTATTCATGACCTATGCTCCGACCACTATCCTATTCTACTTGAAATATCTGCAACTGTCCCAAATAACACAGGAAATACTCCCTCATAAACCATCCATTTAACTGGTCAATGTACAAATCATATCTGAATAGCACTACAGTTACAAAAATCCCTTTAAAAACCAAGAGGGATGTTGATATAGCAGTCAGTACAATAACCAAAAATATCCAGACAGCAGCTAATCTTCATCCTCCATGTATTCAGATAAATACTTTAGAAGCAGAAGTTATTTTTCCACCTCACATATTACAGCTTCAATATGTGAGAAATTCAGGTAGGAAACTATGGGAAAGAACTAAGTACCCTCCACATCAGAGAAATTATAACAATGCCACCAATGAGTTAAAACTGGCATTAAAAGAACTCAACAGAGAAACCAAGGAAAAACATTTACAGTCTTTAGAAGCCAAAGATGGCAGCCTTTGGAGAAAAACAAAAATTTTGACCAAGGTCATTGACAAAATCCCTCCACTTAGAGTTGGTAATCAATGGCTTACAACCTCACAAGAAAAGGTAAACAAATTTTCTGAAATTCTACTGCATCAGTTTAAACCCAACATGAAGACCCTACCATGAATGAGAAAGTATGTAACACCCTAGTGCAGCCACTACAACTGTCACCAATGTGTAAACTATTTACTACAGGAATAATACAAAATACCATGAATAGATTACCATTTAATAAAGCTCCTGGATTTGACCATATTGTGCAACCTTTGCTTAAAAATTTACCACACAAAACCATAGTGTTGCTAACACAAATCTACTATGCAATGCTACGTTTAACATACTTTCCAACAGCATGGAAGCATGCCAATATTATAATGATACAGAAGCCCAACAAAATTCACAATGATCCATCAAGCTACAAGCCAATTAGCCTTCTACCACTGTTCTCCAAAATATTTGAGTGCTTGTTACTGCCCAGACTTTTGACAGTTTTTGGGCCATTACTGCCCATCACACAATTTGGATTTAGAAAACTCCACTCCTGTCCACAACTTCACAGAATTATCGATGAAATAATGGACACCTATGAAAACAAACAGTTCTGCTTAGGCGTATTTTTAGACACTGAGAAGGCGTTTGACAAAGTATGGCATGATGGTCTTTTATCCAAAATTAAGTATCATCTCCTGGATATATATTACTGAATAATTCAATCATATCTCTACAAATGCACTTATTCTGTAGTTTATGAAGATGTACAGTCCCACGTCAGACCTATTAATGCAGGAGTTCCTCAGGGAAGCATCCTGGGACCCTTTCTATATATAGTCTATACACATGATTTGCCCAAATCTGATGATCTGCGTATTGCCCATTTGCAGACGATATAGCTATTATGTGCACAGGAGACACTGGTGAAGAAGTTACAGCACATATACAAGACTACCTAGATAAAATAGAATCATGGAATAAACAATGGAAAACTAATAAATCCAAGAAAATCGTATTCCGTCACCACCTATCTCAGTAAAGAACATACTTATCCTTTATTCCTAAACAACACTGCCATACCACAAGCAAACGAAGTAAGATACCTTGGTCTTATCCTTGACACACGTTTAACATGGAAGAAACACATTGATCACATTCCACAAAAACTAAGAGACAGACTTCGACAGTTAAAACCGTTGCTGCATCAAAACTCAACCCTTTCCATTTCTAACAAGAGACTCATATACAATATGATTATCAAACCAATTTGGCAATATGCATGCTCCTTATGGGGTTCTGCCTCTAATTCTCAAATTAAGCGTATCCAGACATTCCAGAACCGGGTGTTAAGGATAATCACCAGCGCACCCTGGTACATAAGAAATGAAAATTTCCACTTAGATCTAAATTTACCTAAAGTAAAAACAGTTCTCCACTCTTCCTATAGAAATCTGTATACGTTAGCAAACCTGAAGGTTGCAACTGCTGTTTTCCGAGGATACTCAGGAATCACTGTTTGAATGTTTGGTAGTTTCCATCTTTTATTCTTTGATTTTTCATAGTAATATTTTGCAATAATTTTTTTGAATTCAGAGTTGACTAATCTTTTAGCTGCATAAAATGGTAGATTAACTATAGATTTTTGTACACCGCTGGTACCCTTTTTTGCAAGAAAATCAGCTTTCTCATTACCACTCAGTCCACAGTGAGCCGGTATCCATTGGAAGACTAGGCGTTTTTGAAGTGCTGTTAGACGGCTAAGCATCTTCCAACATTCTATAATAGTTTGGTTTTTTGGTGACAACTTGGAAGTAATTGTTATAATTGCTGCCCTGGAATCTGAGAGAATAACTGCTTGCTGAAAATGTGAAATTCTGTACAAAAGATTTTGTAGGACCATTCGAATTGCTTCAATTTCTCCATCAAAGTTAGTAGTTCCATAACTTAAAGATTTGTAATAGGAAAGGAGGTGACATGTGACTCCAGCACCTGCTCAATCTTGGTTTACACTGAACCAAGTAAACATCCTGATTTTCTAAGAATACAGCACCCATGTGCAAAATTAATGAGAGGTCCAGTTGTATTCCTACATACCAGCCTGGTTATTACTAAAATAAATATGCAGAATCTTTGTATGTTGCACAATCGGCATAAGCAATATATCAGGATGCCATAACACAATAGAAAATACTTTGGGTTTCCTCATATTAAATGTCAATCCTGTATATTTCTTATATTGCTGCAAACAATCTCTCAGGTGAGACAGTCTTGGAGTATGGTAACCACTACAGTAATATCATCTATGTAGGCTCTGACTACAATTTTCTGCCCATAAACCTCGGGTCCAGTAAGAGTAGATTGTAGCTGTTGAAGCAGTGGATCAAGATATAGCTGAAGAGAATCATGGACATGGCACAACCTTGTCAAACTGAACATTTAATTGGTTTTAGCAGTTAAATACCCCTTGCAGAGGACTTTAGAAAAGCAACATCATATATTGCTCGGATTAAGTTCGTGGAGTTTGTTGGGCACTTTCAAGGCAGCCAAATGTTTTCACAGTTCCAAATTTATTGTGGCCACAGAGTTGTGTTCCTGTGCACAGTGAAAAATGCAGCCCCTTAAAGCAGCCAATGTGGTGGAAATATTTACTCCTTTATGCACTGCAATCTGGAATTCACTAATTGTACAGGGTTGCAGTTTCTTCATATAAGCACTAATTTGTTTAGCAAATAACTTATAATCCCAGTTTAATAGTGTGGTCAGTCGATAGTCTTCTGGTGTCTTTGTCCGTCTACACTTCGGAAGTTGGACTGTTATCTGCAAAGGAAGGTGGACAAAGTTATGGACAACAATGGTGGCCAGTTTCAGCATTCTCTTTCATAAAGTTTGTAATTAAAGCCTTTAGAAGTAGTTCTAAAAATGTCTGGTTTCACCCTTGCCTTTCTATGATAGTGGCAGATGGCAACGAGCACCAAGGATGTGGACAGGCAAAACAGCGCAGCCTGTTCGGAACTTTTTGACTCTCTCACTTGCTGGTGTTTTGGCTGGACATACTGCATGATGGGGTCCTCTTCATATGAGATATCAAAGTTTACCCTCCATTAGGCGTGCACCCTGGTAGAACACTGTTAGTCACACGAGGATGTAATAGACCCTCACTATATTTTTGTGCTTATATGCTTGCATTTATTTTTTATTGTATTTCTCCTTCATTCCCATATTTAGCCTCACTTAGCTTAAATTAAACATGGTTTTTATTATCATTGTCTTACTAGATAGATCAAATATAAATAAAACATAGTATGAGTACCCTATACATAAAAATTTGTACCGCACTACATGGAAAGATAATAAATTGTGATTTTCAGGTACACAACAACAACAATAATAACAATAGTAACAATAATAACAATAGTAATAATGATGATGATGATGATGATGACGACAATAATAATAGTAATAATAATAATCACCATCATCATCATGAACATTGACAAGCATGTGACGTTTCCTACAAAATACATAGTATTAAGACAGGTTTCTCTCATTCTTTTCTTTATGATCTGTTTATGAATCTAAAGACCCACTTTTCTGTTAATCTTCAGAACTGGAATCATCTGATTCACACACATTGTCATACAGGGATAAAATGTCATCAGAAGGTAGATGATGCACTTCTTCCAAATTCTGGCAATTTTGTAAATCATACCTTTTATTCCTGTTTTTGAGAATTAGTAACATCTACTTGCAATTACAAAGATATATTGCACAACTAATGAGGAAAAACATGTCATTAATATGTACCGAGAGTAGGCACACAGATTTGGTTGACCTCTGCGACACAACTACCAATTAATCATTCTTGGAGCTAAAGAAATAAACAGATAAAGTTGTCGCTCTGCCAAACAGTCAAGTAAGGTGTAATATTAGATGCCATAGTCAGGCAACTGCATAAGTGCATTTGTTCGAAAACTAGAACACTTAAACTTGCTCACAAAATAAAAAACCACAAATGAAAATAAACCTACTGGTTTCCACACTGTTTCAAGTGCCTATCTTCAAACATACATTGCAAAAGCAGATTATTCAAACTGCTGTCCAACACACTTTATTCTTTGTATTCATACTCAGTACAGCCCAAGTTCTCAGCTGTTAACTGCACTTGATGTCTCTTGCTAACCATTGATTCTACACCTGTCTCAATGAACTCCAGCTAGGTGCTAACAGCCCTCTTATAATAGTCCTCACAACAAACACAGAAAGTCATCAAAAGGGGCAGCTTCTCTCTTTTCTACAGCAAGGATCGCACATTAAGAGTTTGATGCTTGTGCCATTCAGGCCATTGATCTAAAGGCCATTACTGCATGGACCATGTGTTCTGAGGGGCTGGTAGATAGCTGCAACAATTCAGGGGGCTAGACAAAGGGGCTGGCATGTGCTCATGCTGGCAACTTCATGTACACAATCACAGTTCCAACAATCCAGGGGACCAGGTATAGAGGCAAACATTCTTTTACAGTGGCATGACTTGCTGTGCACCTGCTCACAATATGTATCAAAGATATTTATGGCACGGAAGTTCTCATTTACACAGAGTGCAAGGTACTGAAGGCCACTAACCTCATTCCATAAAAAGTTATTACTGAAAAACCACATCAGTCCACAGCACCATTCAATTTAAAGAGGAGAGAGCAGGCATGTAATACGGTATATCACCTTATTAAATGCCAACTCATGATTACAAATGATATCTACATATAAGAACCCTAAAGTATGATTTGTAAGTATTGTGAAGTCAGGCTCAGCGGGGGCCAGGCTGCTTCGTTCCACATGCCGAGCCGGCAAGCGGGCAAAGACATTAAAGATCAGGCTGCCTCATGCATCTGCTGTGTGTTCGTGACTCTTGATAATCGAAGTGGCAGGAACAAAAGAGGTTGACAAGTTTGCAAGACTTCTGGTCGAGTCATTTCTGGTGTGTGTATCTGTAAAAATGGATCAACATTCAAGTGACGTCATCCCCAGTAGATAAGGAGGTCAGATGAGTGAATTTTAGAATGTTGTTGTATTTAACGCCCGCTTTTACTACTACGGCACCGCAGGCGATGACACTGATGATACATGGAATGAAGATGGAGCACTGGTGGAATGAGATGGTGGGAGAAACGGTAGAACTCGGAGGAAACCCGCCCCAGTGCTGCTTCGTCCATCACAAATCCCACATGCAGTGCCTGGGATCAAACCCAGGCCACTTTGGTCAGAAGCGAATGGTCTGACCACTCAGCTACGGCGTGGAGTTACAGACACATATCTCGGAGTGTGTGTTATGTTAGTATGTCATGTCCAGATTGTGAGTGATTGAAACATAATAGGGTATGAGAGACAGATGAAGGGAAGAAAGAAATTAAAAGGACTGAGCAAGAACATTTGTGAGTTGTGATAACCTGAAAGACTGTAGACTCTGTTAGTGACGAGAAGAAAACTGTGTATCTGTGGTAAAAATTATAGAGGACAATAAAGTGATAGAAAAGTAGCTGGACTGATTTTATCACAGTATTGTAACAAATAAGAAACACCCGTTACTGCTAATCACACTTTATTGCCAACTAGTTAGTTAGCATAGCACTAACATTGCACTTAGATCATTTTCACAGAGCAACAGAACCATTGAATCCAATCACAAGAACTGCCAGATTGCGACTCGCACTTAACTACACTTGGCATGATTCACAGATGCTGCCCACTCAACACTTCGTAAATGTTTTGCTGACTCACTCAGGGCTCAGCAGCTCCTTAGGTTTTCACACAATAGAAAAGTTCTGGAAGTAGAATGGTCTAGAGTGAATAAGGAGGGACCAGCACTTGGAGCACTTCCACAAGTACCTGTACGGTCAGCCATTCCACCTGAGGACAGACCACTCCGTCCTAACCTGGCTACTTAGCTTTAGAAACCTGGAGGGCCAGAGGTTGCAGGAGTACGACTTCACCTCCGAACATCGCAGAGGGAAGAGCCACGGCAACGCAGACGCATGTCCCGAAGACCCTGCCCAGAAGAGTGCAGCCAATGCGCAAGAGTGGAAGAGAAGGAGCGTACCGCAGCTGTCAGAGTGGTCACGGCAGTGCCTGCGGATGGATGGGATAGCGCGGGCCTGAGGAGGGAGCAGCTGGCGGACGCCGACTTGGGGCCACTCTTGAGACAAGTGCAGGAAGGGACGAGACCAACCTGGGAGGACATCGCACCCAGAAGCGCTACATACAAGTCGTACTGGGTCCAATGGGACTTGTTGAAGACCAAAGAGGGTGTGCTGTTCCGGGTATGGAAATCACCTGATGGGAAGACCCAGAAAGAGCAGTTGGTACTTCCCCGAAGTAAGGTCCCGGAAGTCTTGGAGGAAGTGCACGCCGGTACCTCGGGTGGACACCTAGGAGCAAACCAGATCGACAAACTCCGACAGCGCTACTACTGGCTGAGGCTCCGAGCAGACGCTGAGAATGGTGCCGTCAATGTCACGTGTGCCCGGCGAGTCGCGGCCCCCAGACTAGGAGCCGGGGTCGCATGCAGCAGTACAACGTCGGAGCGCCCTTCGAACGCATCGCCGTCGACATAGCTGGACCGTTCCCAGTGTCCGATCGAGGCAACAAGTACCTGATGGTAGCTGTGGACTACTTCACCAAGTGGCCGGAGGTGTATGCCATCCCGAACCAAGAGGCGAAAACGATTACAGACTGCCTCGTGGAACAGCTGTTCTGCCATTTTGGGGTCCCGTTAGAGCTCCACAGCGACCAGGGCACCAATTTTGAGTCGCACCTAATGAAGGAGGCATTGGAAAGACTTGGGGTGAACAAGACCCGCACAACACCCCTACATCCACAGTCGGACGGCATGGTCGAGAGATACATCAAGACCCTAGAGGAGCACCTGAGGAAGGTCGTGGCCAGCCATCAGCGAGACTGGGACCTCAAGGTACCACTGTTCTTGCTGGCCTACCGTTCGTCGACACACGACACCACCGGGATGACACCAGCAAGCCTAATGTTCGGCCGAAAGCTACGCCTCCCTTGTGACCTGGCTTTTGGGAGCGCCCCCCCCCCCCCCCCGGAAGCGAAACAGCCGGCAACCGAGTATGTGGGGAATCTAGTAGACCATTTCCACGACATGCACGAGATGGCTCGTCAGAACATCCAGATGGCGAGCGACCGCATGAAGACCCGGTACGACAGGCAAGCCAACAGCCGAGGATTCCAGCAAGGTGACATGGCCTGGTTGTACCACCCTACCCGGACCAAGGGACGCTGCCCAAAACTTCAACAACCGTGGCAAGGACCGTACCGAGTGGTAAAGAGGATTAACGACGTAGTCTACCGCATCCAGAAGGTGCCCCGAGGAAAGATGTTTAGTGGTACACCTGGATCGTCTGGCCCGTTACGATGGTGCTGTTCGGGACGACCAGCCTTGAGGAGGGAGCAGTGTCGCCCATCGCATTATTGTCGGCACTACCGCAAAGGAGCCGAAGGGAAGAGACAGAGAATGGCCGCATTGTTGGGCGCTTGCCGAAAGAAAGGGATAGAGACTTCTGGAATTTTCTGCTTTGTATTTGACCGCCATAATAACTGAACTTTCCTGAAGTTTCCAGAATAGTGCCTGGGAGATATAAATAGCGGTAAAGTGTGAGAAGGGACAGTTTTTGTTACGAATTCGGAGCCGTGCTGTTGGTGAATCGGTAGACTTTCTTGCTGTTGCAACGAGTGTACAAAGTTACTGTTTACGGAAATAAAAGTGTTTCTTTATCTCGACTACATCTATCTTCTTTACTTTACACCCACCAAAGTCACAATATACAAAACGTTTAATAAGAAGAAATAAATTTAATTACAACTCAATTTGTACAAAAATAGCAAAATTTCAGAAAACCTCTATGTCAACCTTATATTCAGTTGTTGTAGTGTTTAACGCCCGCTTTTACTACTACGGCACCGCAGGCGCTGACTCTGATGATACATGAAGATGGAGCACCGGTGGAATGAGATGGCGGGAGAAACCGGAGTACCCGGAGAAAACCCGCCCTGACGCCGCTTCGTCCACCACGAATACCACATGCGGGTCCCTGGGATGGAACCCGGGCCGCCTAGGTGGTAGGCGAGCGCGCTAACCGCTCGGCCACGGCGCCGCCATTATATTCAGTAAACACACTGTATACAGTAAGGCTCAGGAGCATCATAATTATGCAAAACCAAGATTTAGAAATTCTGGTGTAGTGTATGGTGTGCAAAACAACAAAAACTTTATTTAAGTCAATTTTCAATTTTTTTTATGCAGTGATATTGTTCTGTGTGGTAGTTTATTATACAAATTCCTCTATATGCAATACTATTGTGCCTATGAAAATTAAAATTCTTTTTCAAAGAACTTCCATTCTGATAGACAATACAGTTTCTAAAATATACACAGAAGCAACATGTAATATTTTTAATTCTTGGAAGATGCCCTTACAAGGAGTTTGAATAGGTGCCTTTTTCATTATTGTTATAATTACTTCTGAATTCTAAATACCTGGGATGCATTTCGCAATGAAACCCCATAGTGATGTGCCATAAGTGATGCGAGTTTGTATATAGCCAAAAGATACCTGGTCTATTGCATGTGGACGATTTAATGGCAGGATTAGTCAATGTGATGTGTTTACAGAAAGCAATTGATCAGGTAAGTATATTTTGTACAGAATGGAGGATAGGTGTTAATATAAATAAATTCAAGGAGACGGTATGTAAGGAGATATGGAATATTAATGGATAAAAATTAGACACGGTAAAAGGGTTTGATTATTTAGTAATTAGGTTGGGTAGTAATGGACATTGAGAAGCTCATAAGGTGATTGCGCAAGGCAGAGCAGCTATAGGGGAATAAGTATTTGTAAATTTAAACTACCATAAATACCAACCAAATGGATAGCAAGAATGTATGAAGCAGTAGTAGAATCAAAAATACAGTAGAAATTTGGGAAACTACAGATACCATAGAAGGTATACATCATATGTATAGATTATTTTGTAAGGAACTTCTAGGTTTAGTAAGACCAGCACAAACAGTGATAGAATTAAAAGAAGCAGGAACAAAAGCCATAAACTTTGAAAGAATTTTGAAATATTGGTACAGGTGTTTGAGGAGTGAGAATGAGGTGTTAAAAATATGTATAAAACAAGGATTAACTTAAGGAGAGGTAGTTGGTGGATAAATATAGGGGAGGAGCTATAAAAATAGGAATGGAGGATTTATGGTCCCTTGAGAACAGAAATGTTAAGCAATTTTGGAAAGCAATAAGAGGTAGATTGGAGGATACTCAAAGGCAGGAAATTTGGGGAAGTATAGAGAGAAAGAAATCTTTGATGTTATATAGAATAAGAAGATGGAGGGAAAAATATGTTGACATTTGTAATAAAAGGGAAAGAGAGGGGTGGACCTGGATGAGAATGGGCAACATTATTTTAAAAGGATTGTGATCCAATGACTTTGAAATGTGTATTATATGTGGGAAAGAGAACGAAATGCATCATTTAATAGAATGTAAAGAATTAGAAATATGGAATAAGAGCTGGAATAATAAAAATAAAAAGATAGTGATTATTAGAATGATGAATATTAAAGGTAATCAAAAATATAAAGAAATGGAGGGTGTCCTAGCTAAAGTCAGAGAAGTGGTTGAGGAAAGCAAAGGGAAAGTGGAGAAAAGAGACACAAGAAGGGTAGGAGGACAAACAGGAAAGATGAGGATGTGTGCAGAGAAAGGTTAGCAATACCTCTATAGCAAGAAGGCCAGGTTATCTCAGCTAGAGGTGCGCTGAAAGGATAGAGTGCAATTTAATGCTGAATTGTAATATCAGTTTGTATAAAGTAGAAACTGTAAACTGATGAGCCATAAAAAAATCAATTTATCTACATGACCAAAATATACTCATCATAAGACATCAAGAGCAACACTACTAACAACTCTAAATGCATAGAACAGAGAGACTTTTTGTACTAACTTATTAATATGAGTACTCCAGGAGAAACATGCATGAACTGAAATACCAAGACACTTTGTTCACACACTTTTTGGACGGTTAAGTTATTCATAAAAATAGTCAGCAAATTAAAATTGATACCATCTTGCTCATAGCAAATTCTGTATCTTTCTATCCAATCTTGTAACATTAAACTTAGAGTTATTCACACCAAACTGGAATTCATTTAAATTCTGTTTTGAAAATCATATTGGTGCGATCTACAAATAATAGTTTCTATTTGCGATAAAATAAAAGATGTACAGTACATTTATGTAAAGTAAAACCAACATTGGGCCTAAAATTGAAGCCTGAGAAAGTACATGCTTCAGATTTACATCGGAGTAAAATCTATCAATTTCAAAATACTTCCTGCTTACTTTCTTCTAGGTAAAATGCCAACCATTTACCTGCTACATCTCCAATACCATAGGAATTGAACTTTTTAAGTATCATAGACTATGTCAAAAGTTTTTTTTTAAATCAATATATAAACCTAGTTTGATGTTTATTACCTATGCCTTGGAAAATATTAATAAATTAAAACAATGCATTGTTAATGTATTTTCCTCTTCTGAAAGCTATATTGTGATGACAGAATACCACGTAAGTTCAAGAACGATGTTAATCTATTTAGTATAACCTTTCCAAGAACTTTTGAAAACACAGATAGAAAGATATTTGTCTGCAATTTTGAATACTATTTTTGTTGCCCTTTTCAAAAATTTGTTGTACTCTAGCAATTTCCAGATTCTCAAGTGAGTGAGTGAGGTTTAAGGGCCTGTCCAGACTCAAAATGTTGTTGATACTACAACATATCTACAGAATGATCAACAAAATGGAAAAGTTCTAATAATAAGTCAAATACAGTCTACTCTGTGAAATATCTAGACCTTTTTTATATATCCATAATTCCTGTCTAGACACTTGTTTAAGAAAACTATCTGCAACTGTGCTACTAACAATATTGTATTCTTCAGGTGAATAAATGTTTGCATATTTTTGATGCAACCAGAAAAGAAAGTTGAGGTATTGTACCCAATTTTTGGAAATTCAAAATATTAAAACTTTCAGTGGAAGTATTTCTGTCTTAGTGTCATAATTTGATTTGCCAGTTTCTCTTTTAACTCCAAAAAGTGGCTTTCTTTATAATGTGAATCCTCGATGGATTTATAACCATACATGCTTTAAGCTTCATGTATAGCTTTTCTTAAAACATTAAGTATACTTTTTGTAATAAATTTTAAAATATTTACTATTTGGGTTCCTATTTATTTCTTGCAATTTTTTCTTTTGCAGGCGATTATAATTTCTTTATTTATCCACTTACATGATCTCACTTTGTAAGTATTTTAAAATTAATTTGCTTCTCTTTAGAGGAGAAACTACATCATATATGTCATTGGTTATAAAAAGTTGTCTGCCTTATTAAATCGATCACTTGCATTAGACACAATTTTCTGTTTGAAGTAAGAAGTTAAACTAAGATGTTTACTTTTATAAATCTTGTCAGTGGTTTCCTGGATGTCTATATGGTACTTTTTATTTTTAGATATAGAAGAAAAAGGCAGTTTTTTTTTTTTTTTTAATTAACGTCCTCCAACATTGTGTCATTTCGGACGAATGAATGAAATGAAATGGGTGAAATGATGCTCAAATGAGCCCAAGGTCCACAGAGCTTTAAGTTGTCCGACATTCGTCTTCTCAGGGTAGGGAAAACCTCGGAAAAAACCTTACCCAGATAACTTACCCTAAGCGAGATTCGAACTCGCAACCTCTTGAACGTGTGGCAGACACGCTAATCATCACGCTACTGAGGCGGGCAACAAAAGATAAGATATTTGGATCAATATGTTCTGTACAAAATGGGTACAGGTCGCTATCAAACTATAAAAATATTTGTAATTCACAGGTAGATAAGAATACCTCCGTATTATATTCTTCACTGGGTGTCATAAGCTGAAGCAATAATAAAATTCTCTCTAGTAATAATGTCCCTGTGATTAATTTTGTTTTGTTTAATTTCCTTACTTGTCAAGAAAGGAAACAAGCACATTCAGATATAAGATACAAAGTGTGCTTGTCTTCCAAATGCATTATAAAGAAGTGACAAGATTATGTACAGAGTGAACCAAAATGTCAATCTTATTGGCAAAGTTTGTAGTAACCATGGTAATGAAACAAAGCAAATGTTGTAGTACAGTAAATTACCTTAATACTGTTAAGAAAGCGATGAAATGTAATACCAAGAGTATCATTATTAGGGCTGGAACCTTAATACTCGGTGGTATTAAAAAATGTTGAATATTTGGTAATAAACCTTTGACACTGTAATCACACCCATGGCTAATAAGTAATCCAGAATACAGACCCAAGCACCTACCTGTGTTAATGACCCCTGTTCTGACAAGACAGTAAGTTGTACAGAAACAATGCTGCGTGCCATTCTCAGCTCCAGAGACTTCCTTTCCTGGCATTCAAGAACATTCCATTCCTGGAATCTTTCTAATTCTGTGTGGAGTCTACATAAGGGGCTGCTGAGTGCTGAATAGGACAGCAACAGTGAATCATGCCAAGTGCTGTTTAGTGGAAGTTGGATCCGGTATTGCAGTTCAGTTGTGATTTCATGCGATGGTTAGGTTCTGTTGCTCCAATGTATTAACATTTTTATGGCTATTTAATCTCACGAGTAACACTATAGAGACTATTAAACTGTCTGAACTGCCTAATTAAAAGCTCTTCTTGAAATCAACAAATTTATTTTCTTCTTCCCTTATGAATTAAACTGTGGCTTCCCAAATCATGCTGCAGAGTAAAGCTTTCCTATCAAATATTCCATTCATGTCACTTTTTGTTCTCATGCTTCAGCTTGTGCTTTTTCAAATGTGCTAGACGAGTAAAGGTCTTGTTGCAAATGCTACATTTGTGTGGCTTTTTGCCCTCATGAGTCAATATATGTGATTTTAAATATGCTAGCTGAGCAAAGGTCTTTTTACAAATGTCACATTCATGAGGCTTTTTGCCCTCATGAATAAACTTGTGTTTTTTCAAATTATCTAGCATAGTGAAGTTCTTGTGGCAAATGCTACATTCATGTGGACTTTTGCCCTCATGAGTCAATTTGTGTCTTTTTAAGTGTGATAACTGAGTAAAACTCTTGTTGCAAATATTACACTCATGTGGCTTTTTGCCCTCATGAATCAACTTGTGTATTTTCAAATATGACAGCACAGGAAAGCTTTTGTTACAAATATTACATTTGTGTGGCTTAATGCCCTTATGAGTCAACATGTGCGTTTTCAAATGTGATAACACAATAAAGCTCTTGTTGCAGATATTGCATTCATGTGGTTTATTGCCATCATGAATGAACTTATGTGTTTTCAAACTTGATAGCACAGTAAAGCTCTTGTTGCAAATATCACATTCATATGGCTTTTTTCCTTCATGAGATAATATGTGTGTTTTCAAATGTGCTAGCTGAATGAAGGTCTTGCTGCAAATATTACATTCATGTGGCCTTTTGCCCTCATGAGTGAACTTGTGTGTTTTCAAATTTGATAATACAATAAAGCTCTTGTTGCAAATATTACACTCATATGGCTTTTTTCCCTCATGAATCAACCTGTGTGTTTTCAAATAAGATGGCTTAGTAAAGCTCTTGTTGCAAATGTTGCATTCATGAGCCCTTTTGCTCTTATGAGACAACTTGAGTATTTTCAAATGTGAAGTTTTGCTCATGTGAGAGGGTTCCATAACTTCTGTGTCATAAGTTTCTGGCAAAATGGCATCTTCCGATAATCTGAAAAATTGCAAAAAGCATCATTACTGATCTGAGAAATGCAGTGGATAGAATATATTAGAGGATAAGAGACTGTTCAGTTAGTGGCAATTGCATATTTTCAGTCATTCTGGCATTAATTTGCTGTCAGCTGCATGCATGATTGTAATTAAGCCTGTAAGGTTGAGTGCACTTGAGGAGGTTAACCATACAGGATTAGCTGACACATATAGCACTTTGGATAATCCTAGAACTAAGCCATAAATAAGTATAAATGTATGGGTAGTCTCCTAAAATCAAGGCAGAGCTCATCAATATTGTCCACTAGGGGCAAGAAAAAGATGGGAAAAATATTACAGATGCAGTTTTAATTGAAATTAGGAAAGAAGATACAAGGAAAACCACAGATTTAGGTGTAATAAAGATGAATAAGTAAAAATGTGACAAAATGGAAGATGTAATGGGTTAACTTAATATAATAATTGGAAATGATAGTAAGACTGTAACTAAACAAAAGGAAACTATTCTGTTGCTGCTTCAAGCAGTACAGAAAATTCACAACTGAGTATTAGCTGAAAAGAAAAAAGAGGAAATTGAAGCTAAAACTTTGCAACAAGTTAGTGAAAATAAATAAGGTGGAAAAAATTTTGCACAGGTCATAGCTATGCTATGGCAATGACAGAAATGCATAGGTAATAACAGCCATACTTCCAGGAGGAATAATGTAACTGAAACAGAAACTGCTTAGAATATGGAAAAGTAATCAACAAAAAAACTTAAAAAGATAAAATATACATGCTTAGGCTTTCACGACCGCACTCCATCAATTAGCCTCTAGCTGTTAGTCAGCCAAGAGTCACTCTCTGAAGATGCCCAATGCAGTCTTGGGTGAAACATCAGATAATTCATCAACTGGACAACAGCCTACAAGCACACAAACTACTATCTATTGGATTAAAAGATAAAAATTTGAAAATTGAGACACCAAGAGAAAGGCATGTTTTGGTGATAATGTGTGGGAACCAAAGATGATAAATGAATAAATAATATGTATGAGCAAAGGTTTCCAAATATGTCAAAGCGTGATTTTGGAAGTAATTTAATATGAAATTTAAAACAGGTCTGAAAAACAAAGCTACACTCCATGATATGCTGAAGTTAAAGGAAAAATATGGAGAAATATACTAGATAGCTCTAGGACTTATGTCCATTTATGCTCGATGTCAGGCAATAACTGCTAAGAATTACTTTTGGTAGCTAAATGCTTGAAGTTTTAAATATGAACACAGAGCAAAATTTTGCCATACAGATAAGTAAATATGTGGAGATAATGAGGAAAGATTTTCAAAAAAGGAATAAATAATATACATACCATGCAATAGAAGAAAGAAAAATTGTGAGGAGAACACTAAGTGGCCATCATACAACTAGTGTAGAATGAGCACTAGAGAGGATCAATTTTTGATAATTATAGAAAGGAATAAAACTTGACAATAAAAGAAAAGAAGATACGAAAACATATTGGAGAAACTGGTAGGTAACATATTAGAAAAAATAAATAAATAAAAAAAAAAAAAAAAAAAATAATAATAATAATAATAATAATAATAATAATAATAATAATAATAATAATAATAATAATAATAATAAAGTAGTTAAATTTATAAACACCTATAGCAATAGAACTTAAATGCACTGGCTACCAGTTTGCAGCTTCACTAGTTACCAGTGAATATAGTTGTAGAGGTAAAGTAGATGATTACCAGTTGCTTTGGCTGTTGGTTTCCAGGAGCTCTACTTTAAGTAGAAATTTGTAATTTGTACCTCATTTTGTTATACCTTTACTATACATTTCTGATGGTCAACTAATAACTAAATTTTCTATTTCTTAGCCATCTGAAAAGTTATGTGTAAATTAAATGTAAAAGGAATAAATGAATATAAGATTTTATTTATTTATTTATTTCTGGAAAAATGGAAAAATATGGTATCTTAAAATCTATCTTCAGATTTGCTTCTGTATGCTGTGAAAATAGAGTGTTGGCTCATTTAAGTTAATAGTTTAATTTTGATTAAATTAAAATTTCTCAGTGAAGTAATATTTTCAGTCTTGTTGGTTTTTATGTAATTTAATAATTTCTTGAGCTTTTCGATATTGCGAAGTTGTTATGAACATTCTTTTTAGACATATTTGTAAGTTTTAAAATTAATGTATGCCACTTGTAAAAGCAATAGAAGGAATGTGTCACAATCACCATTGGCCTACACTTTGTACTGCTTGTTTGACATTTGAATGAAGAACAAGACAGTTTATGCACATCCTTGAAGTGATAACCAGGTTTGCAACTCTAACCTGGGACAGTTTTGTTAACCCAATTCTCTTTCTTTCTCTGTTTATCCTTGTATGGAGCAATTACGCCCTCTTGGACTTACAAGTGAATGCCTGGGGTAACATGCCTGACAAGGACCAGGTGAACTTCAGATCAGACAATAGCCAAGATGGGTGATCAGCCCAAAGCTTGGTTAAGACAGTGAAGATGACGCTAAATAAGGGCACAGTGGAGATGAATCATAGCCATGGAACATTTGATGGAAGTAATGGTGGAGGAAACCAGAGAGCTCAGAGAAGACCTGCCCAGATTACGGCTTGGCCATCACAAAAACCATACATGATGTCCCAGTACCATACGTGGGCTGCCTTGGTGAGAAGAGGCATGTGGTCTAACCACTCGGCCACAGCGTTGCCCATAAACCCAATTTTTTTTTGGTAGTGTTTAACACCTGCTTTTCCTACATATGGCACCATAGGTAGTGTCACCGATGATACATTGAATGAAGATGGAGCACCGGTGGAATGAGATGGCAGGGGAAACCAGAGAACCTGTAGGAAACCTGCCCCAGTGCTGCTTCATCTACCATAAATCCCACACTGCTTCATCTACCATAAATCCCACATGCATTTGCCTGGGATATAAACCCAATTCTCCATACTAATATCCATACAGATATTAATTGTGCCTTATCAGAAAATTGAGTTTGTAACGAGTTACAATGTAGATATTTGGACAGATGGCAATGTTAAAGAGAGAAAATTACTGACTCAAAAGAACTTACCTAGATGTCTCTGCTGACTCTGAACCATCTGTCTTCCCAGTCTGTAACAAAATAATACTTGTAATTATTTACATTCTAAATGGATGACCATACAGTATTTCTTATGATTATTTTCGACATATTATTGTTTAGTTTGCAGTATATTACAATTATACTTGTGAACATACAAGAAATGTAGATAACTGCAATTATGACTTTAAATATGTAGTCAGATTTTACCCATAGGCATAGTTTTTAATTTCACTTTTTAATAAATTTTGTGTAATAAGCTCTGTTATAATTGTTGTAAATTACAGGAGTAGCAACTTTATTCACAATAAATTGGCAACATTGCAGACTGATACACAATGGAACATGCTCTATCTCTTTGCCTACTTATCAGTGTTCTAATATATTTGAATATTGTATCACTACGGTAACCAAATACCCATTTTTGAAATTGTAGTGAGCCCATCAACTGATGTACCGATTTCTACTGCATTAATGTTTTTATTAGTTCTAGAAGGATTTCAAAATGGCTAGAAAGTGTTTAAATCATGCTAACAGTGTTTGCTAGGTTCATGATGAACTAGATTTTAAGTTTCAGCAACATTTCACATCTCTTGTGAACTTTATTTCAGATTTTTAACCAACGATTCTGATACAAGGTAGACCCTAAATATAATTATGCAACTAGGCTTCTCTCCAGATGGAAAAGTGGTACACATCATGTCATTTGCAATTCCTATAATTTGGAGGAATAGAAGAATCATTTAGGTGATCACTCTTACTGCTTAGCTAACATTAAAAAAATCACATAATGTACTGTGTTCTTATCCCAATTTGGTATTTTTGTGAGACACATGTCATATAATGAAGAGTATGATGTATGTACCATGGATTTCATGAGGTTTAGTGACAACTGAACCTAGTTCATATGGAAAACAAAAGAAGAACAATGTAATCTTACATTTGAAATATGTTCATCTCAACCTCACTTTTTAACCCACAGATATATTATGTAGGATTTAAACTTCTATGAAGATTTGGTTGAGCTGTTCATGTTCCAGACTAAAAGATTGGAATATATTTTAAAATGATCACCAGAACACCCTTTATGAAATTTGCAGTAGTGATTTTATGGAATACCTTCCTAAAGAGCACTGTGTAGTTTCTTGTAAGTTTGTTAAGTAATGGAGGTTCTTTGGCATCAATATTGTGAAGATGAGAGGCAATTTTTTACTGACTCAACAAAGCTAGTATGAAGGCCATACTTCTACACTGAATTAACATCATTATCTGTGGCACATGGTACCGATATGAAAAACATTTGGAAATATGAAATTGTCATTGGAAAAACTTGGACATTGGATAGAAAACTAATACTGACCCAACTAAGCCTAATTTTATTTTTATAACATTTCTCAATAACAGGGGCATTGCTATCCAGATTTCTAGGGTTCAGGTGTAACATCTTTTGTCCTTGAAAGAATAGGAGTTTACAAAAATGTTTCATAATATATTTGTTTTGAAGATTTCTATATAATTACAATCTACTTGATGCCCTCCACCATTTTGAATATTAAAGTCACATGCCAATGGCTACACTTCCAATTGTTACTATTTATGAAATCAAATGCAAGTGATTGTTCACTTATGCTTTAACTTAAAATATTTTTTTCATGAAAACTTTACGTATATTTTCAAAAATAAATGTAACATAGTCTGGTTCATTTACTGTATGTGGTTCAATGGTGCATCCCTACATTTACACTTAGGTTGCACTTGCATTTCTATAGACATTTAAAAATTATTACTTATTACACTTAAACCTTAAAACTCTTAGATTAATCTGTAACAAACAAAAAATATAAAACCCATACTTACATTTGGCAAGTCTGTATCTGAAGTGTCAGCTTCTTCTTTGATATATATTTTGTTGTCTGTTTCATAATTGTTTCTTCTAGCTGAAGGTAAACCTGAGTTGAAAATGTCAACTTCTTGTTTGATATTTATTTTGTTATCCATTTCAAAATCATTTGTTGTATCATTTCCACAATTTTTCTCATGATCCATGGAACAAAGTTCTCTCTTATTTGGCAAGCCTGTGTCTAAAATGTCCACTTCTTCTTTGATATATTTTTTGTTGTCTGTTATAAAATCAGTCGTTGTTGCTATATCATTCCCATAATTGGTCCCATGATCCATGAAACAAACTTCTCTCTCATCTGATAAGTGTGTATCTGAAATGTGAGTTTCTTCTTTGATATATATCTTGTTACCCATTTCAAAGTAATGCTGGCTTGTGGTGCTATTATTTATAAATAGTTTTTCAGGATTTGAGAGTGAACAATCTCCCTCTTTTGATGTGCCTTCTTCTACAGCATTGACTTCTGTCAAACTTGTTTTCGTATCCATTTCAAAGGCTGTAGAGAAACATCAGATAATCAGTATTATAATTTAAATTCCATTATAAACATATGAATAACCACTGTTGAATTAAGTCATGAGCAAATAAGCTCACAATGATTATGAACCATGAATAAACAACTGCAGATGGTAATTCTTTCACACTGTGTTTCAAGTGCATATATTGTACAGACAACTGTTCTTACAAAGATTACCAAGTCCGTCGTTTCTACATGTTCCAACATATACTTGCTTTAAAATTTGTGGGCAGTTGTTATTATTATGAGTTTAGGTTCTGCAATTCCTTATTTTGTATACTTAGTATCATGTTCTGTCAATACGTAGCACATTGTCAGTTATATCCTCATGTTAAGGAGAACAAGGTGGTCTGTGTTGAGGTTGTAAGCAGCAGAGGAGCATGTGTGTTTAGTAACAAACAATGATTATAAGCATATCAGTGGTACATAGAATATATCAAAGAGCAATTAGCTGAAGTAAAAAAAAAAATACTGTGGATGATTTAGAATGCAATGACAGATTAAACAGAAAATAATGGCTTAATTTGAAGGAGTGATTCTTATGCAGGCAGAAATGTATATAGAAGTTTCAATAGGCTCAAGAGGTCACGAGTTTGAATCTCGCTTAGGGTAAGTTATCCAAGTTTACAATAGGAGGTTAGTAGTATTGACTAAAACAACAAAATATTTTTGTTAATTAATAAGAATTAGTATTTGCACTTGCTTACAAAAATGTCTTTTGTTCATATACACAACTAACCTAACCCAATCCTGCCATCCCGTTTACTAACCTAATGCTTGATAAATTTGGTAACACAGGATCCTGTCATTCCCATTTGTATACACACATTAACCTAACCTGACACTGCATAAAATTAGTAACATAGAAGTCTGTCATCTCATCAACATATATGCACTCTAAAATAACCTAACCTCACCCAACACTGGGTAAATTTAGTATGAGTGCATCATTGTTTTTGAGTTTGAGCCTCATTCACTGCTTTCTTTCCTTCTTTCTTTTGAGTACAGCATATTAATAATGTTTTGGTCTAGATTTTAAATTCTGTTTCAATTTCTGCATTTTTAATACAACATATCAATACAATTCTTAATTCTTGCTAACAAAAAGTTGAATCCTGCTTAATACATTTATATGCTCCATTTTAAAATAGGAGTAGTTTAAAGATTGAAGAAAGCATAAAAACATTGAAGACTTTACACATCTATGTAATGATGACCTGAATTTTCATGCCAAAGTTGACAGTGGCAGAGGAATGATTGTTGTGCTTTATTCAAGAGCCTAATCAAGGAAATGAAAGCAATGTTAATGCTCTTCTTCATATGGAATAAAAACAAAGACCTTTAGTACCACAGCTTTTGGCATAGCAAATCAAGCCACAAGAGCAGTTAAACAATAGCTTGAAGAGTAGCTACATAATGCAAGTAAGGAGCTAATCACTGTTCCATTACATTGTCAAGCGAGTAGCTCGAGATTTGAGAGATTTTTGCACCATTAAATCTTGAGAACTGTGATGGGAAGCTACTGAAAATCAATATTTCCGTACTTGAGCAGCACCTTTAAGACATTCTAAGGCAATATTTCACTCCACTTTGCTTTAATACTGACTTGTAGCATGTGATACCAATATGTTAACACCAGATAACTGCATTATGTTTGGCCAAGGGACCATATGTTGCTTATCTCAAATTACATATATCAGTCTACTATTCTCTAGTTATTTTGGTGTAGTTCATTAATACCTTGTATATATACACACACACACACTAAAGTAACCTAACTTAACACTAAGTAAATTTTGTGTCACAGGATCTTATAATCCCATTCATATACACACAGTAACTTAGATGTTGTAATCTAACCCAGACAACATTTCGATAACACAGGACCCTCTGATCATGTTTATACACACACTAACCTATGCATTGTAACCTAACATGGACGAATTTCAACCACTTGGGACCCTTGTCAGGTTTGAAGATTGGGTGTTAAAAAGAAAAAATGAAAAGAAACGGTAAAGTTCTCATAATAGCATTGCATTGCAGAATGGTAACAACGTTTTCACAAACTACTGAAAAAGTAAAGTTATACAGAATATAAAACTGTAAACACCATGTTTAAAGTAATTCAATGTTTTGTGTACATTCAAAAAACAATCATTCAGAGGCCTCCATATTCCTTTCTTCCATTGCCAGAGAATTATGCCTATGTGTAAAACCTGACATGATATGCTAATCTGCAAATAGAGACATATGACGTTCTTGTATGCCAATAGTTTCAGTACCTGCTATCCACAAAGCAAGAACTTTAGAAACGCAGGGTTTATCTGATAATTTCACGGTAAACACATAACAAAACCATTTTAATGCATATAACCTAGTTTATAAAAGATTATTTGCTGAATAACTAATGCATAAGCAAAATACAGCAGCTGCAGTGAACCCACAGTTGCTCTCGGGCTTCGAGCCAGGTGTAGTGATGAAAAGACATCAGGATCAGGATGAAGATGGGAGAGATGTACACTCCCGAAACGTTGATGTCTTTTCATCACTACACCTGGCTCGAAGCCCGAGAGCATCTTGAATATGTTCGTCGCCAGGAAAGCTACAAATCTTAAAAATGACACTTGACTAGCAAATAAAATATTTAAAATCGTTATCAGGAATAAAATATTTATTGGCTTCACTATACTCCATTGTATTGAGCAGTTCATTTTCCACATATTAACCCCACCCCCTCTCTCACTTTTCCTAAAAATGTTTCCTTTTTACTACGAAAGCTTAAAATAATGTAACCCCAGTGAAGTCTGAACTCAGATTCTTCGATACTTGTAGATTATCTTAAGTAGTAGAGGAAGTACAAATATTCATACATAAAATGACACTGAAATGGAGTGGTTACATATTCTGTTTCTATATATGCAGTTATAAACTTAATGCACCAAGCATTATAAATTTTAAAGTGTTTGAGAATAAGTCTAGAAAGAAAAAGTTTAAAATTAGTCCTTTTTGTCTGCATCGAAATCACTCAATTTAGCTTTGAATGTAACAGTAATGCATGAGATAATGACAATGTATGAGAAGAACAATAATGAAACTTGCAATTGCTTTTCCTTTCTTGCTTTGTAACAAAAATGTATAACTCCACAATAATATGTTGTTGTTAGCTAATGCTGGATTTCTGACAATGAAGTCATTAATCCTCTTGCTCTACAATATGTTTCACTCATAGAGCAATAGCAGTATAGTAACCGCTTTTAAGAGAGCACCATATTTTTATGTTTTGGCGGTCACATAGCTCTCTCACAACCCCCAGAATGTCTGGAGGACCACACCTGTCATTGGTTTACGGATCTCACTGACCTGACCGGGAGAATTATCAAAATAAATTCACCGACCATATCCTCTGATTACCATGACAGGTCAGCATGTTAGGGGTTAAGATTTTATAGAGAAATGGAGAGATTGGAAAAATAAAGACTCCCTAACCCTCGGGAACCCTAATAGCATCGGGGTCGGAAGAGAACAAGAGATGAGCAAGGTAAGGTCAGATAGAAAAGTTACAGTGAGGAGCAAAACACCAGTAAGTGGAAGCAATGTTCTGCTCAGCTTGGGTACCTTGTGGTCGCCATTCACATATCCCCTAGACGGAGACCCCTGAGTAATGCAACTAAATGTAACTTTGTACGATGTTATGTAATGTGCTATGCTTATTTGTCAATTCTTACAATATTTAAAATCAAATAATATATGCATTAACATACAAAAAACAGCATACTGGCAGCACAGAGCAAACACAATATCATGCTTGATGTAAAAATAGAAAATCACGAAATTAAAAGTTTGGAATGGACCAATTTTCTAGGGGTAGTGTTAGACAAAAATTTAAGCTGGGAAAAACATATCAGTAAAATTTGTAACAAAATCTCCTCTAACCTGTTCATTCTAAAACAAATAGAAAAACTCCTCGATTCAGACATCCTACGAAAAATTTACTATGGGTTAATATACCCACATCTTGCTTATGGTATCACAGTATGGGGACAAAGTGCAACAGTACACACAAAAAGAGCTGTAAGAATAATTTTAAGTTTAAATAGACAGGAATCATGTAGAGAACACTTCAAGAAACCGAACATTTTCATTGTACATAGTTGAGATAATTTTGCTAGCAAAAAGAACAGAAAACAGCAGTAAAACAAACCAGATTCATGAATACAACACTAGGAGTAACACACATTTTGAAATAAATTCCCATAGACTAGAAATTTACAAAACCAAACCATCAATAGCTGCACGTCTGCTATATAACAAACTACCACAAAATATAAAAGAAATAAAATGTATATGTAAATTTAAAGTAGAATTGAAGAAGTGTTGCATAAATGGGAGTGTTTACTCAATATAAGAATCTCTAAATAGGGCATAAGCCATAAGCAGTAAGATTATAAATACGTGTTAGTTGGTAGAAACTGTAAAGCTAGTGATAAGAGTGTAATATAGAAACTTGACTGTGTATTACATTAGTACAGATGTACATAAATATCTTTGTAAAGGTTCTTTATATGTAATTATGTATAACCATACATATTCTGATGCTATGAATTACATTGTAATTTCTACAGCTGATAACAATAAATGAATTCTAGAACTGCATAATAATATGTTGTTGTTAGCTAATGCTGGATTTCTGACAATGCAGTCATTAATTCTCTTGCTCTCCAATATTTTTCACAAATATTGAAGAGACTTAGCAGTAAATGTAACCGCTTTTTAGAGATCACCATATTTTTATGTTTTGGCGGTCACATCGCTCTCTCACAACCCCCAGAATGTCTGGAGGACCACACCTGTCGGTTTACGGGTCTCACCGACCTGACCAGGAGAGTTATCAAAATAAATTCACAGACCATATCCTCTGGTTACCAATCAGAGGATGTATTACATGCCATGACAGGTCAGCATGTTAGGGGTTAAGATTCTATACAGAAATGGAGAGGTTGGAAAAATAAAGACTCCCTAGCCCTCGGGAACCCTAATAGTATCACGGTCAGAAGAGAACAAGAGATGACCAAGGTAAGGTCAGATAGAAAAGTTACAGTGAGGAGCAAAGCACCAGTAAGACAATAATATTAAAATATGCAAAAGTACAGGGTATGGTGTGAAATATCATGCCTTAAAATATGTAAAAATATGAGAGGTAGAACCGGAACTTAAAAATTCAATGCCACAACTGGGATTTGAACCACAGACCTTCCACACACACGGCTTGTGTGTTTAAAAACACCAACAGTAAGTTTGTTGGCATAAATAAATAATAATTACCATGTAAAAATATGTAATTTAAAATGTTGAAATTAGGGCCCTTATAGTGTAATTTGTCGACATTGTAGCTTTTTTTATATAATTGCACATACAGAAACAATATGTAATTACATAGGCCCAAAAGCATCGGAATCGCTGTGCAGACGTAAACACAAAGCAGCAGCTGATATACACAAGGTCATGCGGATGACTTGTTTTTCTTTGCTCTGAAAGTGCAGTATAGAGCTGATAGTGATATGTAGTTGATTTATTACAGATGTGCTTTATTATTTTGTTCTGTGCTTAGTCACAAAGTGTATTATGGATCAGCACTTACCTTCCACTGCACAGCGTGTATTTATTTATGACCTGTATGTGTTAACTCAGTCAACTCGCCAAGTGAAAGTGTGATTTGCATAAGGATTTCCAAGTGTAAATGTTCCAAGCTGTACAACAATCCATGAACTTAACAATAGATTTCAGGCCACAGGAAGTGTTCAGGCTAAGAAATCTAGAAGACAGAGTACGGTTCTTACTGAAGAAACATTAGACGACATCAGTCATCATTTGGAGAATTCCCCCCCCCCCCCCCCAAAAAAAAAAATTACTTAGGCATCTTTCACAACAGGCAGGCATTTCTTCTGGCTCTTTGTAAGGAGCTACTAAACTGCTGAAGTTAAAACCATGTAAAATAATTGTGGCACATGCTCTTCAACCAGGTGATCCTGTAATTAGGCAGATATTTTGTGAGTGCACTCTCAACAGTGTATACAATGGTATTGTTGACCCATATCTAATATTTTTCATGGATGAGGGTTGGTTCCACCTTCATGGATGTGTGTGTACACAAAATGATCGTTATCGGGGCTCTGAGAAACCTAATATTGTTCTTGAAATACCACATCATGATGAAAAAATTGTGGTACGGTTCACCATTAGCAGAGAAAGAGTTATAGGCCCAATTTTTTTCGAGTCAACAGTTGATGCTCATACACACGTGAATACAATTCTGTCCCCTTTATTTAGAGAATTAACCTCAGGGAGCATGATTTTACCATTCTTTCAACAAGACTCTGCAACAGCCCATACAGCCAATCATTCAATAAGGACAATTGAAGTGTTTCAGGACAGAATTATTAGTACCTACACATTTGTGGTCTCCAAACTAACCCCCTGCGATTTCTATCTCTGGTGTAACTTAAAGCATAAAGTGTACAAAACAAACCCACAAACCCTGGAAGAATTATAACAAAATATTCGTCAGGAAGCTATCAGCATTACATTTCTCAACGTGAACTACGGCGAGTGATGGATAGTTTCCTAAAGAAGTGCCAAAAACGTATGGACAACGACGGTGTCCAGTTTCAGCATCTCCTTTAATAACATTGGTAAGTAAAGCCTTTAAAAGTAGTACGCCGAGGACGCGTACAGACAAAAAACAGCGCAGCCAGTTGGGAGTCTTTTGGCTCACCCGTTACAAAATAAATTTAAACGTAAAATAATATGAACTGTATACTGAAGAACGAAGATAGTGAGGACAACTACATCACTCCAGAGGGAGGTCATGGTGGGAGGTTGCATGGAGGGAAAATGTGAATCGACGAGCACGGACCATGCAATTTCTCCACTACCAGCACTTATTTGACCTCCTACATCCATTGCCCTTAGAAAGGTTATCTTATTCAAAATGCACTTTCTCCATATTTATGTATGTTCCACAATAGTTTACTATGTCCAACACTTATACACTTTATTGGCAGCAACTCATCCGACAAATGCTTAGCTATGGTGCTTGTAGTTGTTTAAGCGGTTCGTGCAGTCGCCGTAATAAACAGAACCATCCCACACAATTATCAAATCCAGTAATCATAACCTTTTATATTCATTCACTAAAACTGTCTGATTAATGTTTATGTACTACGCTCAATAGTAGTATTTGAACACACGGACTACATAAAGGAATTGAAATTAAAAAGTGTCTTTTTAAAACTGAAATTATCTGTAAAGTATAGCAATATCAAACCAAGATCGACCAAACGTTCATTTCACCAATCTAACAACGACAGCCAGTAAACTACTCATACAAACCTGTCTTTCTGTGCAATTCCTCACAAAGCACGAGAATGCTCAAGACAAAGCTGTGAAAGAGCTGAGATCCACTCGTTGTTACAGGCAGCAATGTGTACAAAGGCCACAGTCACCGAATGTCAGCGGAGCAAGCCGAACTAGCAATTTCATGGTATTTGCACCCGCGTAGAAGCAATATAATGATTTAGGCTACATAAATTCATATACGTATAAGAGGTAGAACTGGAACTTAAAAATTCAATGCCACAACTGGGATTTGAACCACAGACCTTCCGCTTACCGGGTGGCTGCTCTACCACTGAGCTATTGTGACAAACTGCCAGAATGGCATTAAATTCTCAAACCAGTTCGTATTTCTCCTGGTAAACCATAATTTTTTTAAAGTTCCAGTTCTACCTCTTAAACTTTGCCCACACACGGCTTGTGTGTTTAAAAACACCAACAGTAAGTTTGTTGGCATAAATAAAGTAATAAATTACCATCTGAAGGTTATTTAATCCTGGGATATAAAGTACTTACAATAGTAAGTCATCATTGGGGTAATTTGTCTCTGATGTGAGACTGCCTCCAAATAGGCCACGGAGCAACGTGGCGTGGTTGCTCCGTATACTAAGCAGAGTGCACAAAGGCCTCCAAAACCCCCCGCGCGCAGCCTCAAACACCCACTCCTAGGACACATAGCTTCGCTAAGGCTGCCGCCAGTGCAGTAACGCACCACACAGGGTGGCTCACAGTTGGAAAAGGAGGTAAAGTCCGACCGGCCCTTATAGCTAAAAACTTTTTTTTTTTGTTAACGACGCTGTCAATTGCCAGGATCACATCAGCGTCGCCGGTGTGCCGGAATTTCGTCCCGCAGGAGTTCTTTTACATGCCAGTAAATCTACTGACATGGAGCTGTCGTTTTTAAGCACACTTAAAAACTATTGGCCTGGGCCGGGTTTGAACCCGCGACCTTGGTATCAGTAGACCAGCGTCTAACCAACTGAGCCACCCAGACCGACGGCCCTTATAGATGAGCCCCCTGTGCCTGAGGCTCCCCGGCTAGTCACCGAGGAGAGCCCAGCTAGGTATGAGCGACCCCCTCACCCCCTCCCACAACCCGCACGCACACAGAGTTACACACATACCCACACAAGCAGCAGGAGGGCCTCACCCACCTGCACCTAAGTCGCTCGCCTCCACAAGGCAGGCCCCCAGACCACCCTGATTACACCAAGTGAACAGAGCGATTTCAGAACGCTCTAAACGAGCTGGAGCCGTGGTTCTCAAAGTGGAGAATCAAAGTAAACACCACAAAGTGACAATCAATCATATTCACAAAACGCATACAGCACAGGCTCCCCAGGCATTCACAATCACCTCTGGCACACAGAGACGAGCAAATTGAATGGAAAGACCAAGTCACCTACTTATAATCGCTCCACCCTTAGATCCGCACTTGATGTAAACACAAGCCGCCAACAACTAACTCGCGACACGCCGAAACCAAAGTCTCCATAAAATATAGTACCTTAAATATCGGCGATTATCTGTGAGTTTTCAAGATGTATGATAACCTTGGTAAAGACCACTTAAGTGTAACGTGATAGCAGTGTTTTTTCCTAAAACGCCCGCGTAAATAAGATTCTGTTGCAACATAAACACAAGGTAGGAGTCCAAGTGCTGTTTGTGTTAGTCGCAGGTGATATGAACAACAGGTTATCGCGGAAGGATACAAGTTGCGGATCTAAGGCTGGATGGAGTATAGGTGTTACCATGGACCAAGGTCTGGCCTGGAAAAAGCATATAGACACCATTAGGGCAAAGGCAAATGGCCAATTAAATAAACTCTACCCTATGATAAACAAAAACATCCAATTACAACTAAATATGAGCCTTACGCTATACAAATCTCTGATAAGGCCCATCCTAACACACGCGGCCCCTGTTTGGGGCTATGCTGCCAAAACACATATTAATAAGCTGCAAACACTCCAAAACAGAATAGTTAGGGTAATAGCAAAGCTCCTACAAGTAGCACCGGCTTATATTATACATAACGAGCTTAAGTTACACTCCATCGAACAGTGCATCAAAGCGCAAAGTGCAAACTTATACAAGAAAGACGAAAACCACAACCACCTCATTCGAGAACCTAGTGCGTATAACCTCGAACGAGATACGCACAAAAGACCTCTCTCGCTGTTCGATAGAACAATTGGCCTGAAGGAACCAGAAATAAATATCAAAGAATACCTAGACGCGTTAGTGCAAAGATAAAACATCCAAAACTACACAGCCATGGCATGTCCGTTCCTTTCATTCTGCCAGTGGCACTTGAAAGTCCTTGCTCATTGTAGTCAAGGCGGATCTCACTCAGAGGGGGCGGTCTAAGTGCAGCTGCGCTCTGATTGGGCAGGCGGCTTAGGCGCAACCCGACACTGACCAACAGCAATCACCACGGACTTACTCTCTAATGACGGCTCCCGCCATTACGTGTAAATAGTTTAAGTTAACTCAATGACTCTGCTCCTTATTTCAGGACAGCACAAGCGCATTCACGGCAAACATTTTCTATTAGATAAATAACCACTGACTTTGTTCCTAATTTCAGGAAAGCATTAATACATCAACTGCATGAGTGACGTCAGACCTCACGGGGCCTGCGTAAACCAACTAATCGTCTGCCAGATGAATAACCACTGACTTTGCTCCTAATTTCAGGAATGCACAGACGCTTCAACTGCATGAATCAACGAAATATTCTATCAAATACCTATCACATTAATAACCACTAACTCTGTTCCCACTTTCAGGAATGTATAAGCGCATCAACTACATGGAGTGACGTCGGACCTCAAGGGGCCTGGTTAAACCAAATCTCACTATAACTTGTTCTTTATTCCAGGACATCAAGACGTCTCTATCCGGAGACACAACTAACCTAATACTCCCTCACTAACTTCCCAAGGGCGTGTCCACGGCCTCGGTAATGTTCATTTCCTGGCGATCTCTCACCTGACTTAGGCCCTTGTGGCCGGCCAACAAACCCACACCCTCAATCCACAGGTGCATTAGCGGTACTGTCGGATTTCCACTCCTGAATTCACCGGTTGAGGTGTTTTAGTGGAGTAGTACCTTCGGACGAGGCCCACAGTACCCCTCTGTGCCATCCCAGCACATGGGGCTCCGTAAATGGATTTTTCCTCCACTTGGAAAAAAAAAAAAAAGGCTCCAATCAGTTCACCGAAAGTAGCAGAACACAGCTGTCACACCACTGACGATGTTCACGCAATTTCGAACGAAACGTATGAAGGAAGAATTTCCACTAGACCACGGCCCACAAGCCCGAATATTCAATCAGTATCTTATTTTAGTTATGTTTAGCAAATCGAAATTAAGATCGACCAAATATTGATTTGACCGATCTAACGACCACCAATAAAGTAGTGACAAACCTATTTCTCTAGGTAACGCCTCACAAAACACGAAATTGTTAAAAATGCGTTTTCAATCGTTATTTTCTTAGGTGGTAGTGATACTTAATGTTATAAGCAGCAATGCATACAAAGGCAACAGTCCGCGAATATATTCACATCCCTGGAGAAGTATGATTTACACTACATACATTTTTATAATTTATACCGGGAGAGCAAACAACCTCCGAACGGGCTGTGCGTTGTTTTGCCTGGCGGTATTATCGGCGCTCGTTGCCGTCTGGCTCTATCATGGTAAGGCACTCTTTGCTCTAATTTTAAAAACCCAATCAACTTACCATTTAAGGAGAAAAGTACCCTTACCTTGTTATAAAAATAACTTTCATGCCCAAAAAAGGATACATGAATCAAAACAGAAATCTGCTGCAAAATGTCGGTCTGGGTGGCTCAGTTGTTTAGACTCGGGTCTACTGATCCCAAGGTCGCGGGTTCAAATCCGGCACAGACCGATGGTTTTTAAGCATACTTAAAAACAACAGCTCCAAGTCAGATTTACTGGCATGTAAAAGAACTCCTTTGGGGCGCACCGGCGACGTTGATGTGATTATGGCAATTGACAGCGTCGTTAAACAACAAAAATAATATAAGATTTAAAACTTTCGTGACGAATGTTAGTAATAACTGATTCTCGGGTGATCAGCCGCGTCCAATTTATAAAACGTGTAGGTATCTATTATCTGAAAAAAAAAAAAAAAAGGATTACTCTGCATCTCATGATATTCATTACAAAGGCAGAAGTCAACAATAGCATGCAACCACTCGTGAATATGCATAGTGTGTGCAATTCATTTTTGGACTACTCACTTGTGTGCTATTACCCGAGTTAAGACTTACTTGCAGTTATTTATTCATTACTCATATTAATGTTACTGTTATTATTGTATGCCAATCTCTGAAAAGTGACCATACAAATTCAATTCATTTCAATTTTTTATACACTGTTAGATTTCTATACAGAAACAATGGCAAATGAGCATGATGCATTACATAGGATAGTACAAAGTATATTAGAGAAACTCATTAAGCAACATTCAGAAACCAACAACAAGCTGTGACCTTTACCCAAACAATCCCAATACACAATTTCGGCAAGTATGCACACTATGCCAACAACCAACCTCAGAACAAACCAACACAAAATCCAGACACAATACAAAGACCAAGAAAAACCCTCACAGCCGTGATAAAAGGAATACCATACGACATAACAGACGATGACATACTCCACAGCATCCAGGAAACTTACCCACAAATATCACGTGTCTCACGCATAATTAGCCAAAATAGACAAACCCCACTGGTACGAATCTTTAGTACCTGTGTCGCAACAATCAACACAATTTTAAAAGAAGGCGCAATAATTGAAATACAGATCTTCCATGCAGAACCCTCAAGACACACAGACAGACACGTACCATGCAGACAGTGCCAACAATACGGACATAACGAAGATCAATGCGCACAACAACCGACTTGCTTCCATTGCGGACACAACATCGACACAAGACGATGCAACCATCCCATAAGACACAATACCCCATACTGCTCCACCTGCCGACAAAATGGGCACTACACCGGGCAAGTGAAATGCCCGATGTATCCCAGACAACCACCCACACTTCCCGAACACACTGCGAAAACCCACATTTTCCCACACAACATCCCAACACCACCAAAACCACAACACGTGACTGACTGGCCCAAAATAAACTTCCCAAAAATCCCAAGGACAAAAACAGACATGACGCCAAATGAAACCATTGGAACATTTAAACACGTAATAGGACATACAGAACAGCAAATAAAATCACTACAAGAACAAATCACACACATTCAAGAAAACATCACAAAGTACATCCGACAAATCACGAACACCACAATAACACAAATCCTAAGTACACTCATTCCACCAATTTATGACATAACTCCACCAGCACAAAGACCCAGATTTCTACACAATTTAACACAAACAGCACAAAAGACCTTGAAAAAAGCTGTCAACACAACCAGAGTTGGCAACCAACTTGCCATCTTTATAGACGACAGATAAAAACATACAATCACACAACAAACTATAATAAAAAACACAAACACACAGTAAACAAAAACACACAGTAAACTTAAACACACACAAACACACACACTATACATACACAAACACAAACACACACACTTTCAAAACCTAACATACAAAACAACACAACTAATATAAAAAATTACATATGAGCCGGGGCAGCAACAACAAACAAAAAACTTACAGAGGGCAGAAGCCATCTTCATGCAGTGGGGACGACAACACACACACACAAACAAACATAAACAAATACATAAGCCACATCACTACAATCAAAACATTACACACACACGCCAGGAAGATTCTCCCACACGACAAACAATAATACCAAGACGAGGCTGAAGAGGGACTGTCCCTAAACAGCCTGGGCATGTTGTAAAACATGCCCGAATTATCTTTTTTCATTTTCATTTTTCGTTTCTAGAAATTCTTCCACCGAACAAAAAGGGCCCTAAGTAACAAATCTTTTTTAAAAAACTGTTAGGGATTTTAAAAACACAGTACAGCTACAAATTAAACCAATAATTACAAATACAACGTTTGCAGTTGAAACATATTACTGAATTTATTACAAAGGTGATCTGTAGGCGGGTATCTAATGAAATATGACTAGTTTAAACACATCCTTTTTACTTTCTCTACTGGTAAGTAGGGGAAGTATTGTATTCCACCCAAAAATTCGAAGTCGAGATTTCACCGGAAATATATGTTTTGAGACCCCTGAATATAAAAAAAAGCATTTTTAGAAAAAGGTCCATGTGTGCATCTGTGTGTCAGTCAGTCTGCGGACAGCATAACTCAAAAACGAGAAGTCGATTAAAAACCAAAGTTGGTATTTAAGTTTTTTAAGTTTAATAATGTCTTTCAAGGATGCGACACGAAGATTTTGAAGAAAATAACCCCACCCTAAACTAACCTTTATATGGAACATTTTTCGAAAATTTTGATTTTCTTGAAAATGTCTCTAACGATTTTGATTAAAATGCCATATGTTCGAGATATTTTTATGACAAATGAAATATATATCTTGAACTTTCTGGCTATAGCCCCTGTAGCGGCATTTACTCTGGACGACTTTTGCATAACTGGTAAACCGTTAGAGATGGACCAAATCATACTATACAAAAAATGTTAGCTAATGCTGGATTTCTGACAATGAAATCATTAATCCTCTTGCTCTTCAGTAGTTCTCACTGATGGATAGGGTGCTAGAAAATAAAAAATGGAGATCTTGCTAAAATACACAAATAATAATTGTATATAATAAATAATATTGTCGCCCATCGCATTATTGTCGGCACCACCGCAAAGGAGCCGAAGGGAAGAGACAGAGAATGGCCGCATTGTTGGGGCGCTTGCCGAAAGAGAGAAAGGGATAGAGACTTCTGGAATTTTCTGCTTTGTATTTCACCGCAATAACTGAACTTTCCATAATAGTGCCTAGGAGATATAAATAGCGGTAAAGTGTGAGAAGGGACAGTTTTTGTGTTACTAATTCGGAGCCGTGCTATTGGTGAATCGGTAAAGACTTTCTTGCTGTTGAAACGAGTGTACAAAGTTACTGTTTACGGAAATAAAAGTGTTTCTTTATCTCGACTACATCTGTCTTCTTTACTTTACACCCACCAAAGCCACAATATGTATATAAATAAATAAATAAATGAAAAATAATAATAATAATAATAATAATAATAATAATAATAATAATAATAATAATAATAATAATAATAATAATAATAATAATAATAATAATAATAATAATAATAATAATAATAATAATAATAATAATAATAATAATAATAATAATAATAATAATAATAATAATAATAATAATAATAATACAATAAATACAAAATAGAAAAGAAGAGAATGTATCAGTTTTTATTGATTTCCAAAGTGCATATAATTCTATATGCAGAACAAAACTACTAAAGAAAGTAAGAAAAATAGGGACACAAGGTACAATGTTTTCATGGCTATGTCATTTCCTAAAACAATGCTTTATTGCTACCAGATATGGAAGAAACATATCTAAATATAAACAAGTACACCGCGGCTTACCACAAGGCACAGTGCTCAGCACTACCCTTTTTAATATATTTATTAATGATCTGCCAAAACAACTACAAGAATCAAGTGTGAAGTTTGCACTATTTGCTGATGACTTAGTAATGTGGACTTCAAAACCAAAAAACAAAAGTACAGAACTAGAAAAAACATTGCAACAATTCCTAAACAACCTACAAAAGTGGACCAAAGAAAATGTAATGATTGTTAATACAATAAAATCAAAGTACCAAATCTTTTCACTAAGAAAAAAACCACTAAAAATAAAACTAAATTTTGTGGGTCAACAATTACCAGAAACAATGGAAGCAAAGTATTTAGGAGTTACATTTAATATTGTCACCGCGCCCGCCGCATCTAATTGCCGACAACCGCAGTGTCACCCATCGCATTATTGTCGGCATTACCGCAAAGGAGCCGAAGGAAAGAGACAGAGAATGGCCGCATTGTTGGGGCGCTTGCCGAAAGAGAGAAAAGGATAGATTCTTCTGGAGTCTTCTACTTTGTATCTCGCCGCAATAAGTGAGCGCTCCTGAAGCTTCCAGAATAGTGCCTGGGAGATATAAATAGCGGTAAGGTGTGAGAAGAGCAGTCAGACGTATGTGAAGGCTGAGTAGTCGTGCCGACGGAGACGGACAGACGATGTGGAGAGTTGTGCCGACGGAGAAGAGTTAGTTCTTTGTGTTACGAGTTCGGAGCCGTGCTGTTGGAAAATCGGAAAAGCCTTTCTAGTTGTTGCAACGAGTGTACAAAGTTACTGTTTAAGGAAATAAAAGTGTTTCTTTATCTCGACTACATCTGTCTACTTTACTTCACACCCAACCAAAAGTAACAATATCAAACTTACATGGATCAAACAAATAGAAAATGAAATACAAAGAGCAGAGAGGCGCCTTTCACTGTTAAAACGTCTAACAGGAATCAAGTAGGGATATTCCAGAGCATCTCTTAACACAACATACAATGTATATATAAAGCCATTATTTACTTACTGCAGCAAAGTTCTTGTAACAACAAATACAAAAAAATTCAAATCTTTCAAAACCAAAGTCTGAGATTAATTACAGGTGCTCTCAAAACCACAACAATAGCAGCTATGGAAATGCTAACCAACCAATACCCCATTGAATAAGAAATATAAAAAGTGGCTCTTGTTCAACACGAAAAGTGGATCAGACTCCCATTCAATACATGGCACAAGAGAAATTTTACACATACACTAAAGACTCAGGAGAGCTTTCTTTCCAAAATTCAAGACATCAAGAAGAATGTATACCTTCCTAATTCAAAGGAAAACTTCATATCTAAAGTCAATCCGACACAAACATTAAACATCACATATTATTTACACCTGACAGAAGTAGTTAAGAAAAGTGATACTCCAACTAGTGTTCTAAAATTATTGGCGTTATAGACAATCCATACTAGATTTCCAGAACACGAATGGCTTCATATTTATACTGATGGATCATTGATATCAAACCAAAATGGAACAGGGGCTGGAGTCACGTGTCACCCTTTTTCCTATTACAAATCTTTAAGTTATGGAACTACAAACTTTGATGGAGAAATTGAAGTAATTCCAATGGCCCTACAAAATCTTTTGTATCAAATTTCACTTTTTCATCAAGCAGCTACGCTCTCAGATTCCAGGGCAGCAATTATAGCAATTACTTCCAAGTTGTCGCCAAAAAACCAAACAATTATAGAATGTTGGAAAATCCTTACCCATCTAAGAGCACTTCAAAAACACCTAGTCTTCCAATGGATACCAGCTCACTGTGGACTGAGTGGTAATGAGAAAGCTGATTTTCTTGCAAAAAAAGGGTACCAGCAATGTGCAGAAATCTATAGTTAATCTAGCATTTTATGCAGCTAAAAGATTAGTCAATTATGAATTCAAAAAAAAGTTTTGCAAAATATTACTATGAAAAATAAAAAAATAAAAGATTTTTACAAGAAAAGCAACTATGTCATTGCCGCTCACTCCAGTGAGCAGGTATATATTGGAAGACTAGGTGTTTTTGAAGTGCTTTTAAGTGGGTAAGTATTTTCTAACACTATAATAGTTTGGTCTTTGGTGACAACTTGGAAGTAATTGCTATAATTATCACCCTGAAATCTGAGAGAATACCTGCTTGATGAAAATTTGAGATTCTTTTAAATATGTTCCTTTCTTTTTTATTAGGAATGAGTGTGGTGATTTCTTTTTGTGCCTTTTTCAGTGTTCAAATTCTTAAGGACTGTTTCTTTGTGGAAACTATTCTGTGTTCTGTAGTTCAGCTGCCAGTCATATTCCTCGTTCATCAGGACATGGTAACAGGGTTCTTATAATATCCATCGGATGTATAGATGTCTTGTTGCATGTTATGCACCATGGCTTAGCCTCAGATGGAGAGCTTGATGATAGTTATTCATCAATCTCAGGCACAGTATGGATTAGTGTTTGGTTTTTTGAGAAATGCTTTGTAAACAATAAACAAAATCTTTAGCAACCAAGCACTAACGACCATACAAGGTGTATATCACAGTTCAAACTTGTAACAAATAGTTAATTCAAATTATCACTGTTTACAATAGTTTTATTAATTACATATAAATCTTGAAATCTTTTACATCATGGTATTTACATTAAATCTTCAATTGTTGCACCATCAATAGATGATCACTTTATCCTTAGTTGTTTATATAACAAGTGAAGTCAGTCTGTTGCCTCCATTTTTCCAGTTAGAATGATTTCAGAGGGCAAACACAAGAAACTGCTTCACACCCATACATACATGAACACAATTTTGCCTCAACATTACTGTGCACAAGACTGTTAAGAGCTACATGTTGTTGGGTGTCAGAATTGTATCTATTATACAACTGTTTAGTCTTCTCCACTGCTTTGTTTCCTGGTTACATTTTAAAACAATAAAATAATATTGAATACTAAAGCATACTTCGTTGTTTACTGTAAACATCATTCTTTCATTTGATATAGCCAAACTATTTGGAGTACATTTGTGTGCTGGTTTATTTAACTTATATTTTCAAAAAGTGCATATCCCACAAAAGCTTATTCCAGTGGAAGATATTACACGTTATATAAAATTAATATGCAAAAACTACCACTGTAACTGTATGTTATGTTACCTTGGCTGTATGCCTACAAGTTCTCTCCATTCTATTAAATATAACCCTTTGGTTGGCTTTTCTTTTTCTACAATTTCTCATAATAGCTACTTCTAACTTACAATGCTGTGCACTTTATGCCAGGAAGACCTGGTGAACCTCTGTCACTATCCAGAATTTAGGAATACTGCTGGTGAATTTGGTTTGCTGCACCAAGGTTAATTTCTCATTACTTAATTTCCTGTCTGAGAAAATACCTGTTAGAATACCACACCTTTACAACCCTTACTCTCATGACAGTTAAATTTAATACCTAACTGAAAGCTCTTCTTGAAATCATAACATTTCACTATTTTCTTCCCTTTTGAATCACGCTGTGGCTCCATAAACTTCATCAAAAAGTAAAACTTTCTTTCAAACACTATACTCATGCGACTTTTTGTTCTCATGAATCAACTTGTGCCTTTCCAAATCTGATAACTGAGTGAAGCTCTTGTTGCAAATGTTACATGTGTATGGCTTTTTGACATCATGAATCAATTTGTGAGATTCCAAAAGAAATAGTTCTGCAAAGCTCTTGTTGCAAATATGACATACATGGGACTTTTTGCGCTCATGAATCAACTGGTGTGTTTTCAAACGTTTTAACTGACTAAAGCTCTTGTGACAAATACTACATTCATGAGGCCGTTTCTCCTCATGAGTCAATTTGTGTGATTTCAAGTACGATAGCTGTGCGAAGCTCTTGTTGCAAATGTTACATTCATGTGGCCTTTTGCCCTCATGAATAAGCTTGTGTGTTTTCAAATGTGATAGCCGAATAAAGCTCTTGTTGCAGATGTTACATTCATGTGGTCTTTTGCCCTCATGAGTCAATTTATGTGATTTTAAATATGCTAACTGTGCAAAGCTCTTGTTGCAAATCTTACATTCATGTGGCTTTTTGCCCTCATGAATAAACTTGTGTGTTTTCAAATGTTTTAGCTGAGTAAAGCTCTTGTTACAAATGTTACATTCATGTGGCCTCTTACCCTCATGAGTCAATTTATGTGTCTTCAAATGTGCTAATTGAGTAAAGCTTTTGTTACAAATATTACACTCATGAGGCCTTTTACCCTCATGAATCAACTTATGTGTTTTCAAACACGACAGCACAGTAAAGCCCTTGCTACAAATATTACATTCATATGGCTTATTTCCTTCATGAGTCAACATGTGCGTTTTCAAATGTGATGGCACAATAAAGCTCTTGTTGCAGATACTACATTCATATGGCTTATTGCCGTCATGAATGAACATGTGTGTTTTCAAAGTTGATAGTACAGTAAAGCTCTTGTTGCAGACATTACATTCATATGGCTTCTTTCCCTCATGTGTTAATTTGTGTGTTTTCAAATGTGCTAACTGAGTGAAGCTCTTCTTACAAATATTACATTCATGTGGCTTTTTGTCCTCATGGGTGAACTTGTGTGTTTTCAGATTTGATAGCAGAGTGAAGCTCTTGTTGCAAATATCACATTCATATGGCTTCTTTCCTTCATGAGTTAACTTGTGTGTTTTCAAATGTGCTAACTGAATAAAGCTCTTGTTACAAATATTACATTGATGTGGCTTTTTGTCCTCGTGAGTGAACTTGTGTGCTTTCAAGTTTGACAGCAGAGTAAAGCTCTTGCTGCAAATGTTACATTCATGTGTCCTTTTGCCCTCGTGAATCAACTTGTGTGCTTTCAAACTTGACAGCACAGTAAAGCTCTTGTTGCAAATACTACATTCATGTGGTCTTTTGCCCTCATGAGTCAGCTTGTGTGTTTTCAAATGTGATGGCACAATAAAGCTCTTGTTGCAGATATTACATTCATATGGCTTATTGCCCTCATGAATGAACTTGTGTGTTTTCAAAGTTGATGGCACAGTAAAGCTTTTGTTACAGATGTTACATTCATATGGCTTTTTTCCCTCATGTGTCAATTTGTGTGTTTTCAAATGTGCTAACTGAGTGAAACTCTTGCTACAAATATTACATTCATGCGGCTTTTTGTCCTCATGAGTGAACTTGTGTGCTTTCAAACTTGATAGCACAGTAAAGCTCTTGTTGCAAATATTACATTCATGTGGTCTTTTGCCCTCATGAGTCAACTTGTGTATTTTCAAATGTGACAGTTGAGTAAAGCTCTTGCTGCAAATATTACATTCATGTGGTCTTCTATCCTCGTGAATAAACTTGTGTGTTTTCAAACTTGATAGCTGAGTAAAGCTCTTGTTACAGGTGTTACACTGATGGTGCCTTTGTTGTAATTTTGTGTCACTATTCAGCACTTGCTTGTTTGAATATAAGTCTCGAATGCAATTTTTTTCACTGCTGCACTTCATATATCTCTGTGAATCAATAGTTTTACTTATACAAGATGGTTCAATGACGTGTCCACCATGAGCTTCAGGCCAAATGATATCTTCAGATAATCTGAAAAATTGCAAGAAATATCATTAATCTGAGAAATGAAACTCGACAGCATATATCAGATACTGCTATTTAGTTATTCAATGAAAAAACGTGATATTTTAAGCTGTTATTTTTATTACTCCAACCACCGTATTGCTGACAGTTTCAAACACCCAAGCCGTGTGTGAGCTATATTTCAGAGGTAGAATCAGGAATGAAAAATTTGCACCATAGGTCCTCCGCTTGACGTGTGGCTGTACTAATTGTTTACCATCTAAAGCTTATTTAAACCCAGGAGGAAAAGGTATTTATGACTGTAAGTCACCCTTTGAGTGCTTATCGCAGATGTGAGATGTCTTTTGTGGCCTGCCAGGAAAACATGGCTCAATGGAATTTAATGTCATGCTGGTAAGTTACCATAAGTAACTCAGTGGTTAGAGTATCAACGCTTGAAGCAGGTTATCTGTGGTTCAAATTCCATCTATGGCATTAAGTTTTTCAGTCCTGACTCTATCTCTTGAACAGCTTCTTAAAATTTATGCACAGATCTGCTTCTATATCCTATAAATTTTTCTGTGCAGTTGTGTTTTTAACTGTGTTGATTTTTAAATTCAGAATTACTTCAAGTTCTATGTACTGTGAAGTTATATTCCTTTTGGGCATGTTTATAAGAGATATAAAATTAGTGTGGACCACTGGTAAGAGCAAATAGAAGGAATCTGTGAGAGCATTACATGCAACCAAATTTCACCACTGGGCTACACTTTGCACTGCCACATCACTCAGCTTATTTTGTACAATTGAATGAAGGACAAGTCAGTTTATGTAATCCTTAAAGTAATAACCAGGTTCTCAACTCCAACCTAGGATAGCTTTGTTAACCCATTTCTTCTTCTTTCTCTGTTTATCCTCCTCATATGGAGGAATTAGACCCCTTTGGACTTAAAAGTTGGTGCCTGTGGTCAGATGCCTGTTGAGCAGATTAACTATGGATCAGAGGGAGTAGCCAAGATGGGTAATCAGCTCAAAGCTTGGGGTGAGAATGAGGAAGATGATACAAAATAAGGGTAAACCAGATGAGAGAAAACGTAATCATGGAACATTCAGATGGAATGAATGGCAGAGGAAGCCACAATAACTTAATTCTCTATACTAAAATACTTGAATAATACACAAGCCTTATGATACAAATTAAAGGTACCTTTAATGAGATACTATCCCAATATTTGGACAGATGGCTGCATTCAGAGAAAAGAAACAATGAAGCTGTAATATTCCTAATCAAAAAGACTTACCTAGATGTCTCTGCTGATTCGAAGTCCTCTGTCTTCACAGCCTGTAACAAAATAATACTCAATTATTTATACTCTAATTGGATAACCATACAGTATATCTTCTGGTTATTTTCCACAGTGCAGAACATATTACTGTTTAGCTTGAAAAGACTTATCCAGTAAATTTGTTATAATTATACTGGTCAACATATTTTTTTACAAGGAAAGTAAATATGTGCATTTTTTTATTCTGACTTTATATATTTATCATATTTTACCATCAAGATACTTTGTAATAAATGTTTGTGTAATAAACGTTCTCTGTTATAACTGTTCTAAATTACAGCAGTAGCAATTTTATTCACAATAAGTTGGCAGACTTATTCCTGATAGAGCATCCTATATCTTTAAGCAGAATTTTCAGTGTTATATATTTAAATATTCTATTGCTATAGTAGGGAGATATCCATTATTGAACTTATAATGAACCCATCAAAACATGTAGTAGGTTCTACTGCATTAATGTTTTTATTGTTTTATAGTTTTAAAATAATTTCAAAATGGGAATAAGTGTTCAACTCATACACACAATTTCTGCTAAGTGTGTGGTTCAAGTCTCTGTGATATTTCACACCTTTTGAACACTTTATATCCGGTGTTAAACCGATGATTTTGAAACAGGGTGGACCCCATATATAGTGTTAGGCTTTTCGGCAAGTAAAAAATTGTTTCACATGCAGCTGTGAAGCTGAAATCCATTGCACTGTTTTGCCAGACTTAATAACTTTTGCAGAGTGGTCTTTTGGGCAATTCATGATTTGGATGAAACAGAAAAATTATTTGACTGATTGCTATTTCTGTTCATCTAACATTAAACAAACGGCATAACATACAGTTGCTGGTGCTACAGGATACAAAATCAAAGCCCCAAAATGCCAACAGAACCAATCATGTAGCAGTTCCCACAGCCACATAGTAGTGATTGGCATGCAAACAACCAATAAGAGATGAGAGGCAGTCCCTCTCACCTATTATATATAGGTTCGGCGCTCCACCAAACGCCTCCTAGTTAAGCAGCCAGGAGTCACTCTGAAGATGCCCAATGCAGTCTTGGGCAAAATGTCAAATACTTATTCTTTGACTGGGCTACGGCCTACAAGCTCAGAAACTATGTTCTATTGGATTAACGTTGGCCGTGAAAGCCTAAACATATATATTTGCACTGTTAGTTTACCAAAGAACATTTTTTATTGTGATTTTTAGTTCAAATAAATAGATAAAGCTATTCTACATAAACAATAGTATGCAGGTACTTTTTTCCAAGTCTATATAATAACTGAAATGGCCAACACTGTGGATGGCTTGATGCTTCATCCCTACAGTTAGACTTAGGTTGCACTTTCATTTCTCAAGATATTTGAAAATTGCTACTTAATATACAGTTAATTAAAACTCTTAGGTTAAGGAATAAAGAACAAAAATAAAAAAGCCACACTTACATTTGGCACATCTGTGTCTAAAGCGTCAACTTCTTCTTTGATATATATCTTGTTGTCTGCTTCAAAATAATTCTTCCTTGTTGCTGCTGTGTCATTTCCATAATTTCTCTCATGATTCATGGAGCAAAATTCTCCCTCATTTCGTAAGTCTGTGTCTAAAGGGTCAACTTCTTGTTTGATATTCATTTTGTTGTCGGTTTCAAAATCACTCCTTGTATCATTTCCATACATTCTCTTGTGATCCATGGAGTAAAGTTCTCTTTCATTTGGTAACTCTGTATCTGAAGTGTGAACTTCTTCTTTGACATATATCTTGTTTTCCATTTCAAAGCAACACTGACTTGTGGTGCTATTATTCACAAATAACTTTTCAGGATCTGAGGAGGAACAATCTTTCTCATTTGATGTGCCTTCTAGAATACTGACTTCTATCAGATTTGTTTCGCTATCCATTTCAAAGGCTGTAGAGGAACACGAGATAATCAGTATTATAATTTATATTGCATTATAAATATATAAACACCCACTGTTGAATTAAGACATGAGCATTTATCCCCCAAAATGATTAATGAAGCATGAATGAACAATTGAAGATGATAGTTCTTTAACAGTCCCTGTATAAAGCCCATATATTGTTTAGACAACTGTTTTGACAAAGACTACCAAGTCTTGAGTAGTCAGAGGCTTTCACGGCTGGAGTTAGAATTACGGCTAGAGATTTCTTCCGGGCTTAATTACTGAGTCTCATTTCTACATGCTCCAATATTTACTTGCTTTAAAATTCATGGCGGCTTATTATTATGAGATTTTGTTCTGCAACGCCTTATTTTGTATACTTGGTATCATGTTCCTTCAACAGGCAGTACTTTGTCATATTTTCTTGTTAACATAAACAAAGAAAGCTGTGATGAGGTTGTGGGCACCAGACGAGCATGTGGTTATAGTGGTAAACAATGATTATAAGAGTATCAGTGGTACATAGAATATGCACCAAAGAGGAATTAGCTGACATAGCTAATAATCTATATGATTAAGTATGCAGTGACTATATTAATATAGGTAAAACCTAAGATAATTGTAAATTTGAAGGAGTGTTTCTTATATAATTTCAATAATACCTAGAAGTCTGAAAACATAATTTGAAGTGAACGTTTATTTTCTATACAAATATATTTATGATCCAAATGCATTTATTTAGTATGTTTTATTTTGAAGCATAGGACTGTAACTTTGAAGTGCTGCATCATAAAGTAAAACCCTCTATACAAATTTAGGGTAATGTTTAAGAGGTGGAATTGGAACTGAAAAATTCAATGCCACAGCAATTAGAGTAATTTTTTAAAACACATTTGGCTGGTTTTAGGAAATATGCACAGTAAGTGAGGTAAAAGGGTGTTTAATGGTTCTAATTGCTAACATTTTTCCAACTAAATGTGCTCAAAGCATCCCAATTCAACTTTTAAATGGTCTACACTGTTGAAGTTGAATAGCAGTCAGTGTAACTGGGCTTGCAGTAGACAGTGTGCACAAGTGTACAGACTAGAAACATTAGCTGTCCACAGTTTTTCTTCTCCATGGTGAATTAGATGTGGTGATTGATATTGATTGAGTTGTAGAAGAAAATCCTGGAGGGTCCAGAAATAAGTTTTATTTACATTGATTCCAGCAACGAAAGCCATTTTACCACTAATGTGTACAACATTTTTTTTCTGTGTGAAACGAGAGTAAAGTCCTCTTTGTTTCTGATGCTGTTTTTAATGTTACTAATGGAATGGGCTGTGCTATAGACTCGTTTTCTATCTACAAGGTCATGGTAACAGATGGAATGCATATACACTTGGGTCCAACTTAAGTCACACATTTTATTTACACCTTCTTGTTCACAATTTATAAATCACATCACATTAAAAAGTCTTATGTTAGTGGAACAACTTCCCTAACGTCGCCAAAATTTAACTAAAGGTCTCTAAATACTTAATGAATTCACTTTTACTGTTTCATGACGCGTACACATAAAAATACGTGCATCTACCTCGGAGGTACAGACGCTAGTGAACTATTTCTTGGCGTCCTTTTGACGCAACACACCGCCTTTTTCATCTTCATCCGCGCAAATAGTTCTTTCTCGTTAGGGAAGTGATCCCAATTATCGTCTCCTATTTTTATTATGGAACACAAACAATTCTAATATTTATACACTTTTAACAAACATTTACATGAACGATTTTCTATTGGGGTCTTCTAATATTCTGTCTCATATGCCCCTTGTTTTGTTTTTCAAGTTGTCACCTATATTTACAATCTTGAAACACAATACAATCCTTCTCCTTACTCCTCTGATGCAATCACTTTGTACAATGTTTTTTTTTTTTCTTTACTGTCTTCTTCGCTGTTTGTCTTTGTCTTTTGTTTTGGCATGACACAGCATGTCTTTATAAATTTCACATATTCAGTTACTACACAATATATGTTCAGTTTTTATACATCACATATTCAGTTATTATACAATACATATTCAGTTATTGTACAACACATTCAGTTATAATACAATACATATTCAGTTATTGTACCTCATATGTTCAGTTATTATACAATATATATTCAGTTCTTATACAACACATATTCAGTTATTATACAATACATATTCAGTTATTGTACAACACATTCAGTTATTACACAATATATCCAGTTATCATACAATACATATTCAGTTATTGTACAACACATATTCAGTTCTTATACAACATATACTCAGTTATTGTCCATTTGAATTTGACACAAACATAATTTAAGTGCATCATGGTTTATTATGTGGTTTTTGACTTATATTCTTTGTTATGAGGAGAGAAAAACAGGATACAAATTTTGAGCTAATGATTATGATCATGTTTATGGCAATATTTTATTCAGTTCTTTGCCTTCTTTGTCTTGTAAGTTTATTATGTATAGGCAGGTTATTGAGTCAGTTCTTAAACTCTGATGTTACTAATGGTACCATTTTTCTTAATTGGGTTATTATTCATTATTATTTGGTTCAATATTTCTTCGAGCTTAGCATTGGCTATATCCATCTTAATTCATGGGCATTGCTTTTCTGATTATGGTTTTTCTTACTTCACTAATTGCCACCTCTTTGTCTCTTATTTCTATAAGAGAAAACTTCTATACTTATAATTATTCTGCAATTGTATTATTTTTCTTCTCAATTCACCCTCGACATCTTTGTGGCGAAATATTATATCTTTGTCATCATAATTGATTCCTTTTTATTTTTGTCCCTGACAGCCTTATGTCAAAAACACATTATCTTCCGTCGCTATAATTCATTTCTTTAATGACAATCAGTGTCCTCATCTGTCTTTGTTGACAATGCTCTTTGTGGTCAATATAGCCAATGACTATGTTGATTTTCTTTTTTGTCGTATTTTCTAATCTGAACATAATTTTCTATAAGTAACCCATTAAAAATTATTTTCTATCATCTATACTATTCCTGCCTTACATATTTGTTGGCAAAGACTATTTGGTCCTTTCTTTGTATGGCTTTAATTTATTTTTATGGTATCTTCCTACCAACTTGCCATTTGTATTCTGTAGCTCATACGTGTGGTCACCCAGCTGTTTTGTTATGACCAGTGGTCCAGTATAGTAGTTCCATCTTTCTCTTCGTGTAGCCATCATGGTGTCGATGTCAATTGTAAATTGCTTAGATTTGTGTTGTTCGTCATCCACTCGGTTGGGACGAACTTAGTTGTTGTAATTTCACTGAGTGTTGGTGGTGGTTGTTGTTTCTGTATTCTGTGCAGCATATGCCCTATTTGGCACATTTTCATCTACTTCCTGCTGTCTTATGTTGCCAGTGTACCATTGGTCTCTGCCCCTTTGGCGTGAACCTCTGTTGTATGACGGTCTTTGGTTGTTGAAGTATTCCCTACAGAATCGTATGTGATTCACTTGATGGGTGCGATCTCCTGGTCTTCCACGATCATATCTATGCGTTCTGTATCTCGATTCACCCCTTGGTATTGTGTCGTGGTACCGCTGTCTTGTGTTCTCCATCCTCTCGCCATGATTATGTGGTTGTGGGAAATGGTGTGCCCCTCTCCCCCTTTCATGGGTGCTCCTAGTATTTCTATCTTCCCCCTCACTCTGGTTGTTCATAGCCGTGCTCCGATTTAAGATGGGTGAGTTTGGGTGACCATTCCCATGTCTATGCTCATTAGGCCGACCATTTTGTGTTTCGAAGGCTGTCAGCAATTCTATCATATCTGCAAAATCTACTGGCCTCGCAACAATTAACCCTGTTCTCACTGTGTCTGGGAAATGTCTTGTTATGCTGGTAATTAGTTCTGCTTCCGACAAGTTGGGGTCTAATAGCTTTCCTTTGCTGGCTACTTTCATAAAATAATCGACTAGCGATAACCCTTTGGTTGGATCATATCTACCTGTCGCTAGCTCTACCCTAGTTTGGTTTTGCTTAGCTGGGCCCCAATACCTTGATAGGAATAAATTTCTGAATGAGCTATACGACTCATGACCAGCTAGTGTTAACCTGAGCCATTCTAATGCCTTGTTTTTTAAGCTTTTCTTGACTATCATCATCCTAAGCTCATTTGGTATCCTTTTCACTTTAAAATACTCTTCCATCTCTTTAACAAAGAGTTTTGGATCGTCTCCCTTCTCCTCGTCAAATGTAGGTGGTGTGATTTCATGTAATATGCTGTTGGTGTAACATGTGTTATGTATTGTGTCATTGTTTGGTTGTGAACCTCTTTCTCTGTATGGTGAGTCAACATTTTGTACATTATTCAAATAACTCTCATCTTGTACACTACTGACATCTAAATCATCTTGCCTTTGTAGTGCATTCACAACATCATTTACATTAGCCAAACTTTCTTTCCCTTTTTTTCATTTCTTCACAAATTGATATTAAATCATTCTTTATTTCTAAGTGACTTTGTTTCATATCATTTATAGCATCCTGTTGCGAATGCACCACATCAGTCATTGTCTTAATTTTAGGAATTACAATTTGTTCTACAGTGTCATTAATAATGTCTTTCTTTACTACCTCAATCTCTTTCCTTAATTCCTCAGTTATTTCTGCTTTTACATTTGTAATCTTACAGTCTACACTTGTATTACATTCTGTTATTTCCTCTCTACACCTAGCAATTTCTCCTTCTAATACAAACTTATTTTCTCTCATTTCTGATTCTATTTTTCCCATCCTATCTCCTACGATTTCTATCCTAGCTTCTAAGGCTTCCTTTGTTTCATTTAAGTTTTTATGTACTAATTTTAAATTAGTTTCCATTACTTTCATATTTTCTTTACACTCCTGTCTTCCTAATTCTATTTTCTGTTCTAAGTTCTGTCTCCCTAATTCCATTTTCTGTTCTAAGTCCTTCCTCACTTCCTCCATTTTCTGACCTATTTGTTCCTTATTCTGGCCTAAACTTTGTTCTATGTCCTGTTTTAATTCTGCGTTATTTTGTTCCATTTTCCGACCTAATTCTTTTTTATTATTTTCCAAGTCCTCTCTCACTCCCTCTATTTTCTGACCTAAACTTTGTTCTATGTTCTGTCTCAATTCTACGTTATTTTGTTCCATTTTCTGACCTAATTCCACCTTGTTTTGTTCCATTTTTTGTTCTAGTCTTTCAAACATGATCATTAATAACCTTTGGTCTTTGCTTATTGCTAGCTGTTCCTCACTTTCTGGTTCTACCTGATAACTAGGCCTATCTGCCCCTTCCCCCACTCCTGTTTCTATCTCTTTTCGCGACATTTTAATTTCTTTATTCAATTCACTTAGGGTTAAAAGTCTCACTACTTTGCCGCTTCTCAGTAACATAAAAATGAAAATAAACTGTATGTGAAAACAAAAATTTTTGACAAATTATGAATTATTTACACTAAAATACAAACCAGTTAATGTTAGCATAAATTATAATGGTAAACCACTCAAAGCAGTTGATGATGCCAAATACTTAGGCATCACTTTCGACAGAAAGCTAAGTTGGAAAAAACATATAACAAACATCTCAGAAAAGGTTGAAAAGAAATTGCAAATCCTGAAAATGTTAGCTGGTGCTAAATGGGGCTGCTCAAGGAGAGTCCTTAACACAACATACAAAATGTATATTAAACCAAACCTCTTGTACTGTTCTGAAGCTTTAATAACAGCAGCAAATGCTAACATCAATAAACTTGAACAAATACAAAATCAGGCTCTTCGCCTAATCACTGGAGCAGTTAAATCCACACCTATTGATGCCATGCTTGCCTTAACACGGACCCCATCAATAACAACAAAAATAGAAGAACAAGCATTGCTCCAACATGAGAAAATGTTACGACTGCCAAACTCTAAATGGAAAGAAGAGAACCTCCCCCATTCAATCCTTAAAACTCATAGTACTTTCCTAGAAAAGGTAACACAGATTAAATCCAAATTGAACATTCCTAACACCAGAGAAAATCTACTTATAAGAGAAAATCCATTGGAATTATTGCAACCTACCTTCAATTTGGAATTAATAGAGGAAATAAGTAAATCAGACACACCAAAAGAAATACAAAAACTTCTAGCTCTGGAAACAATCAATACTAGGTATCCCACAGAAGAATGGCTGCACATATATACTGATGGATCCTTGAAGGAAAACCCTACTGGAGCTGGAGTTACGTGTTCACATTTTTCCTTTTATCATTCTGTTGGCAGAGACACAACAAATTATGATGGAGAAATAGAGGCTATATACATTGCTCTCCGACAATTATTAAATCTTCCCTTAAATAAATTTAACAAGGCAGTAATTCTTTCAGATTCTAAAGCTGCAATTCAGGGAATATGTTCAAATACTACAAAGAAGTCAACAAAAATTAGAGAATGCTACAAAATGTTAACACAACTCCAAAAAGTTAATAAGACTGTTCATCTCCAATGGATTCCAGCACACTGTGGAGTCATGGGGAACGAAGCTGCAGACTCACTTGCAAAGAAAGGCACAACAATAAAACAAAATTCTAAATTCAATTTCTCATATTCCTCAATAAAACACTTGATCATAAAAAATTTTTGTCATTCATATCTACAAGAAATAGAAACAAATGCCAAAGATAAAAAATGGATTACACTACTTTCCAATCCAGATATAATCCCCCAGAGACCAAGGAAAACAGCTGTTGCAGCCTTCCGACTATTGACAAATCATGACTGCTTGGCAAGTCATCTCTACAGAATAGGTATCTCAGCCTCACCAATATGTGTCCTGTGTAACGATCCAGCAGAAATGAACGAAGACCACTTGAAGACCTGTGAAGCATTAAGATCAGAAGAAACTACAGTTCAAAAGTATTGGAAAGCACGAATGCTAATGGCTTCATTGCCAGATGCAAGGCACTAGAAAACAACAACAACAACTTTTTTTTTCCGTTGCTTCGTCCAGTTATGTACGTCTCCTGGGCAGTTGGCTTCGCTAGATGATCTCCGGTGTTTTCCCGCGTTGATTATCCGTGCATCGGTGTCCTGATGTATCGTTGATTATCCATTCATTGGCGTTCTAATCTTGATATCAAACGATGGTCTAATGGCGTCTTCTTTCCTTCTGGCGCGATGATATGGCGTCACTTGATGTTTATCGTGATTTCAATTCCCGTAATTTGCATTCCATCCTAAATTCGAGCTCCACGTTGGGTAAGCCATTTTGATGCTGTTTTTAATGAAACTAATGGAATGGGCTGTGCTATGAGACTCGTTTTCTATCTACAAGGTCGTGGTAACAGATGGAATGCATATACACTTGGGTCCAACTTTAGTCACACATTTTATTTACACCTTCTTGTTCACAATTTATAAATCACATCACATTAAAAAGTCTTATGTTAGTGGAACAACTTCCGTAACGTCGCCAAAATTTAACTAAAGGTCTGTAAATACTTAATGAATTCACTTTTACTGTTTCATGTCGCGTACACATAAAAATACGTGCATGTACCTCGGAGGTACTGACGCTAGTGAACTATCTTTTGACGCAACACACCGCCTTTTTCATCTTCATCCGCGGTATTCATCCGCGCAAATAGTTCTTTCTCGTTAGGGAAGTGATACCAATTATAGTCTCCTATTTTTATTATGGAACACAAACAATTCTAATTTTTATACACTTTTAACAAACATTTACATGAACGATTTTCTATTGGGGTCTTCTAATATTCTGTCTCAGTTTCCATTGAGCTTTGTATCACATACACACTGTAAGGGACGGTCTCATAAATATTCACATTTATATCTCTCAAAATGCCCAAGTTAAAAGGTGATGTCGCATCTGTGAATGTTGTTTTAAAATACATCTCTTATATAAATAGCTGCGATTTCTTTTCCCTGCCACCAAGTCAACATTGCCTAATTTAAACTGCAAACACTTATGAATCACATAACTGACAAAATGATCATCCTTAATATTGCTATACATAATCTGTAAACATGACTTGTGAGTGTTATAAGTGAACCACTTTTGATTTGCTCTTATGAAGAAAATTTTACCTAAACCAAAAAACAAATGCTTCTTTGAGTAAGTGTAGACTTTTATGGCCAGAGTTGATAATTATAGAAGAAACTTCCAGGCTGATTTACCATGCTGGAGTAACTATGTCCAATGTGGATGAAATGTATGTCGTCATTACTCCAGCGACCACGGCAAATCAGCCTTGAAGTTTCTTCTATAGTTAAATAATACTTTTGTTCACTATTTACCACTTTTTGTCATCCATGTAGTTTATCCTGATTACTCTTGTCTCAAATCTTTCTCAACCATTTATATCTCACTAAACCTTAAATACTTTCCTATTTCCAATACACTGTTTCTTGATATTACGCTCAATAACTTTTTAACTAAAATTTCACTAGGTAACATAGTCCAATTCCTCTTTTCTACTTTTCCTCTCCAATTCTTTGTTTCCTCACATTCTATCAATAAATGGCAAAAGCTATCTTTCATATTTCACAATATACACTTTCCTAGTTCTTCTCTCTCCCCTAATCCTTTTAACCTTATCGCCCCTGTTCTGGCACATGCAAAGCCCTCTTTTGCTATTTTGTCACAAATATAAACACACTTTTTTCTTTGCCAATTCATTTTTATCTCTCTATAAGCACCTAAGAAGGTTTTGGAATTTAGACTACCCATTATTCCTGCCTTTCTATATCTTCAATCCTCAATTTGACTCTTTCCCAGAAACCTTTCTCTACTCTATGATTGTCCATCCAAATATTCCCATATCCTATTTCACTCAGAATTTCTTTTATACTCTTGTACCATGTATCTTCTTTAAGAAATTTTTGCTGCATTTCTAAACACTGCTTCAAAATATTGTTAGTTTCCATTTCTTTTATTCCAAACTAGTATTTCAAGAATTGTAAGTGATGTTACTTGGGATATGTAAGGATATATGTAAATAGCATTAAATTGTAAACATATACAAATTTTTATCCATAATGAAGTTTAACAAACATGTACCTAACCCACCCTAACTCATACTCTCACCCACCTCCACCCACACACCCCCACTCATACTCTCACTCACCGTCAGTTATCCCCACTCACACCCCACCCATACTCTCACCTTCACTTATTCACACTATCACCCTCTCACTTATCCCCATGCATACTCTCACTCACCCCTACTCACACCATTACTCTCATTCACACTCACTCCCACTTTCACTCACATTTGCACTCACTCACTCATCATCACTCTCACACTCACTCACCCAAGCAACCACATGTGGGATTGGTGGTGGATGAAGCGGTACTAGGGTGGTTTTCCTCGGGTTCTCCAGTTTCACCCACCATCTCATTCCACTGGTGCTCCATCTTTATTCCATGTATCACCAGTGTCACCGCCTGCTGTGCCGCATGTAGTAAAAGCAGGCGTTAAACCCTACCCAAAAAAGACATACTCTCCCTCTCTTTCACACACCTTCACTGTGATCCACACTCACTCACCTTCACATATTCACTTGTTCACCTGGTATCCACGCCTTCTATTGCAGCCAAAGGCCAACCTACCAAGATTTGATTGAGCTGTTCATAATATTCAGATTCTTTCCTTTCTGCTCCACTTCTTTTACTCTACCTCTGACATGCACTATGTGCTGCTCTTAAGCTTTTTCTACTTATTTTTTATTTGCTCAGTGGTTTTGTTCACATAAGCTCTTTTTGCCATTTCCTCCTACAGATGCTCATAGATTTCTGCATTTTTATAACACTTATGGTCTAACATGTTGCAAATCTAGTGTTTCTGAAATATTTAGAGAAGTGCGACTGTTTTGTCTGTTGCCCAAACATTTCTCAAATATAAAATATCCTTTGAATTCATCAGAAAGTTCAGTTAAAAAAACTAATGTTCTACGTGTACAGTATAACATAGATTTTTGGTATATTTAAATCGATTTGAATTTGCTAGGGTTTTCCATATAGCAATATAGATCATATCCAAGAACCAGTTCGATCTGAAACCCCATTTCCATGCAGTACTCAATCTGGGATTACGACTCATATCGATTTCAATTGCCTGTGGAAACATGATGAATGTATTTTTTAAAAGGAATACCTTTTTAGAAATTGGTCCATGTGTTAATCCATAAGACCAAAAGGAAATATTCCACATGAAACTTGGTATTTTCTCGTTATTGGATATCTGTATTATGGCTGTTGCAAAATTTAATGGCAGAAGGCTTGATACAAAATTCAGCCAGTCTTGCTACGTCTTGCAGTGTTGTATAGTTATACACACTGTGAGATCATGCTATAAAGCTGGTGATATACATATCATTTGCACCCACAAAGTTTATCTGTCCAACGGGAAAAACAATAGTAAGTCAGCTATCAGTCAACATTACATTTTGTGACTACCTTACGTACTCATTTTCAGGGGACAAGGAAGTCTGACTATTTGGCAGTCACACTCTAGTGAGTTTAAATTACCAAACGTTCTCAGTGAATAAGCTTGAAATTGTTACGAGTTGTTCTATATATCAAGGCAATTAATTTGCTGTGTTGAGTGTCTTTGTGTCTTATGTGGTTAATTTTATAAAAAAGATATTTAATCTAGAAGAAAAGCCATAAATTTACTCTTAAAATATATATGACTTCATGTCACCTTTTTCTCAGAAAATACTTGTAGTACACTATTGTAGCTTTGCATAGTTATTAGTCTAATCAACTATGTACTGTACCTCAAGTTATTTATTCATATATATCAGTTTGCTGGGACAAAATATATATTACTAGTAATGCCAAAAAAGTGAAAAAGTAGACATTTTCAATATTCTCTTCCAGCATCATTAATGTATGTTATAAACATATATTATTGAGGTACAATAAGCTCATCTTGGTGTTGTACATTAGTGCTGAAAATTTCAGCTCTCTAGTTCCAATACTTTCTAAGAAAAGGGAACATAAGAATGTTGTTTTGAAAAAACTGACTTTAAAGTTGGCACACAAATTCTGACACACTTCAATACATTTCAGGGTCATAATCATCTGCATCTTTATTCCTGGATTGCTTCGCCTTTTCTGCTTGCCTTCTCTTGGTCCTGGCTTCTTTTGTTGACTGCTGTGCTGCTCATTGAGCACAATCCAGTCGGCCATTGTCGGTGCAACGTAGAGCATGTTCTGTGTTAAATCCTGTTTTTAAGCCCATGCTGCTGATGTGCACAACCATTATTAAATGTTAATACAGCATCATACACACCAACACATACAAATTTGTGCCCCACATACACCCTCTTAGGCACACGCTCCCAAATATAACCATTGAAACTCTCATTCTGGTTTTGTGTTTCACCATAGACATTTTTTCAAGAGATCTGTCACTATGTTCTCTAAAAGCTGGTTTCATTGCTTCTAAAACAGAACTTTATCCTGGTAATGCTCCCCAAGTGCTGCAGCCTTATTAAATCCACACCAAGAATCTGGTCCCTTGGACAGAGTTGGTGCTGCAGTTCTTTGTCAGTTGATAACTAGTGGAAAAATATTGTTCACACTGCTCTTCTTATTTGTTCTATATCATTAGTAATTCTTCTGATAGCCAGACCATAGTAAGTTTGTGGCTTATCAATTTATGCTTCAGTTAGTCGACCTGCACCACTAAGATTTTTTCCATCTTGCAACTTCACTCCTTTCATTTCTGAGTTTGGTGCCCATTCTTTTCTGCATGTGACCTACAGGCTCTAATTTTTCAATTTGTACATCCTCTCCATAAGGCTTGCTGTCACACACTGTTTTATAGACCTATGAATCTCCATCCCCTAAACACTTTGTGTAACACACACCTTGTTCACAAAGAGACTGCTGAAAATTTTGTTTTGCACCCAATGCTTCCATACTTCCACTTTTACCCTCATGATTCTTTACACACTGATGGCTCTCTACAGAAGGTGCGCAACCTCTACAGTAATTAGACAGTATTTCCACATGAATGCCCACCTCTGTAATGTGTTGGTTAGCATGTCTGCCTTACATTCAAGAGGTTGCGAGTTTGACTCTCGCTTAGGGTAAGTTATCTGGATAAGTTTTTTTTCTCAGGTTTCCCCTTATCCTGAGAGGACGAATATTGGGTAACTTAAAGCTCCATGGACCTTGGACTCATTTGAGCATCATTTCACCCAATTCAATCATTCACCATCGGATATGACATTACGTTGGAGGACGTCAGCGTTGTTATAGAAGTTGCAGCTACTACAGCATGGTGGGAAGTGTGTCCTCTTCTCTGCCACGTCCCATCAATAACCCCAGTTAGATCTGCATTGCCAGCATTTGCTTCTTTAACTTACACTGCAGCACTCACCATTGAGCCCTTTGCAATTTTCTTCAAGTTTCTTTCTGAAAAAATCTGTATAATCAGAAAATGTTGCTGGTGGAGGTGGGAGGTTCAGCATTCCACATAAAAGGCTGCCACTTTTCTTTCCCTTTCCAATGCATCACAGGCCATAAATGAGCCTAACATTGATATCATAATACTTATGTCTGATGCATTCTGATGATTTTGTGTTGTTGCTTGCTCCACAATTGCTGCACTTCAAAACAAGTTCAGAACACAGTCCTCTTCTGTGATTGATATTTTCAACTATGTACAGTGAATCAAAACACTTGCAATATGCACACATTGTATTTCTATTAATAAAACTAGAAAGCAAATCTAAACTGATATTATCACTGTTATTACTACTACCATTTAATTCATTTTCCATGACATTATCAATAACTTCAGTTCCTGGCTCATGGAAAAGGTTTTTCTTTGTGCACTTGCCACATTTAGTTTTTCCTCTTGAGCACATGGTTCATCTTGTGGTTTTGGAGGTTATCTTCTGATGTTCCACGCTCCTTATGCTGATTTCCACAAAAGGCTTGCTTTTTAAACAACTTTTTGCTTTTAGGAATTACTATACACTAGAGCAAATCACTTGTACACTACAACTAAAACTTTTCAACCACTTAGTTTTTATTTGCAAACTGCCTTTCAGCACTCTCAAGAAAAAATAAAGTAAACAAATATGGAGGAAGGCATTCTGCAGTGTAGCCAACAGCTTCTTAAACACAAAATAAAATTTACCCGAAGTTTCTATCATATCTGGAAGAAAAAATATAAATATTCTAAAAGGAGGCGTGGCACGGCTGCTTTAAACGGATGCAGGCGATCAATTAAATGACATTTAAATGCTTTAAATTTCTCCCAAACCTATAAAAGTATATATGTATTTTCCTAAAACCAGAAATTTCAGAGATTTTCTTAGTACCTAAAACAGAAAATGTGATTTTTTAATATTTCAGACTTCCCTTTCCTCTTAAGCATGCACTCATTGCGTGCAACATCCATTGCTGTAAGAAAGATTGTTCTGTTATTAAGATGCACTTTCTCCATATTTATGGAAGTTCCAAAATCATTTATTTTGTTCATCATTGGCAACGGCTCATCTGGCAAATACTCAGCTGTAATGATTGTATCGCTTCGCGCAGTCGCCATAATAAAACCATCGTACACAGTTGTCAAATCCAATAATCATTACCTTTCATATTCATACACTACAATTGTGTGCTTAATGCTTCTGTACTACAATCAATAGTATTGCTCTTCTCCTATTTTGAAGACACGGATTACATAACCGAACTGAAATTAAAAAGTGTTTACTTAAAACTGAAATTACCTATAAAGAAACTTATAGTTCTGTTTAGCAATTTCAAATCAAGATCGACCAAATGTTCATTTGGCCAATCTAACAACGACAGCCAATAAAATACTCATACAAATCTGTCTTTCTGGGTGATTTCTCACAAAGCAAGAGAGTGCTAAAATAAAGTCGTGAAGGAACTAAATTAGACAACTTAAAGGCCAGAGCAATCAATCAATTACTCTGGTAAGAGACAGGAATGCGTACAACAGCAACAGTCACCGAATGCCAGCGGAGAAAGCCGAAGCCCACAGCTGGAGTGCACGATGCTTCTGGTATTCAAACTGGAAGGAGTAGAATGATTTATGGCCGCTACTTCGGTGACCGACCTTCGCTCGGCTTTTCGTTTCTTTTCCTTTTTTTAAATCGTGTTTTTTTTTTTGGGGGGGGGGGGAGAAGATACTTATTTAGATCTTGAAACGCAAAATGTTAACTAAATATAAATTTTCATCCTAATTGTTGGAGCCGTTTCCGTGACGAACTTTGATATCATGGCTTGTTTATTAAAATTGGCCCATTAACAGAGAAACTATGGTCAAAATAAGTTTTAGAGTAATTGTGACTGTTACGCGTAAAATCGTGGTTTTTTTTTTTTTTTGTTTCCCCCCCCCCCCCCAGGAATGACACCTATATAAATAAACTTAATAAGCAAACCCCTGTTTGAATACAACATTTGATATATATACAGAGAGAGAGAGACAGAATTGATGGTTTAAATATATAAGATATGTTTAGTTATTTATTCAATGACTGATTCATTAATTTATTTAGTGATCCAGCTCCATCAGTGTAACAGTTATTACTATAGCTCGGAAGTTCATGTCCTATAAAACACTGAAATATGCATGCCAATATGCTCTCAAAAAGTTGAAAATATGCCAAGAAATATGCACTATCTAATTAAAACAATTAATGTTCCTTTGCAGTAGACAAGGCGAGTTAGTATAAATAATAAATCAAGTTATCTTATTCCATAGCGGTTGAAGCAGAAATGGTCCTGCTGCTAGTATTAACTGCTAAATTGCAGTTCACAACCAACACTTTGCACAAATTTTCAACTATAAAGCATCGTCTGTTGTCTCGCAAAACTTTTGTAACGTGAAAAACTTCTCTCCACGTCACAAGATGTTATCGAGAGTCAAGTCTCTTAGTGTGATAGATGGTTTTCTTTCAAGGATGTCTCGAAAATCGCACATCTGTTTATAACCAGAATTTTTTTTAAATTACATAATTCACTTTCTCTTTCACTTTTTGTCCTATGCTACCAGGAACCGAACTTAGATCACATATTGTTTTTTCAAAGAAAGTAAGAGATCCATGGGAAAGAATCACGTATTGTCTCAAAAATGCCATGAAGAGCGTGTGCCAAACAAGTTATATGAATTAAGTCAGGAAAAATACATTTCAGAGTTTGTCCTGATTTTACCATATAAGGACTTGCATCAGTAACAAATAAAAGTAACCGGTCGTATTTGATTCCACATGGCCATAGTAATTTCAAAGAGTCCATCACAAACTCGGTCACAGTTACATTGCCGGTGGCCGACAATTCGCTCAAATTAAGAGGATAAGGTGTAGTCTTTTGTTCATTATTTAAAGCACCCACGATTATATTAGCAATAGAACGGCGCTCAGAATCATGGGGTTCATCAGCAGCCACAAAAACTGATCCGCTAATTGATTTTGTATATTTTACAATGCGTTATTGTAACAATGTCCTACATAAGTCTTACGCAGTGTACTTTTTGCTGGCACATGTTTTCGAGTGTACTTGGCAAGAAAGTTTTTAAATGTCGGATTATTAATTTTGAACAAGGAAATATCAGCAGCTAAAAATGCTTGCCAGAAGCCATAGGAAAACTCAGTAACCCTACTTCCTAAACACTCTACTAGCTGTTTTTGAATAGGTTCTTTGTTTGCGAGTTTTCTGATTAAATTCTCCTTACGTTTTGCTGCTTATGTGCTGAACTATTTGAAATGTTTTCTCACTCCCTACATTTTTCTCACACGCTCCACAAAACAGTACCCTATTATCTGTATTCTGTAGATATTAAGTTACCCGAAAACTCTTTCTCTAAATTAATTAATCTAGCACTCGAAGTGGGTTTTATTTTCGGCATTTGAAGAGCTTTTTATCATTTTATATGCCTAATTTAATTTGGTGGGAACCAGCTCACAATACTGTTACGTTTGAAGACCATGATACAACTGCTGGTGGACAGGCAAGTGTTGCTATAATCGCGCTGCTCAAAAAGTTCACCTGCACTTTATCTTTGTTAATATAAACCTCTCAGATAACGCACTGATTATTCTCTACGCACATACATATAATGAAAGGGTGGAAACGGGATTCACCGCATGAGAACATGACTCAAAATTAGTTCTCGCCACCTCGCGAGTTGCATCATCATGTGCAATGCTACCAATATGAAAAATATTATCCAGAAGGAAAAAAAATAAACAAATGTGTTGTTAGCTAATGCTGGATTTCTGACAATGAAGTCATTAATCCTCTTGCTCTCCAATATTTTTCACATGAAGAGAGCAATAGCAGTAATAGTAACAGTTTTTTAGAGAGCACCATATTTTTATGTTTTGGCGGTCACATCGCTCTCTCACAGCCCCCAAAATGTCCGGAGGACCACACCTGTCGTTGGTTTACGGGTCTTACCGACCTGACCGGGAGAGTTATCAAAATAAATTCACCGACCATATCCTCTGATTACCAATCAGAGGACGTATTACATGCTATGACAGGTCAGCATGGTAGGGGTTAAGGTTTTATAGAGAAATGGAGAGGTTAGAAAAATAAAGACTCCCTAGCCCTCAGGAACCCTAATAGCATCGGGGTCGGAAGAGAACAGGGGATGACCAAGGTAAGGTCAGATAGAAAAGTTACAGTGAGGAGCAAAACACCAGTAAGTGGAAGTAATGTTCTGCTTAGCTTGGGTACCTTGTGGTCGCTATTCACATATCCCCTAGACGGAGGCCCCTGAGTCATGAATATGAGTATTCCATTGGACGAACGTTTAAACATTCCAAAACTCACACAAATTGCGTGAAGTGTCTCCGAAATGCTTCACTTAAAAAAAAAAAAAAAGATATATATATATTTAGACATAAACTGTGTGTTTTAGCAAGATACTTTTTGTATAGCAAGATTTTGTCTATCTCTTAGGGTTGTCCAGTTATACAAAAGTCATCCAGAGTAAATAGAACTGGATGAGCTATAGCCAGAAAATCCAAGATATATGTTTCATTTGTCATACAAACATCTTAAACCCTTGACATTATAATCAAAATCATTAGTCATTTTCAAGAAAATCAAACTTTTAGAAAAATTTTCCATGCAAACGGCAGTTCAGGATGGGGCTATTTATTTCAAAATCTTCGTGTCGCATCCCTGAAATACATTAGTATGTTTATAGTGGTGGCAGAAAAAGCCCCCTAAAATTGTGAACCATTGTTCTAGTAGGCAATGACGTAGATAGTCAATTTTTTCCTTGTTCATGTGTTTTCTGGATTGGCGTCGCCTCTGTTACACTGAGTCCGGGTAAAAACTGTAATATTACGGTATATACACCATAATATATTAATATTCGTGTGTATTAGTGTGAAGGAATTACCCTTCACACAAGAAATATATTAATTTACGGCGCGGGTCACAATATAAAGAACTTATCGAACGTAGAATAGTGCGTGGTCCGTGGCATCGATGTGTGAACCCCGTAGATAGGAAAGGACGCCAATCCATCATACCTAAACGTATATTCTGGTGTGGTAGTGAAAATAAACTAATTCAACCAATAAAAAGTGAACTTCTAATTAATAACCGCGTGTCGATCCGCACCACTCCCTAGATAGGTATATTTCACAGGACTGCAGGAAGAAAGAAAGAGTCGTTCATGCTCACCGCTGTGTTAGCCCGGCGAAGAAGGATTAACGCCCCCCAACACCAAACAGCAAATGGTACCCTCAGGTCTCAGTAAGGTAAGCTCCACGTAAGAAGAAGGAACGTTACCAATTACCTGGGTCAACAGTGTAACGAGCACCATCGTCACAAACGTCCCATCAATGAGGGGCGAGTAAGAATAAAATTTCGTTACAGATCACATAGGCAGTCTTTTAATGCTTTTTACATGTGCATGTTAGACTAGATTGGATTGCATTCAGCGAGTCCACAAGTAGCCATAGAGACCGTGAACGTATAACATGTCAATGAAAATGTGCAGTATAGCATAAAAAAACATTATATACAGGTTCAAAAAGTAAAACTGGGATAGTTGAGAAAATTAAATCTTCCCTGTAGTTATTAAATTAATATAATGTATACTTACAAATACAACTTGAACTTTCTTTTAAACTTTCAACTAGGCTTTTTAAACCAAAAAGGTGAGTTGATTAATAACACTACGCAACACTTATAATTTACCGAAACATGTTTTGGAGACTGACTTTCCTCCGTTGTCAACCAGACATCCACTGGTTCTCCCTGGTGTGGATGGCGATTTCCCTTGAGGTCTCTTCTGGTGGTGGTTCAAGGAACTTGCTGAAGATATCCTTCTGGGGGATGTCGAAATTGAATACTTTATTTTTCAAAATGAAGATTTGCTCCCACATGGACAGCTCTTGTTTTCCCGTTACGTGTTTGAGGAGTTTCGGTTTTGACTTTATGTTGTGGATTTTTGTCCAAAATTGAGTAGCAACTGCTGATTTTTCCAACTGTTTTTTTTTTTCCATTTCCAAAGTGTTCCTTGGATCTTATTTCTAAATTTCTTTTGGTTTTTCCAGGAAAACTTCCATGAAAAGATAGTGTGATAGGCTTCCTGCCATGTCCTATTTGGGGAAGTATTCAATGGACAAATGCAGAACCCTGCTAACTCGCCTCTTGATAACTAGACAACTTTTCTTCTTTTTTATAAATATTTTATTGTTAAATTTCACTGTAATAGAGTGGCGTGCATTTAACCCCAGCACTGCTGGGGTAACCGATTTATTCAGAAGTTCAAAATTAAAATAATAATTTTGTCATATGTCAATCAAATATGCACATCGCACATGAACGTTATAGTACTTAAGATTCAAACTCCCGCCCCGCCACTAGGAGCTGTTGATTTTGGCGACTGGGCTTGGACCTGTACTCTCCTCAATACCAACTTGCTTATTAGTGCTGTATTGACGCATGCGTATCGGAGCCCTATAGCTAGCGTGGTTAACTGCGTGGTCCTGTCTGCCACCTGACAGCAGAGGCGAGAGTGTACATTTGATTGGCTAGTTCAGTTTCATTTCAGCTAGCTTGCCTTTGACATTATAGAGCAGTCTTTTTCGATAGCCACAGCAGAGCGTAGTCAATCGGTTCCAAGGAAACTTCAACATATCGATATGGAAAACATGAAAGAGAGCTAGTGATACATACAAGCGTAACAACCCTGCAATAATGGTGTTTTTTTATAGGACAAAGTATAATAATGCCAAACGATATGAAAAGGTCATATATTTAAAACTATTAACTGCAATTAAATAATGTTACTAAGCAAAGACTTAAATTTTTTTTTTCGTTTACGAAAGTGACCCCATTAAAAATGAAAATAAACAGGAAAAAATGTAATATGTTGGTCATCATGCACATCAGATCAGACTTGTATAATGTGCTAAGGGTATGGTAGGCCGTAGATATCAGAATAGTACTTTACCACTACTTTTTATAACCTGATCATTTTGGTACAAGGATTATTTATTTTAAACTATAGGATGATTTTTCAGTACTGCAGCCTATACAGCTGGGGCAACTGTTGTGACCGCCACACGCCACTGCTGTAATATATTCTATAATCACTATGCTGTACAAACAGTATAGGTAAATTTTAATTAGTGTATGTAAACAACCTATTGCATTCTCCCTCACAGTAACAAAAGCATAAACTGAGTATTCACCTTCGATATCTGAGTAAGAACACGAGCAGCAAGCAGAACATTGTTACAAAATCAAAAGTTTGCCACTAATAATGTGGATACATAGCACAAACACTTGTTAGGAAGGTTTGAAGGTTTATTGCTTCACTCAGTACTTGTGTGGTAAGTTAAAACCTTCAATATAATTCTGGTTACAGTATAGTTTCTCAGATTTTAGGTTTACTATTAGTGTTGTGTTGAGTTGTGTTTGTGCCAGTGAAAATGTTAAGAAAAGACAGTTAACATGACAATGGAAATTAAACTGAATATGTTGAAGAGAAAGGACACAGGGGAACATACTAATACGTAATAAATTTTAGGATACATTATACTTCTCTGTTTCCTATATGTGCTATAACAAGTATTTATGTAATTTGCATTGCAATATTATGTTACAAGTTGTGAACAACAGACCCATTCCATAAAACTACACATTTTGTTAACCCAACACGTTCTCAGCCCACATTAGGTCGCATTATCAGGATTCTACCGTATTAGAACAAATCATCTATTCCTAATACAGTAAAACTTGACTAAACTGGACCCCCTATATACTGGAAAACTGGAAAACCGGGAAATTAACAAAGGAAATAGCTCCATTCCAAGATTTAATACTCTAAACTGGAAAACTGCCTAGCGCAGAAACGGAATAGTTTTTCCGGAACTGTTTGCATAAATAACCTAAGATGGATTTTCATTATGCTTAATACATAGTTATGTACTTTGATAGCGAGCATGCCACGACTGAAGACATTCAAAGTGCAGCAGATATTGCTGCTGGAAACAGCAGTTGTAAAGTCATGGGAGGAATGGATGACGAAGCCAATGGAAGGGAGCTAAAAATACGTACTTTTAGAGAAGCATTATCTGTTGTGAGAAACCTTCAGGAATTTGCAGCTTCCAAGAATGTACCAGAACTCCTGGAGCTGATGCAGGATGCAAAGGAGATCATAGAGTGTTCTCTTGTGAAGAAGTCAAGACAATGCACTTTGATGGATATGTGGGGGAAAAGAAACTAATGGAGAAACTCCAATTATGTATCACAGGCAAGATGAAAATACAGCAAAACATACAATTTAACCTGGTTTTTATTTACAGAATTTTATTTTAAATTATTCCTTCAGTTTAATTGTATACGATTATATTTTTGTACCCTTTTTTACTAAAATATGTAGACCTTTGTAAGATAGAAACCAGTGAAAATGGAAAAATTACTAGAGTGATCGCATTCTGTTTTAGGCAGGTTGTACTGTAATTACATAATTTCACAGAAAAGAAATTTGCTAAAATGGAAAGGATAGTAAAAAAAGCAACTATAACATAGACTTATAAACAAATATAAAATCATTAAAATATGCAATATAGGGGCTATAACATTGAAATCTTCGTGAGTTGTATCATGTGCAATACTATCAATAGGAAAAATATTATCCAGATGGAAAAAAAAGTAAAAAAAAACATAAAAATTATTAAAATATGCAATATTGGGGCTATAATATTGAAATAATATGCATTTATCAAAATCAAGAAAATATGCAGTTATATGCACTATAAAATCATGCCCAAATAACTGAAAATTCCATATTTCGTGCACATAACGTAAAAGTATACATTTTTAACCCCGAAAAAAAAACATGCAAATGCATGAACTTCCTAGCCCTAGTTATTACTTTCTCAGCTGCTAACACTTAGAAACCTGAAATAGTCAACCAGGATGAAAGGAGAAATTAAATGAAAAGGGAGGTGAAATAGGGGGACAGAAAAATCGGGGGATTCACCTAGAGCCCCGGGAAACCCCGAAAAAAAAAAAGCTATCGGCCACGGAAATCGAACCTACAACCACCAATATCCGACTTAGCCGTTCCAATTGATTTCTAATGTTACTAAAAGCAAAAATAAAAATAAATGGAAGGAAAACTACTTTTGATTGAATACAGCTTCACCTGTTAAGGAATGTAAACTTTAAAACTTATTTTGTTGTTTAACGACGCTGTCAATTGCCAGGATCACATCAGCGTCGCCGGTGTGCCGGAATTTCGTCCCGCATGAGTTATTTTACATGCCAGTAAATCTACTGACATGGAGCTGTCGTTTTTAACCACAGTTAAAAACCATCGGCCTGGGCCGGATTTGAACCCGCGACCTTGGGATCAGTAGGCCAGCCTATTGAGGAATGTATTTATATACACATACCTAAAGTGATGAGAGAACAAAATATTGATGTGTTGCACTTACATAACTTGCTCTATTCCTAGAAACATATCCCTCCCTCTAAACGTAACCCCGTGGTACAAGTCCTACCGCCCGATAGCTGCGTCACCCACCTGTGCCCAGCACAGGCGTCATGAGTGGGGTACAGTACCAGAGATGGGACGTGGTCAGAGCGTCGGTTTTCTCGACCAGTGGTCACTACTTTTCAATCAAGTAGCTCCTCAATTGGCCTCTCAGCGACCTAACGAGGCTGAGTGTACCCTGGACCAGACCTCCCAGCGAGGGAAAATCTCATACCGATACTGGGGATCGAACCCGGATCCCCCGCGCCAAAGGCAGACGTGCTACGGTGGTGATCATTCCTCCATCTACTTTATGTTAATCAAGATAAACTATCTTATTGCTAATTTCCCTGCAGATGGAAGGGGAATAGAGCAGCATTTAAGTGATAGACAAATGTATTAAAAGCATAGCGTGTCGCTATGAGATAGTTCCGACATTGTTCTCAAGCGCGCGCGCGTACACACACACACACACACACACACACACACACTCTCTCTCTCTCTCTCTCTCTCTCTCTCACACACACACACACACACTGTTCAACCTACGTTATACATATTCCAGTTCTACATAATTCGCATTTACACGTACATTTTTTCAGTCCCGGCAAAATCTAATTTAGAAAAGTGTTAATAAAACCTATTTATTCGTAATGCATTTATGCGTAATTCCCAGTTATACGTATTAAATTTCAGTGAAATACAACTGAGTTTTACGTAATTATACTGAGTGTATGGCATACGTTGTCTTATAAGAAACTCGAGGCGTATTTTCCTTATCTCTGTTGACAAAGACTCAACCTGAGCGGGTGGCCTTCATCGCGACAAAGTCGCAGCAAAAAACGAGAAGCAAACATAGTAGGTAAAAGTGAAACATGCCAAATTAACTGATTTCTTCAAAGAAAGACCAAGTTCAAAGTAATGTTTTCTTCATACATATCTTTGTTGTTTGTTAAATTTTTACACACGTAGGCCCACTGTATTGCTTTTTATTTATTTATTTATTTATTTATTTATTTATTTATTTATTTATTTATTTATTTATTTATTTATTTATTTATTTATTTATTTATTTATTTATTTATTTATTTATTTATTTATTTATTTATTTATTTATTTATTTATTTATTTATTTATTTATTTATTTATTTATTTATTTATTTATTTATTTATTTATTTATTTATTTATTTATTTATTTATTTATTTATTTATTGTAAAAAAAGTATAATGCATCATCAAAATCTGAGTTCTAAGTAATTCTGAGTTATAAGTAATATTCCCTCTTCTCCTTGGTATATACATAAATCAGGTTCAACTCTACACAGACACACACACACCTACTCAAAGTAATTAGAGTTACAAGATTTTGTTAGTGTATTTTTGCAGTGGTATTTATTGTGACCATACAATAATTGTTTTCTTGAATAACTAAGTTTTATTTAACAATAATATAAATCATGTTCACTTCTCATAACAAACTTGGCTACTGTAAGCAAAGTGCAGAAAACAATGGATGATCCTTCCATTGAATCAAAACAAAGAAGTCATTTTAGTATCTTGTATGGCCCTCACGGGCATATGTTATTGCTGCACACCTTCGAGGCATGCTTCTTATCAACGTTGCCACATCTCTTTGTGGGATGCTGGCCTGTACTATAGTGGGGACATTTGCAAGCTCTAGGAGAGTCTGGGGAGCTATAAGATACTTCCGGACATTGCGTTCTAGCATATCCCACAAATGCTCTATTGGATTGAGGTCTACACTCCTAGCAGGCAGGTTCATTGTCTGTATCTGAAGATTCTGTACAGTGGCCATAATGGCACCAGCTGTATGGATTCTAGAATTGTCTTGCTGCGATACAAACTCGGGCCCCATCCCAAATACAGCAGGCATAACATGATCCAGTATAATATCAGCAATGAACCTGGCAGCAGTTTGTTGCCCTCTGACTACCACCACATTAGCTTTATCTACTGGTGCCACCTCACACCATCACTGACCCAGCATTAAATCTGTCAATTTCTTGAACTGTAGCTTCATAATAACGCTCACAACGACGACGATACATATGCAAACATCTATCACACTATGTTAAACGAAAGTGAGATTCATCTGTGAATAGTACATTGTGCCAGTTCCATGTTGCTGAGCAAACCTTAATCGATCTACCTTGTGATATGTTCCAATCAAGAGACCTTACAAGGTCTTCGTGGTCTTAACCCCATCTCTCGAAGCCTGCTTCATGCTGTCTGATCACTGACAATAATACAAGTTGCTGCTCTCAGGTTGTTTAGGTGATCTAGCAGTGGCAGTGCATCACCGAAAGGCACAACTGACCACGTATTGGTCATCTCTAGTCAACATTTTATGTTTGAGACCCTGATCTGGTTTTCTAGTATAGGTGCCAGTTTCAATAAATCTTTTCCAGGCCTTTCTAACAATAGATGAAGCCACATTGATTTCTCTAGCCACTGCACGAACTGTCCAACCTTCCTGTATCAATGTGACTGCTCCAACATTTTTAGCTTCAGATAGGTACACCATTTTAACCTTATTGAATGCAAAAAGTTGTAGAAAGATGCAATACTCCATTAATGACACAAAAGACACATCAACAATAGGCGAATCATTACATTTTATACATAACCCACTTCAGTTTTCAATATAATGCAATATTATTATTTATTTATGCCAACAAACTTACTGAAATACGAACTGGCTTGAGAATTTAATGTCATTCTGGCAGTTTGTCACAATAGCTCAGTGGTAGAGCGTCCGCCCGGCAAGCGGAAGGTCTGTGGTTCAAATCCCAGTTGTGGCATTGAATTTTTAAGTTCCGGTTCTACCTCTTAAACTTTGCCCACACACGGCTTGTGTGTTTAAAAAACACCAACAGTAAGTTTGTTGGCATAAATAAATAATAATTACCATGTGAAAGTTATTTAATCCTGGTATATAAAGTACTTGCAATAGTAAGTCACCATTGGGGTAATTGTTTCTGATGTGAGACTGCCTTTGTGGTTTATCAGGAGAAATACGAACTGGCTTGAGAATTTAATGTCATTCTGGCAGTTTGTCACAATAGCTCAGTGGTAGAGCGTCCGCCCGGCAAGCGGAAGGTCTGTGGTTCAAATCCCAGTTGTGGCATTGAATTTTTAAGTTCCGGTTCTACCTCTTAAATAATGCAATATATTGTAATACTGTCCTGCAGGCCATGGCTTTAAAAGTGTGGTGGATTGCATACCTTAATTAAATACGTCAGTACAATAATGTGCAGTAAGTACACCTTCATTACAAACTGGAGAAATACTATGCTGTAACGAAATCTTATTCCTCTAATTATTTTGAACAGTAAGATTTCTTTTCTTGTTTAACGACGCTGTCAATTGCCAGGATCACATCAGCGTCGCCGGTGTGCCGGAATTTTGTCCCGCAGGAGTTCTTTTACATGCCAGTAAATCTACTGACATGGAGCTGTCGTTTTTAAGCACACTTAAAAACCATCGGCCTGGGCCGGGTTTGAACCCGCGACCTTGGGATCCGTAGGCCAGCGTCTAACCAACTGAGCCACCCAGACCGACATTGAACAGTAAGATTTTGTCCACCTCTTACCGTTTATCAGTTATGCAAAAGTCATTCAGAATATACATTGCATTTCGTAATACTGTTTGAGCATACTGTATTTATTAAGAGCCTTTTTTATGAAAATCTAAGCTTTCAAAAATTGTCTCATGTACAGGGTTCTGCTGTAGGGGATTTTCTTAAAAACGGTGTTGTGTTCTTGGAAGATGCTGAACGTCAATAGCAAGTTACCTTGAGTTGTCGAATTATGCTGTACAGAAACACCTCCTGCGGATGTTTAGAAACAATATCTATCAAGCTTAAAAAATGATCATTCAATAAAAAAGCTAATACTAATGTCATACACTACCTTAATACTTAGATAGCCTCTAATACGAGAGTGAGTTTTGTTTAAGGACCCGTCGACAACTAGGTCATTAGGGCCCGAAGTACAAAATAAAACAAGCGATCAATGAAACCTCACCCTAAAAAGCTAAAAAGGGAAAGTTAAAATAATGAAAAATGTTAAAAGATTTAAAAACGAGAGTTAAAAAAATTAAATCTCAAAAACCTGGTAAAAACGTAACTTTCTAAAACTGAAAGCTGATAAAACTTTTAAAAGGTAAAAAACCAAATAACATCACAGGTAAAATGATCCTAAAAGCCTATATCCGCCAAGGTACAAGAAACCTTACACTTGCTTACCAAAATCGATACTGGCAACAAACCGCAGTACCGTATTTACAGCTACTGGGCCGTTGCCTAACACGGTGCACAGTGTAAGACCCAGACTAAGGGACTGGCGCTCACGAGCATACCGCGGACAATCAATAAGGACATCTCGACGGAGAGTGGAACATTGCACGACGCACAGACAGGCTCCGGATCACCGCGCAAAAGGTGTGCATGCGTGGCTCGAGTGTGGCCTATCCTCAGGCGGGTTAAAATCACCTCCTCACGCCTGGAATCCCTGCAAGATGTTTGCCAGGGTTGTGCCGTGTCCTTGATTGTCCGTAACTGAGTGCCAGCCAACACTTCCCAAGACTCCTGCGAGACAGCATATAGCTGGCGCCGGAAGTTCTTCTGCACGTCTATATAGGGTAATGTACGTGTGGAATACTCCGGCAGGCGACATGCAGACTTAGCAGGTGCATCTGCCGCCTCGTTGCCAGCAATATCCACATGGCCCGGGCACCAGGTAAAAACGAACTGGTATCCGCGAGATAGCAACTGAGATAAAAGTGACTGTATTTTAACAATTAATACTGAGTTGCCAACAAATTGTTGCAGCGCCTGAAGAGCATCAGCGAGTCGCAACATACCATAAAATGTCCAGGAACTGAACGGGAAATAAAAAGTAAGAAATAAAAGATGGAGAAAGCTCGGCGGTAAATACTGATCTGGCGCCTGGAAGGTGGTATGTGTGTCACCGTTGCATATAAAAGCGAAACCTGTCGCACTACCCAACAGGAACCGTCAGTAAGTACCGGAGTGCAAGTTCGGTATCGGACCAGAAGTTAGGAGAAAAGTTGGCGAAACATCGAATGAGGGGTAGCTATTTTCAATCAACCCGATAGCTCCAGGTCGAAGACGCTGGAGTTGCCAGGGAGGGCATCGGCCAAGTGAGTGCCGCTCTATAGCTGGAAGTCGGAAATCGTGTGCGGTCAGCAGTTCTCGAAATCTGATACCACTTGGACGGGAGATAGTTGTATTCCGGTATAACGGTGCACTAGGTCTGGACGCAATACAGGTTGATATGGATGACCTGGATGAGCGGCCAACCTTGCCACGTAGGAACGAAGTAACAATGAGCGTCGAACAGACAGCGGTGGTTCGCCAGAATCAGCATACAGACATTCGACCTTACTGATGCGAAAAGCCCCAGTAGCGAGACGGATACCAGTGTGATGTATTGTCTAAAAGGCGGAGTTTAGACGCAGACGCCGCGCCATAGATAAAACTGCCGTAGTCTAATTTGGACCGGACCAAAGAGCGATACAACCTCAACATCCAAACTGTGAGAGCGATAGTATATCACGAAGTCGTTAACATACAGCGACATCGGGATTCCGCTACGAACAACGCCAGTGATGCCATTAATGGCAACGGCAAAAAGCATAACACTGATAATCGACCCCTGGGGCACACCATTCTCCTGGACCTTCTCTTGGGACAGCGTGTTTCCTATGCGGACACGAAAACGGCAAAGCACTAAAAAGTTAGAAATGAACATCGCAAAATGACCGCGTAAACCATAGCACCAGGTGATGTCGTAGGCCTTCTGCAAATCAAAGACACGCACAACATGCTGCTTCAGCAGAAAGGCTTTTTGAACGTAGGCTTCCAACAGTGCCAGATGGTCGACACTGGAGCGTTGACAACGAAAACCGCACTGAACTTTCTTTAATACCTTCATTTAAGATTTGCAGGTGATGAACATATAGCAACCGATCCTGGTAGTGGGACTGCCACTGAAGCTTACAGGCACACTGATACTCTGTCGGGGTTTACTCCCTTAGCCTTTGTAGAACCCTCTACCCTGCAAAGCAGCAGTTTCTCTTTATTTAACCCAAAAGGGGGTGGGTTGCCTCCTCTGCCATGTAGGCAATATCAATGAATACCGTCTCCGCCGGGTCTGCCATTGAGGTCTTCACTGGAACCCTGGCAAGGGACCCTCATGAAGTACTACCATCTGGAGCCAGATGAACCAGTTTTTTTTTTAACGAGGTGTTAGCCCTTGCCCTCCTCCTTTTTCATCTGGACTTGGGACTGACAAGGGTGGGAATGTTGCCTTATTTAATAGATAGTAACTCAACTAGGGTGCAATGTTATTCTGCTGAATGTTAATGTGAACCTATATATCTATACTGAAGAACTTAATGTATCTTACTTTATTCATAGTTGCATTATCAAAATGATTTTCAATTTCCTTTTTACATGTTTGTATTTACATTGAATTCAGCAGCTCAAAAAGCTAGCACTTTTGTCACTAGGGATGATCAGCTTTCTCTCTTTCTTTGGTGGCTCTTGCCTTTGTGCAGGTTGCTGTCATAACCAAATTGCTGTCGTAAATCCAAGCGCAATATCAAAAGTACAAACAAATCTTACTGGCCATCATAAAACTTTCAAGTAACACATAGAAATTTAGTCAGGTGCATTTATCACCCATCAGCATGCCGATAGTAATTAAGTAGAGAACATTTTGTCAAGATTCTAGTTTCAGCAACAGTCACAACTGCAGCTTCTCTGTAGATCCATAAATAAAAGGGTTCCAGACAAGTAAAATATTTAAATTATAATTACTGGCAACATATTCATTTCTTTTATTATCACAAATAACAGTGCAATGGTAATAGGAACTAGTGCTATGGTAGGGTTAAGAACATAACTTAAAAATGCTAAGCAAATGGCTAGAACAGGTACATGAGGTGGTGGTGGAAGCAAAAATAATGTATGTAATTGAAACATGGCAAAGCAAAGAATCTGAAAAAATATAGCAACAATATAGGTAATGTTGAAAGGCTGTGCTGGGACTACCCGAATCAGGGAAATCACAATGATGGAACAGTGAAGAACAAGGGGTAATAATGGAAAGATTGTTAAAAAACTGGTATAGGTGTATTAAAATGAGAGATGAGATGCCGAAGAGATATATGATGCAACAAAGGGATAGGAAAAATAAAAAGATGATGGACAGGGCTGGAAACAATAATGGAAAAAAAAGGGATGGAAGATATATGGAGAAAAGAGGAAGAAAATGAAGGTTTTTGGAAGGTGAGGACAAGAGTGGGGGACAAAGGTAAGCACGGGATGTCAGGCAGTTTCTAAAACAAAAATACTTACTTTTTACAGTGAAATTAAAAAGAAATGGGGTACAGAGAAATACAGACTAGTGCAATACGGGAGAAAGGGAGAGAATGACATGGACAAGAACAGGTGCAATATATCTAATAGGTTTAGCAGGAGTAAAAAAGGGAAATGTGTATTATGCAGGGAACAATGTAAACAATTACATAAATGGTGGAAAGAAATATGGAATGGAAAACGGTGCCCGCCTCGGTAGCGTGATGGTTAGCGTGTCTGCCTCACGTTCAAGAGGTCGCGAGTTCGAATCTCGCTTAGGGTAAGGCTTTTTGTACGAGGTTTTCCCTACCCTGAGAAGACGAATTTCGGATAACTTACAGCTCCATGGACCTCGGGCTCATTTGAGCATCATTTCACCCATTTCATTTCATTCGTCCGATATGACACAATGTTGGAGGACGTAAATTAAAAAAGTCTGATGTGTTGCACTCACATGACTTTCTCTACTCTTGTACTAACCATTCTAACAAACTCTTATTCCTATATTTCCATGTTAGTTAAGATAAACATTCGTACAAATTATCTTATTGCTTATGTCCTTGTAGGTGCAATGGAGATATTACAATACAGAAGGCTTTGTGCGATAGTCAAATATTTTTTACCTTTCACATTCCGTTCTCTTATCACGATTAACATATAAAAAATGAACAACGTTGTTGCATTTCGCTAAAGTTCTAAGTTTTCCGAAACTCACACATATAACAAGGAATATCTCAGAAATGGTTCACACTACAAGAAAATTTATTGAGGCATAAATTGTGTATTTTACCAAGATCTACATTTTTTGTATAGTATGATTTGGTCTATCTCTAACGGTTTACGAGTTATGCAAAAGTCGTCCAGAGTAAATACTACAGGGGCTATAGACAGAAAATTCACGATATACATTTCATTTGTCATCAAAATATCTCAAACATATGACATTTTAATCAAAATCGTTAGAGCCATTTTCAAGAAAATCAAAATTTTCGAAAAATTTTCCATGTAAAGGGTAGTTTAGCGTGGGGCTATTTTCTTCAAAATCTTCGTGTCCCATCCTTTAAAGACATTAAACTTAAATACCAAATTTGGTTTTTAACCGACTTTTCGTTTTTGAGTTATGCTGTCCACAGACTGACACACCGACACACACGGACCTTTTTCTAAAAATGCTTTCTTTGGATTCAGGGGGCCTCAAAGCGTATTTCCGGTGAAATCTCGACATCGAATTTTTGGGTGGAATACAATAATTCCCCTACTTAACAGTAGAGAAAGTAAACAAAAAAAAAGATAGAAAACGGGATAACGTCAGTAAAATAGTAGCTCCAAAAAAGCTGACACAAAGGAAAAGCAAAAGAAAGTATGGGAGAGTCATCCAAGAAAAGCACAAGAAAAATGAAGTCAAACGTTAAAAGGAGGCAGAAAGTGTGAGGAGGGAAGCTAGGAGATTAGGAGATAATCCTCTCAAGAAACCGGAAGGCCAGGTAAAGAGAGGCTAAAGTTTCATATCTAGATATAGTCAGGAAACAAACATATACAATACTAAAGCATGTATGTGAATGAAATGTAAAATAAATATATCTATAAAGCATAACTCTTTCATTTGACAGAGCCAAAACAATTCTGGGTAAATTTTTGTTCTGGGATTTATAACATGTATTCAAAAAGTACACCCATAGACAGAAGAAAAAGTAATGTCTGGAACACCAAATTTGTCTAACTCCTAAACAACACAGCACCTTGTTTACACTATCCGCAATACAGCTGTGTAAAATTTTTATTCTGGGTTGTATAACTTATGTATTCAAAATGTACACCCATAGACAGAAGAAAAAGTAATGTCTGGAACACCAAATTTGTCTCAATCCTAAACAGCACAGCACCTTGTTTACACTATATGCAATAGTTGTGTAGCGGCAACAAGAAGTTATCACAAGTTCCAAATCTTAATATGACTAATGCATATGATCAAACAAGACGCTGTGCTTTGTAGGCTGGCATTCAAACATGACTTTTTTTTATCTCCCTTTCATAGAAGTTTGAAAAGTGTTGTTGTAATTAATTTAATTTAAAAGGTGAGTTAATTAATAACACTGAACAACACTTACAACATATTTTTCCGGGATGCGTTTCAAAGGTTAAGTTTCCTCCATTATCAACTGGACAATAATGATAATGGAGGAAAGTTAACCTTCGAAACACGTCCCGGAAAAATATGTTGTAAGTGTTGTTCAGTGTTATTAATTAACTCACCTTTTAAATCAAATGACTTTTTTTGCCCATGAGAGTACATATGCTACCACAGCTTATTACAGTGGAAGAAATCACACCTTATAACACATCACTAATATAAATGAATATTATATGACCTGAGCTTGAAAAGTTATCTCCATTGTAACTATTAAACATAATCCTCTGTTCTTTTGTTTTTCCATAATTTCTTATAGGTAATAGCTACTCCTCACTTAAAATGCTGCGGTATCTTATTCCAGGTAGATGTGATGGACCTCTCTTCTCCAACCAGTTTCAGAATTCTCATGGGACAGTTTTACTGCATCAACAATATCCAGTTCTCATTTTTAATACCCCATTTAAAAACTACTGGTATTAACACTCTTATGGCTCTATGACCCAATGAGTAAGATTATAAACGGTTAAATTTAATAATGACGTAAAAGCTCTTCTTGCAATCATCAAATTCTATTGTTTTCTTCCCTTGTGAGTCCAACTGTGGCTTTCCAAATTTGACTGCAGAGTAAAGCTTTTTCTTTCAAATATTACATTCATGTGGCTTTTGTTCTCATGAATCAACTTGTGTACCTTCAAATGTGATAGCCGAGTAAAGCCCTTGTTGCAAATATCACATTCATGTGGCCTTTTATCCTCGTGCATCAACTTGTGTGATTTTAAATATGATACTTGAGCAAATTTCTTACTGCAAATATTACATTCATGTGGCTTTTTGCCCTCATGAATAAACTTGTGTACTTTCAAATGTTTTCGCTGAGTGAAGCTCTTGTTGCAAATGTTACATTCATATGGTCTTTTACCCTCATGAGTCAGTTTGTGAGTTTTTAAATGTGCTAACTGAGTAAAGCTTTTGTTGCAAATATTGCATTTGTGTGGTTTTTTGCCCTCATGGATCAACTTGTGTATTTTTAAATGTGATAGCACAGTAAAGTTCTTGTTACAAATGTCACATTCATGTGGCCTAATGCCCTCATGAGTCAATTTGTGTTGTTTCAAAAGTGACGGCACGGTAAAGCTCTTGTTGCAAATATTACATTCATATGGCTTTTTGTCCTCGTGAATGAACTTGTGTGTTTTCAAACTTGATAGTGCAGTAAAGCTCTTTTGGCAAATATTACATTCATGTGGCTTTTTTTCCTCATGAATGAACTTGTGTGTGTTTAGACTTGATAAAAGATTAAAACTCTTGTTGCAAACATGACATTCATATGGCTTGTCCTCATGAGTCAACTTGTGGGATTTCAAATATGATAGGAAAATAAAGCTCTTGTTGCAAATATTACATTCATGTGGCCTTTTGCCCCCATGAGTCAATTTGTGTGTTTTTAAATGTGCTAACTGAGTGAAGCTCCTGTTGCAAATATTACATTCATGTGGCCTTCTATCTTCATGACTCATCTTGTGTCTTTTGAAACTTTGCAGCACAGTAAAGCTCTTCTGGCAAATATCACATTTGTGTACCTTTTTGTCACGAACAACATTATTCAGGTTCAATGCCTTCCCAAAACTCTCGTGCTGAGATCCTTTATCAGTATTTAGCACTTGCTTGTTTGAGTATAAGACTGCTGCAATGCAGCTTTTGTCACTGCCACACTTCTTATATATCTGTGAATCAACATTATTACCTAGCTGAGATGGTTGCATAACTTCATCATGAGTTTCTGGCCAAATGGCATCTTCATATAATCTGAAAAATTCCAAGAAGTATTGTCACTGATCTGAGAAATGCAGATGGACAGAATATGTTAGAAGGTACTGGGGTTTGGTTCTGCAAATAGTGGGAGGTGTAATAAGTTTATATATTTGTGAGTGAGGGAGAAGTGAGACGTAATGATTTACAACGGTAATTCCAAAAGTTTCTGATCTGACTACCTTTTTAAAGTTATACAAATAAAACAATAAAGCTATTTTTCAACTTAATCACCCTGTATTTCAATACACTTTCGCATCTGTGGATTAACAACTCCATGCCTGAAAAAGTAGTTTGGTAGCCACCAAAATGTCCCATTACTGCAGCTTTCACATCATTATCACCACCACCACCACTGCTACCACCATCATCAATCATCAAGTTTCTTTCCCAAAGATGTTTTTTCAGTTTGGTGAAGAGGTAGTACTCACTGTGAGCTAGATCTGCACTGTAGGGTGGATGGTCAATCAATCTCTTGGAAACCACCTTCCTGTACTGCAGCCTTCATAATTGCTGCTGTGTGCACTGGTGTATTGTCGTGGAGAACACATACACATTGTGACAATCTTTCTCACCTCTTTTGTTTGAGGAGTTGCACAATTTGTGCAGAAGTGAAGCATAATATTGTGCATTCAGAGTGGTATTCCTTTCTTTGAAATCCACAAGGAGAATTCCTCTGGAATCCCACAAGATTGTCGCCATGACCTTTGTGGATTGAGTGACTTTTGCCTTTCTTGGTGGAGCTTCACCTGGTTTATGCCATTCAAGAGATTCTCTTTTGAACAATCATAATAAAGAACCCTAAAGTCATCCCCTGTAACAATGGATTCCAGTGCTTCGTTCTGGTTGCCATGGCAAAGCTACAAAAACTTTGTGCAACTAGTCACATGCTGCTCCTTCTGAGCTGCAGAGAGAAGCCTGGGCACCCATCTAGTACTGACCTTTTTCATGCGCAAATGATCATCAATGATCCGGAAAATGGTTGTTTAGGTAGCTCCAACCTTGCTGAAATTTCTTTGAGTTTCAGTCGCCTGTCACTCAGCACTTCAGGTTCAATAATAGCGATGGTTTCCTCAGTCACCACCTCACCAGGTTGACCAACATGTGGATCATCAGTGATGCTTTCTCTGCCCAAAAGAAACTTTTTAGACCGTTCCTTCACTGTGGAATCTGAAGGGGAAGCAGCACCATAAACACCATCCAAGCAGCATTTGATTTCCGCTGGTGCAAGTTCTTCTTTTGTCAGGAACTTTTTCACTGCTCGATATTCAATTTTATCTATTTTAGCAGCACGGCATGCGTCTTACTCTCACAAGAGCCACCACTTACTCAGGCTAGTAGTGGGTTGAAATTCATATGTTGTTGTTGTTGTTGTTGTTGTTAGCTGCCTTGGGGAGGAACTAGTGACATTTATTAGGATGTGAAATTCATATGTATACATCAGTCTGACTTTCACACTTGTTTTCAGGGTCAGACCGGAAACTTTTGGAACCTATCATGTGAATAAAGTTTTTGTGCACTCAAGCAGTCTTTTAACATATATTAAGTTCTTAAAAGTTTAAATTGGTTTGTATAATATTCCAAGCATACATACATTATGGCTGCTTTACCAGCCAGTTGCATATTTTCACTTATTGTGATGTCAATTTAGTGTCAACTGCACATATGCTTTTAGTAACCTTTTAATATTGAGTGCACCGAAGGATGTCTGGGGAGGTACCCGATGGGAAATAGCAACCCTGAACAGGGGACATGGAGATTGGTAATTAAGAATTAAGAGGGTAATGGAATCAAAGCACAGACTAAAACTCAAACACTGGAAAGTAATTATAGAGGAAATGTAAATAAAGGAGACATAACATTAGCAGAAAGTGTTAAAAAGTGAGGATTTCTATTTTTCTCACAACATTACCTCTTATTAATAGAAATCCACATTTAAAGTAACATCGAAATCACCAATAATTTGTTACAATTATTTCCAGTAAAATCAGATGTTTAATTAATTTCCTTTGTTAACCACCTGCCACATGCAACCCTTATAAAATGTATTTGTTTTCTAAACATACATTATGAGATATATATCACCATCACATACCTATTGGACAAGTGCATGAGCTTAAGATGTTATGGTTATTTCCGGTTATCCAATTTATGCCTTTTAGTATTTCTTTTAAAAACACATATTTATTAAATATATTTGCATTTAAGGTGTACAGTATTAGAAGGCACAGAGGCGGAGCTCGAGAGGGCTTGCCTAGAGCAACAGTCCTATTATAGTCGTGCGGCATTACCTAGTTTGGAACACACAGCACAAGCGTGAGCAACAGAGACTTCTCTTATTCATGCGCCCTAAATTATTACTGGAAATTCGACATTCTAATACGCAGGCAGGAATTTTTGAGGCAGCCTGTACAAAGGCCATTTTTCTACATGTGGTTCTCGAGTTATCGCTTCAAGAATAAACAACTGCCTCCCGTGTTTATGCCTATGTATGCAACTTCCAATCTTCCCTGTGTGTTTTATTCCTTTTCATTACGCAGCTACACAGTAAGACATTACGAAGTGTTGTTAGGAACTGCGCACATTTAGTTCACAAATTAACTGACCATGGATCACTGCAGTCGCATGCAAATTCTTTAGTTCAGTTCAAGACAAATCTGGAACGCAAATTGCGCTTTGTGTAAATGTGACAATAAGCAGAAAATTCACATTTACATTGTGTTTAGTGAAGTGTTAACAATGTCACTTTCAAAGTCTGGTGCCAGTGGTACAGGTACTAAGGGTAAAGTATTCTGCTCTCAGGCCAGAAATATTATTTTTAAAGTGTACAGTTTAAGGAATTGGCATCTGAGGAAGTGCATGTAAATAAGTACATCAATATTGAGTGTTGCAGTATATAATGTTATCATTATCCTTTGTTACCTAAGTTTACGTTCTGACAATTTGTGACATGGCAAATGTTTCTTTCCTCGTTCCCTCCCTGTAACTTCCGCTCATCGGCACATCACTGGGCAGCAGTGCAGCCACCATGTGCACACATTGGTTCTGTTCATGTGCCTTCTAAAACCGTATGCCATATAAGTGCTGCACAACTGAATGAGCTTGTGCTTTCAGGTCATGTGATTCATAAACAAAGTTGTTTTACTGCATTATGAAGGGATCCTCATTTATTCTGTAATTGTGGTGCTCAGTGTTACAGTTGTGAGAACTTTTGGGTTGAATTGAGGAATGTATACGTAAGTAAAATGCCACTAACACAGGACATATAACTATCAAATGAAAACTGTCAAATACTGCATATCTTACAGTTAACACACTAAGAGTAAATACAGTTATCTGCCTTCTTCAAATCTACATTAATGTGGTTCTTAATTTTAAATTTTAAAAATTTACATGTGGCACCCCTTAGTTACATTCCATTGGGGATAAAAGTAATTGAGAAAAAAAATTAGAGAAATATAACACGTGTCCCAGTGACCAGCAATTTTGTAGAAATTGTGAAATGTGTGTTAGACTACCTGCACAGCATAACAACTTCAAATGCATCAAAAAATTTTCTGGTCCATCTATTGACTAAAAGAGCTGCAATAAATATGACTTCAAAGTTGGCTGCTGTTCTGGACAGAGAGAGGGAGATGTAAGTTTAAGGGTGTTCAAGTACTTGGTCATCAACACCCTTGTTCTCACCAGATATAAGGTAAGTAGCAGGGATGCAGTTCATCTATTAACTGTAACGATGGAAGCACTAGGGTAAGATGTTAGTGATTTAGTAAATCATTCTTCCATTCGTTGTTATTGTGAAGCTACGCATGCTGACTGTAGCCTGACTGTGACACTAGTTATGCTGTAATCCATTGGGATGGTAAATTGTAGCCACAAGTTACTGGAAATGAACAAGTTGAATGACTATCTGGATAGCAGTCTTTCAAAATAAAGAGAGTTTACTATGAGTACCACAGCTACTGAGAGGAACAGCACAGGCACAATGTGAAGCTGAGTTTAAATGCTTAGAAGAAGGGGGGCAAGTTCAGTGCTTATGTTGTGATATATCATCAAATACACGGAATTTACATGGACAATGTGCACTACTGGAACAACTTGGAAGAGATTAATTAATTATATTTTTTCTGCAGACATATATACATAAAATACTATTAAGTGTCTATGAAGCAAAGATGGGTGATACTTCTGGACCTGATGTATCACTTTTCAAGCTGTTCTGAAAGAAATGGCAACCGCTCTGGGTTCAGCAATTCCAACCAGGATTGGAGGATCTGCAAGTAAGTGAACAATTGTAAGATTTATCAGAAGATATTCTTTCATTTGCTAAGGATGTTTTGCATACCCAACAATCAGGGGAAGATTACACCGAATTCTTAGAACTTATGCTATTTTGAGGTAATGCTCTGCCTCATGGAATATTCTTCAGAGCTCTAGGAGCAATGCATCATGCGTAAAGGCAATCTATGGCCTTAAAATATTCTTATTCCACAGTGAATTTGTATTCAGCAAAGAGGAACTCTCAGGTACACATGCAGCATGTGTATTTCTTGTATCTGTTTATAATAAGGCTTGTTTTTGCTGCCACAATGCAATAGAAGCTCCAAACCAGGATTTAAAGTTGTTACAGTGTCTTACGAAGAGATCTATCATGTGATTTTTCAAGTAACTGTAGAAAAGTTATGCTCCCATCTTTGGTATCTTACACCTGAAAAAGCTGCACTATCACTTTTTGACAGTAAGGTTTCCATTGAAACACAGCATAAAATGATCAAGGTTCTCAAATGCCACAGAAATCTAGTTTATTATGAAAATGTGAAATGAATAGTACTTAAGCCAACAGGCAGGCTGGGGCTCCTGGGGGATCCTTCAGAACTCCAGGAGTATTGCATCATGCATGATGGATGTCGAAGGTAATCTACAGCCTTAAAATATTCTCATTCTACAATAACTTCATTAACAGTGAATAGAAACCCTCAGGTGTACATGCAATATGCCTTTTTTGTATCTGTTTAGACTAAGGTTCCCACATTGCAGTAGAAGCTTCAAAGCAAGACTTAAAAGTAGCTACAGGATCTACTACTGTCTTATGAAAAGATTGGTCAAGTAATTTCTCATGTAACTTTAAAAAAGTAATGTTGCCATCTTTGATATCTTACACCTGAGAATACTGCACTAGCCTTGTTTATAACAGGAAATTCCCACTGAAGTGAAGCAAAAAATGATCAAGGCTCTCAAATGCCAGAGAAATCCAGTTTATTATGAAAATGTGAAATCAACAGTATTCAAGTCAACAGACATTCCTAGCTTTAGTTCCAACAATATTTCGACATTATTTGCACAGGTTTTAATTTCCTTGCTATTTAACATTTCCACAGGTTTCCTGTCCATAGATCCCCAAAACTGGGAAAATAATGAATCTTATTCACAGGGATATGAGACTGTTATATCTTTAAAAGTAGTTACCGATTTAGGAGAAAAGTATACTAATGACTGACATAATTTAAAATTATGTGCAAAGAGCATTCAAGTTAAAATTATTTTATGTTTGATATAACAAGATATTAACACATATGTCACATCCTATTTATAAAAATACTAAGATCAAGTACCACCCATGTCAAAAAAGTACAGAAAATGCAATATTACATCACCACCATCTTATAGCTATGTTGTCATACACTATTTTTATTTCTACTGAAAATGCCTAACTTTAAATGGATTGAAGCTCAGGTTAAAATTAGTTAATCTTCACCACACTTGGCATAAGCTGTCTTCCAGTGTAAAGGAACAGATTTATGGTGTGCCATTATAAAAATTCAAGAAAAAAAGTCACATGAGCTAAGGGCCACCCAGATATACATGCAAGGCTATCTCATGGCCACATGAGCACACACTGTAGAAAGTTATCTCCATTCATTAGCTTATATGCTTTTCCAACAATACAATTCCAATGTTATGCAAATTATATGCTACTACTGCTGGCTATTTTCCTTTCACATACATTGGTGGCCTGTATTATACTGTCCTTAAGTTGTTGTTTGTGGGTTTAAGGGTGCTCAACTTCTAGGTCATCAGCGCCCTTAAAAAATTGATGGCAATAGCCACATATAAATTTGAATCAAAAATAAAATTACTAGCAACAAAGAAAGTATACAGATAAACGTAAAAAACAGTGGCAATAGCCAGATATAAAACAAGGTGATAAATACGTTACAAAGCATAAAAAGAAATATCTAAAATTTTAAATCCTCAAATTGATATTACACTCTGGTGACTAACTGTATGACACAGCATATAGCAAATTATTGAATTCTTTTTTGAGAGAAAATTGAATCCATAGCCACAACCTGAGAAATTGAAAATGATGGTAATCTTGGTGAAGGTAAGGTTGAAGCCGTGAGGCCACATTGGGTTTCTAACAGTTAAGTACTGTGAGCTTTTCATCAAATGAAAGTTGTGTTACAGTGATGCTACTGGTGACGTCAGTATTAAGATTACCAGATGTCTGAAAATCGCTGGACATGCCCTACATCTTAACCATTTGTCCAACGTCTGAGGTGAATTTTTGAAAAATTTCTAATGCCCTACATTTTCAGAAAGTAGTAAGGGGTAGTGATGCGCCTCCTATAGCCTCTCCTACCCAATTCCCATCCTCATCCTGCCCGTGGTGCACCCTGCTTTTAACAGATGAGGCTCTGGGGACCGAATCACAGCGGTATAACTGTTTTATCTAAAATGGAGGAAATGTCATTTACATATGTGCTGCCCTATCACAGCACAACAGCGTCCCTCAGAGGCACATGAGGGGAAGGTCGGTGGATCTAAATATCATCTATTTAGTCCTCCCGGCTAGGTCCGATGGACCCGTTGACCAACGATAGGTGTGGTCCCCCTTGCAAAATGGGGGTTTAAGTCGGGTGATGTAACTGCCACATTGTAAAACTGGTGCCCGTTAAGAAAACAGTTACATGAAAGCCACATACATGAATATGAGTCCTAAAGATAAACATTCCGGAGTTAAAACTGTCCCCCAATCGGATCTCCGGGTGGGGACATCTTTAGGCAAATTTCATCATTGTTCCAATACTTTAAGAATTCTACAATGGAATGCAGGAGGCATGTCCCAGCCTAAAAAACAAGAGCTAATGAAAATATTAAAAGACCAAGATATAGATGTCTTCACAGTACAAGAAGCCAATATATCACAAGAACAGGAAATATACTTTGAAATGGATCAGTACACTACACATATACTTCCAAAGGCTCGTCAAATAGCAAGTGGTATTCTTACAGGGATTAAAAGAAATATGATAGCTACTATCCAAATCCAAAAAACAATGGAAGAACAAGATAAATCAGAAATAGTTAAAATTGAAGTATGGAAAAGTAACTACCACTATAGAATTTACAGTATCTACAATCCTCCAGACAATACACTAGATCTAAATTCTATTCCCATAGAACCCAAAAGTATTTTAATAGGTGATTTTAATGCACACTCCCCTAGGTGGGGCTACAGAGATATAAATTCAGCTGGAAGAGTCATAGAAGACCTATTAAACTCGTCAACAATGGAATTAATATTTAATCCAAATGATCCACCCACTTACCTTCATTATAATGGTTCGGGTACAAATCCTGATCTTCTGATGGTGTCATCTGACATAATTGACAATACAAAAAGAGAAATAATAGAAGACCCAGGTTCAGGCCACAGAATCACCATAAACTCCATAAGAGGTCTAATAAATAAAAGTAACAAACCAAAAGTTAAAACTTCTTGGAATTTTAAAAAAGCAGATTGGTCCAGTTTCCAAAATGAGATAGAAGGGAAGTGTAATATACTGTTAGAATCAGAGTTCAAGTCAACAGATGAAATGAATAAAAAAATTTGTGAAATATTATTGACAGCAGCCAAAACACATATCCCCAAAGGAAAGTTAAAGAAATATAGCTACTTTTGGTCTCCATCTTTATCTAAGTTAAAACACGAAAGAAATATAGCAAGAGTCAAAGCCGAAAGAACCAAGTGTCCAGAAGATGTACAAAACTGGAGAAGAAAAGCAGCCATTTTTAAGAAAGAATTAATTACAGCAAAAAGGGCCAGTTTCACAAATTTTGTAGAACATATGGACTATAGGAAAGATGGAAATAAAATATACAAATTCCTTAATAAAACAAAATTATCAAAAAATACAACTGAACCATTAAAATATAATAACAAAAGCTTAACTACAGATAGGGAAATAGCAGAATCCCTTAACAAGTTTTATGCTCAGTCACAAAGAGTACCCCAAGCGTATAAAAAACAAGATAAGGCTATCCAAAAAACTATCAGAGAAACTAGTAAGCCAAAAGGTATACGAAATGATATTTTTATTCAGGATTTTAATGAAACAGAACTGGATTTAGCAATAGAACAATTACAGAACAAAAAATCTCCTGGACCTGACAAGATCCATCCAGAGTTTATTAAACACCTTGGCAGGAAAGGAAAAGAAATCCTACTTAAACTGTATAACACGTGTTGGAGAATGACTGTACCTTCCGACTGGAAAAAAGCCATTATCATCCCGATTTTAAAGAAAAACAAACCCTCAAACAATATTAATAGTTTCAGACCAATATCTTTGACCAGTGTTATTGCAAAAGTGATGGAAAGAATGGTGGCATCTAGACTTAACTGGTTCCTAGAATATTACAACTTAATTAATAGTTCACAGACCGGCTTCAGACAGAATCATAGTACAAGTGAAAATGTACTCCTACTAAGCCAAGACATCAAGGAAGCTTTCAATAGAAAGGAGGATACCTTGGCAGTATTCATTGATTTTAAATCAGCATATGACTCAGTCTGGAGAAATAAATTAGTTGAGAAGTTGCAATCAATAGGTGTGAAAAGTAACATGCTTAAGTGGATAACTCAGTTTATTTCACAAAGATTTTGTGCCACAAAATATAATACATACATTTCCAAATATAAACAAACACACCGAGGACTTCCACAAGGTGCTGTTCTGAGCACAACACTCTTTAACATATATATAAATGACCTTCCATCAATAATAAAAACTTTAGAAACCAAAATTGCTCTATTTGCTGACGATGTAGTCATTTGGACTTCAGGCTCTTCAAAAAAACCTGAATTAATTAAAGACAGAATAGAAACAGCCCTAAACAAAGTACATGAATGGAGCTCCAAAAACCTCATGACTATCAATGTGGAAAAAACAAATTATGAATTATTTACACTAAAATACAAACCAGTTAATATTAACATAAATTATAATGGTAAACCACTCAAAGCAGTTGATGATGCCAAATACTTAGGCATCACTTTCGACAGAAAGCTAAGTTGGAAAAAACATATAACAAACATCTCAGAAAAGGTTGAAAAGAAATTGCAAATCCTGAAAAGGTTAGCTGGTGCTAAATGGGGCTGCTCAAGGAGAGTCCTTAACACAACATACAAAATATATATTAAACCAAACCTCTTGTACTGTTCTGAAGCTTTAATAACAGCAGCAAATGCTAACATCAATAAACTTGAACAAATACAAAATCAGGCTCTTCGCCTAATCACTGGAGCAGTTAAATCCACACCTATTGATGCCATGCTTGCCTTAACACGGACCCCATCAATAACAACAAAAATAGAAGAACAAGCATTGCTCCAACACGAGAAAATGTTACGACTGCCAAACTCTAAATGGACAGAAGAGAACCTCCCCCCTTCAATCCTTAAAACTCATAGTAGTTTCCTAGAAAAGGTAACACAGATTAAATCCAAATTGAACATTCCTAGCACCAGAGAAAATCTACTTATTAGAGAAAATCCATTGGAATTATTGCAACCTACCTTCAATTTGGAATTAATAGAGGAAATAAGTAAATCAGACACACCAAAAGCAATACAAAAACTTCTAGCTCTGGAAACAATCAATACTAGGTATCCCACAGAAGAATGGCTGCACATATATACTGATGGATCCTCGAAGGAAAACCTTACTGGAGCTGGAGTTACATGTTCACATTTTTCCTTTTATCATTCTGTTGGCAGAGACACAACAAATTATGATGGAGAAATAGAGGCTATATACATTGCTCTCCGACAATTATTAAATCTTCCCTTAAATAAATTTAACAAAGCAGTAATTCTTTCGGATTCTAAAGCTGCAATTCAGGGAATATGTTCAAATACTACAAAGAAGTCAACAAAAATTAGAGAATGCTACAAAATGTTAACACAACTCCAAAAAGTTAATAAGACTGTTCATCTCCAATGGATTCCAGCACACTGTGGAGTCATGGGGAACGAAGCTGCGGACTCACTTGCAAAGAAAGCCACAACAATAACACAAAAGTCTAAATTCAATTTCTCATATTCCTCAATAAAACGCTTGATCATTAAAAATTTTTGTCATTCATACCTACAAGAAATAGAAACAAATGCCAAAGATAAAAAATGGATTACACTACTTTCCAATCCAGATATAATCCCCCAGGGACCAAGGAAAACAGCTGTTGCAGCCTTCCGACTATTGACAAATCATGACTGCTTGGCAAGTCATCTCTACAGAATAGGTATCTCAGCCTCACCGATATGTGTCCTGTGTAACGATCCAGCAGAAATGAATGAACACTTGAAGACCTGTGAAGCATTAAGATCAGAAGAAACTACAGTTCAAAAGTATTGGAAAGCACGAATGCTAATGGCTTCATTGCCAGATGCAAGGCACTAGAAAACAACAACAACAACATATTACACTCTGCTAAAAATTTAAAACCTCTATCAACCACTGTTTTGTTGTCCGCTAAGACCTCTGCAAGTCTGGCAGGCAGCTGCAGAGAATCTCGAAAGTGCGCTAGAGAGGAACACTCTAGTAGCACATGATGGACTGACAAAAGGTTGTCACACAGTGGACATAAGAGGGGCAAGGTCCCTTTTAAATAGGTAACCATGCAAAAAATTGCAGTGCCCTATTCTTAACAGAGTCAAACTAACCTTGCGGTGAGATATGTAACAGGAAGTTAACCAGTTTATCAGAAGTTCCCCACTTTATCAGAAGTTCTTTCACTTCTCTAAGCTTATTACCGCGGAGAGCTGACCACTCTTTGCCGTCCCTAAGCCTGTATACACCAACATTACCTTATTTTGTTTGATTACCAAATGCAAAAATGGAAAATTCATCCCCAGGTTTGATTCTATATGCTATAAAAATAAGTATTTGGTTAATATAAGTTAAGCTGTTTTATCTTGGTTAACATTTTTCTATGAAGTCATATTTTTAACTGTGTGTTTTTAATTTCAGAAAATTTTTTAGTTTTAGATACTGTGAAATTGTTCAAAAGAAAAGAAATTCCTTTTGGATATGTGTATAAAAGGTTTGTAGAAGGAGAAGAGATGACATACAGCTCCAGCAACCAAAACTGAGCAGGTGCCGGAGCTACGAGTCATCTCTTCTCCTGCAAACCTCTTGCATTTGGTACCACATAGGTCGAAGCCACATGTACAACACTTCAACATCTTATGTGCAGAATAACACAATTTCAGAATAGTGATTCTCTCTGGCTTGAGAGCAGCTAGTTTAACTATAACATCCACTTTTAACACCAAACAATCAAAGAATTCTTGAGTGCTGGACAAATCTATTTCATCCCACCAAATTAAAGAATAGTTTTTCAGTGGTTACCAGCACACTGTGGACCGTCTAGCAATAACAATGTCAATTATCTAGCCAAAAAGGGATGCAGTAGTGTACAAAACCCTGTTACAGAAGTGTCATACCACACAATAAAAAGAAGTATAAACCTAGAATTTCAAGAAATTATCATACAATATCACTCTAAAATTTCAAAAGGTATCACAAATAAAAACATCTCTAGATACCCAAGAAAAAGTGCAGTTGCAATCTTTAGACTATTCATAGGCCATGGCTGTCTAGCAAAGCATTTCCATAGGAATTGGGATTTATTCTTGACCACTTTGCCCCTAATGTGCTCTTCAAGAGGAAATGGATCAAGATCATCTTCAGTGTTGTCCAGCTATCACCAAAGTGGTACAATTGAGTGAAAAATACTGGAGAGAAGAGGATAAATGGCTTCATTATCAGAAATCCAGCATTAGCCAAAAACATAAAAGGTATAAAATTAGTGTATACCACTGGTAAGAGCAATGGAAGGAATTTGTCAGAGCATTACACACAATCACCATTAGCCTACACTTTGTAATGCATGTCTGACACCTGAATAAAGGACAGAACCGTTTATGCACGTCCTTGAAGTGATAACCAGGTTCACAACTCTAACCTGGGAGAGTTTTGTTAACCCAATTCTTCTTCTTTCTCTGTTTATCCTCGTATGGAGGACTTAACCCTCTTGGAGCTACAAGTGTATACCTGGGGTTAGATGTCTGCCAAAGAGCAGATAAGCCTTGGATCAGAGAGAGAGAGTAGCCAAGATGGGCGATCAGCACAAAGCTTGGTATGAGAGCAAGCTATACACTATACTCCATCCAGCGTAAGATCCGCACCTTGTATCCCTCCGCGGTAACCTCGTGCTCGTATCAGCTGCCACTAACACAAATAAACAAACGCCACGTGGACTCAATCCTTGTGTTTAAAGATGCAGTAGAATGATACTTGGGAGCTTTAGGAATAGCGCTGCTATCGCGTTATATTCATGTAATCTTTATCAGGGTTATTGCTGCCTTTTTCCAAGTAAACAACGCTAGGCTTTATGTCCTGAGTAATATTATTCAAATATAACAATAACATTACTATTACTATTATCATTATTATTATTATTATTATTATTATTATTATTATTATTAACCAACATTCGTAAGTAAAAGCTGAGCTGAAATTAAATGTAACATAATTAAAATAAAACTCACATTAATCTGCATCACTGTCGGGAAGAGGTGTAACATCTACATCTCCATCATTTGTGGTGTCATCGTCATCAGAAGAAGGGGAAGAAGAAGAAGAAGAATCAACACCCACACTAATCACAAGACGATCTACAATAGCATCTGATAGCCCGTCCATCACCCACATCTCATTTTCTTGCTCAATTGCATGACGTATATTATTTTGCCACATATTAGGTGTCGCCTGAGATATTGCAGTTTCAAACAATTTGCGAACATCCCGTAATTTGAAGGTTACGTTGTTTCTGGCTACGAATCCCTTGAGGAAGGCCCATATTGTTTCTATTGGGTTCAGGTTGCTGTGATAAGGGGGCAACCTATGTGTCGACCAGATTTTCTAGCAAGGTCATCGATAACATATTTGTTTTCACTGTTATCGGCAACCTTTTGTGCTTGATTTAGAAGCTCTGCTTTCACATCTGATTCACAAAAGGGCAAATTATGTGACGTCAACCAATCGGCAATTTCTTGTTTTCGCCACGAACAGTTGGGACGACGTTCCAGTCTGACACTGTGATAAGGTGCATTATCCATTACGATAACACAACCGGGTTCAAGTTTTGGAAGTACACTTTCAAACCACTCCTTAAAAACATCGCCATTCATATCCTCGTGGTAATCACCTGTACGTTTTGACTCGAAGATTAGAACACCGTCTTCCACAAAACCGGAATCACTGCCGATGTGCGCAATAATAAGGCGTTTTCCTTTCCCTGTAGGATGTTTGAGCCCTGTTGACGTTCCACAAAGAAATACTTCCTTTTTTGAGCTCGCCATAATGTCAGTGCATGCACGGGATGTAGTATGCCCTTCATTAACCCACGTTTCATCAAGGTAATACATTTTCTTACCTTCTGCTCTGTATCGGCGCATATTCCGCAAGTAACGCCGCCTCCATAGCACGATATCTTCTCTGTCGATTATGACATTCACTTTATTTCTCTTCATAAAACTAAATCCAATTTCTAGTAATAATTTATGAAACGTGGATTGCTTAAATGAAGGTAATGCTGGATCATTGTTAACACTACTTAAAGACTTTTTCTAATGTTGGCGGTTCATTCTTGAAGAAAAAGTGGTGCACTTTTCTACGAACTGCACATTTAGTAAAGTCATCTGCTTTTTCTAATTCTGGCTTCCGTCTTTTTCTGTTCTTCCTTGGTGTCCGCAATGTTCCTGTTTGCTCAAGTTCCTTACGGGCACATTTAACACTCCACTCGGAAATACCAGTGTAATCTGCAGTTAACTTCACAATGTTATTCACAGTGACAGAAGGGTACTCCTGCATTAATTTGTTAAAAACATTCAAGACTATTTGTTTCGCACCACTTTTTAAGGGCTTACCTTTAGAGTGCTTCACTATTTCACCTTTATTTTCACTAACCAGGCTAGCAGCACCTGTGGAAGCATCCATGTTTATCACCTTACTGATTACTCACCATTGTCATGTGGATGCGTGAGAGGGGATTAACTGGACACAATTAAACGGAAGCTATAATCTCCTTTACTCTTATTAATATTATTTATTATTTTATATTAATCAAAAGTTTCAAATTATATTTGAGTGTCATACATCATGAAAAGTCACATATAATCGCCAATATTTAAGGTACTATATTTTGTGGCGTGCTTCGGTTTCGCGTGCGAATCGCGGGTTAGTTGTTGACAGCTTGTGTTTACAACAAGGGCGGATCTTAGAGTGGAGCGACTATAGTGCTTTATTTCACACTATGCCTTGTTTTGCTGATGCACAAGCCACACAATGAGTCGACTACTGTTTCTTTCAGAGAACTTATATTAGATGCGTTTGACAGAGCAAAGTTAACTTTTCACCACAGTGAAACAAAATAGTGCCATTTCAACGTTTTGTAAATGCAGATCAACTTTGCTGATGACGTACATGTATACTGCATATAACGAGTTTTATACCACTTTTTGTTTAATTAAAATAACTCAATATTTACGTAAAATACAGCTGTGTATATACAAAGCACTTTTAGCACATTTAACAATTTAAATGCCCTGCGCTGGATATTGGGTAGCAGTTCTTAGCCTGCGGAGGCTTTAAATGGCCAGCGCTCAAGAGGTTAATAACCAGATATTGCATGTGCCTTATGAAAGCTTGTCATGGTACCATATGTATATTTGAATAGACGGTAACATTAAGAGAAAGCAAGAAAGCTGTAAAAAGAGCTAATATTCTCGATAAAAAGGACTTACATAGATGTCTCTGCTGGTACCATATCATCTGTCTTCCTACTCTGTAACAAAACAATACCTGTAATTATGTATAATTGGACGACCATTCAGTATTTGAGTATTTTCCACAATGCAGAACATATTACTGTATAGTTTGAAAGACTTATCTAGTAAATTTATTATAATTATATTTCTGAGCAAATTTTTAGGAGAAACAAAAATGAATTAACAAAAAAGCATTTTTAAAAAAGACCCATGTGTGTCTGTCAGTGAATATTATTACTCAAAGTCAGTTAAAAACCAAACTTGATACATAAATTTAATATCTTTCAAGGATGCAACACAAAGATTTTGAAGAAAATTCCAATACCCTAAGCTACCCTTTACATGGAAAATTTTTATTTTCACAAAAATGGCTCCAATGATTTTGATTAAAATGCCACATGTTTAAGATATTTTTATGGCAAATGAAATGTAAATTTTGAATTTTCTGGCTATAGCCCACATAGTCCTTTTCACTCTGGATGACTTTTGTATAACTAACAGATAGTCCAAATGTTAGTATACAAAAATGTATATCTTGCTAAAGCATACAATTGATGCCCTAATAAATATTTTATGGACTGAACCATTTTGGAGATATTCCTTGTTGTTTGTGTGAGCTTTGCAGTACTTATACTTTTCTCAAATGGAAGGTTATAATTCACTTTTTTATATCTTAGCCATGCAAAAAGAACAGAATTTCAAAGCTTTCATACAGGGACCAGCTTTAGAAGTTTTGACTACTGCTAAAAGCCTACTGTAGGCCACCACAAGGTATTTGGTTTTCACAATACTGCTATACGGAATTAGCAATTATACATATTACTTAGTGACATGTATACATATTTCTTGTTTGCTTAAGTTTAGAAGATACATACTAGTTTGAGGGAATGTTAGTAAGAAGATTTTTACATACAGGAATAATTATGATTTATTGAAACGTATACATTGTGATGGTTTCAAAATTGAGATATTTACGTTCACAACACATTTTCTAACCTTATGTTTATGAAATAATAGATATAATTGTCATTGACAGGCAACAAAATAGGGGATTAATTTTGGACCTTACAGTCTGATTTGAAAAGATGCAGGCCCAATTAAGGAGGTTGATAAGGGCAAGGGGGAATTGAGCCTTGCTTTCCTTTGAGAGGTAGAATTGGAAGTTAAAAATTCAACGCCACTACTGGGATTTGAACCACAGACCTTCCGCTTACCGGGCGGCTGCTCTAACCACTGAGCTATTGTGACAAACTGCCAGTATGGCATTAAATTCTCAAACCAGTTCGTATTTCTCCTGGTAAACCACAAAGGCAGTCTCACATCAGAGACAAATTACCCCAATGGTGACTTACTATTGTAAGTACTTTATATCCCAGGATTAAATAACATTCAGATGCTAATTATTATTTATTTATGCCAACAAACTTACTGTTGGTGTTTTTGAACACACAAGCCGTGTGTGGGCAAAGTTTGAGAGGTAGAACTGGAACTTAAAAATTCAATGCCACAACTGGGATTTGAACCACAGACCTTCCGCTTACCGGGCGGCTGCTCTAACCACTGAGCTATTGTGACAAACTGCCAGAATGGCATTAAATTCTCAAACCAGTTCGTATTTCTCCTGGTAAACCCAGTTGTGGCATTGAATTTTTAAGTCCCAGTTCTACCTCTCAGACTTTGCCCACACACGGCTTGTGTGTTTAAAAACACCAACAGTACTTGCATTCCTTATTTAAGAGACAAATACAAAATTTGAAATAGAGAAGTGATTGGTCTATTTTATGGTGCTTGTGGAGTGATTACCAAATTTACTTTTAATTTGTTCTGGTGATGTTTAAGGGCCCATTGACAACTAGTTCATTAGAGCGTTAATTTGTTCCAAAATTATGAATTGCAATTAAATGTGTTAGAAGATATTGGTTTAGAAATTATCTGTGGTTCTTTGTACATTTTATACAATCATCCATATACTACACTAAATTAAATAAATAATTCTAAAATGGCTAACTGTCCTATTTCCAAATTGTATAATAATTTTGTACATTATTAACTTTATCTATCAAATATTTTTATATTTTACAATTTTTTATCCTTCATTCATATTTAAAATTTTTTTTGCTAGTCTATTAGCAGGCACATCTTTATGACAACCCTAAAATGGCACAGCTATTCAACTACAGGACTTTCTCCCTAATTCCCCTTTCATCTGCAAGAATACTAGCAATAATATCTGCAAATGTTTATCTCGACTGACATGAAGATAGAGAAATAAGTGTAGGAATAGTATAAGAGTAGAGAAAGTCATTGAGAGCAACACATCAGAGTTTTTAATAAACCTTTGTACAATAAACTTTCTTTGTTATAATTGGAGTAAATTACAGGAGTAATAACTTTATTCACAATAAGACTGATACTTGATGGAATATGCTCTATCTCTATGTAGGCTTATCAGGTTCTAATATAAGAAAATAATGAAGCTATTAACAGTGAAGCAACAAGAATCTAAAGTAAAAACAAATTGTATTGTTATAATAAGCAGAATAGTCATTGAAATTGTTGTAAGCCCATAAACACATGTAGCGATTTCAGCTGCATTTATAATTCCTATGATTTGGATGGAATATGAGAATCATTTCACTCATTGCTATTTCTGTTTAACTAACATTAAATGAATTACATAATATACTGTTAATTATCCCAATTTGGCATTTGGAGGAGACAAGTGACATATAGTGAAGGCTATGCTGTACCAAAGTCTTAGGAGTTCATGAGCTTTAGTGACAACTATGACCTAACTCAAACAGAGAAGTAATCTTACATTTGAAACAAGTAATTACAAAGTCACTTTTCAACTCAAGGTGATCTTGCATAGGATGTAAACATCTACAAACATTTGGTTGAGCTTTTTAAGTTTCAGGCTAAAAGAATAAAACCTACATCAAAATTATCATATGAATACCCTTTTATCAAATTTTCAATAGTGTCTTCAAAGATTACTTTTCTAATGAGCACTGTAGTAATGTTTGTTTGGTAATGAAGGTTCTTTAACATCAAACTTGTGCAGATAAGAGGAAATTCTTTATGGGCTAATGAACTGAAAATCCAATTATTTTTTATTTACGCCAACAAACTTACTGTTGGTGTTTTTAAAAATACAAGCAGTGTGTGGGCAAAGTTTGAGAGGTAGAACTGGAACTTAAAAATTCAATGCCACAGTTGGAATTTGAATCACAGACCCTCCACTTACTAGGCAGGTGCTCTAACCATTAAGCTACTGTGACAACCTGCCAGTATGACATTGAATTCTCAAACCAGTTGGTATTTCTCCCGGTAAACCACAGAGGCAGTCTCACATCAGAGACAATTACCCCAATGGTGACTTACTATTGCAAGTACTTTGTCCCGGGATTAAATAAGCCTAGTAAGCAGAGGGTCTGTGGTTCAAATCCCAGCTATGTCATTGAATTTCTAAGTTCCAGTTCTACCTCTCAAACATTGCCCACACATGGCTTGTGTGTTTAAAAACACCAACAGTAAGTTTGTTGGCATAAATAAATAATAATTACCATCTGAAGGTTATTTAATCCTGAACTGGTTTGAGAATTCAATGTCATTCTGGCAGGTTGTCACAGTAGCTTAATGGTTAGAGCACCCGCATAGTAAGCGAAGGGTCTGTGGTTCAAATCCCAGCTGTGGCATTGAAATTTTAAGTTGCAGTTCTACAGTTCACTATGGAGGAAGAAAAAGACCAAAGCATTCCCTTTTTGGACATTCTCATAAACAGAAAATTCAATTTGACACTAGGGCATACAGTCTAGAGGAAACCAATCCACACAGACCGCTATCTACACAAACGTTCCAATCACCATCCCCACCAGAAGAGAGGCATAACAAAGACGTACAGAACTTGCAAAGCGCATAAGTGAATCAGGAACTCAAACATCTGCACCAGGCACAACAGGCCAATGGATAAGGGATGAAATAAATAACTCGAGCTTCTCATCCAAGGACAACAAAAACTTGCACCGAGACTACAGGACAAAGCATAAGGCATTCTTGCCTCATATCACGGGCGTCACTGATTGCATTGGCAAACTTCTGGAAACAGCCAGTATAAAACAATCTTTAAACCCAGTCAGAAACTAAAACAACATCTGAGATCGGCAAAGGACAGGCGGGACCCGCTGCTGGCACAGGGGATTTATTGAATACCATGTAGCTGCGGCCAAGTTTATGTTGGCACTACCAAATGCAGCATGAAAACCTGCTTAAAGGAACACAAACACAACTGCCGGCTAGGACACATGGAGAAATCGGCAGTAGCTGAGTATGTGCTTTTAAGGGGCCATGACATCAAATTTGATGAGACTGAAGTTCTGGACAATACAGCATACTACCACACACAGTTATATCGAGAAGCAATTGAGATCCATAAACATATGAATAATTTCAACAGAAAAGAAGAAACAGCATGTATACACACAACCTGGGTTCCGGTGTTAGACAATACAAAACTGAAGCCCCAGAACGACAACAAAACCAATCATGTCACAGTTCCCACAGCCACATAATAGTGATTGGCGTACGGACAACCAATAGGAGATGAGAGGCGGTCCCTCTCACCTATACATAAGCCAGACACTCCATCAATTGCCCTCTAATTGTTAACCAGCAGAGGAGTCATTCTCTGAAGATGCCCAACACAGTCTTGAGCAAAACGTCAGAAAATTCATCAACTGGACCACAGCCTACAAGCCCAAAATCTACCATCTATTGGATTAACACCAGCCGTGAAAGCCTGATCATGTATATTTGAAAATTATTACTTAATACACTTCAATAAATGGTTATTTAAAATGCTTAGGTTAAACTATAAAAAATAAACAACCCACACTTACATCTGACAGTTCTGTTTCCAAAGTGTCAACTTCTTCTTTTATATATATTTCGTCCATTTTAAAATCAGTCCTCGTATCATTTCCACAATTTGTCCCATGATCCATAGAACAAAGTTCTTTCTTAGTGGGTAAGCCTTTATCTGAAACTTGAACTTCTTCTTTGATATAAATCATTTCAAATTCTCTCCTTGTATCATTTCCACTTCTCTCATGATCCATGGAACAAAATTCTGTTTCGTTTGGTAAGTCTGTATCTGAAATGTGAAGTTCTTCTTTGATATATATATTGTTATCCATTTCAATGTAATGTTGACTTGTATTATTCCTTATTTGCTGTGCCTTTGTTGACATTCACTACCATCGGATTTGTTTTGCTATCCATTTCAAAGGCTGTAGAGAAACATAAGATAATCAGTACTATAATTGATATTACATTATAAACATAAATAACCACTATCTCTAATATATAAGCAAATGCCAAGTTTTTTAAATAGTGGCTTATACAAACACCTTCAATTCATATACAAACACTAATCTAACCTAACCCAACATAAGACAGGTTGAACTTCTATAACACATGACCCTGTCATCCTATTCAGCTATACACAGACTAACCTATACACAGGCCAAATTTGTATAACATCCCATTCATATAAGCTCACCTGACAAAAGATTAGTCACACTAATACTCCTGCACAGAAGAATCATTAAACCCTTACTGATGGTGCAGTAATCAAGCCACATGCTCAATTGCATGCATAAAGCAGTAGAGATCAGTGGGACATCTGTGTTTCAAGTGGACAGTGTAGGTAAATATATATAAATATACAGATGTCATACAGGGGCAAAAAGAGGGCAATTGTGTATGGACATGCCCATGGCCACACGGTGTGCGAAGCTGCTGGATTTGTGGGTGTTTCCTAGTGGACTCTTCAACATGTTCTAAAGCAGTGGTGTTATATATATGTGCTCCTGACATATGTGTGAACTGTGGTCAGAAAGATAACTTCGCTAATATGAACCAAAGATGCACTTCACCTTGTGTGAATCAAAATCGCTTCCAAACCGAACAGGTCCATCTGAACCTGTTAGCCAGAGAACACTGCAATAGTAACTGCATGCAATGTACATTTGGAGTTGGTCACCTTGCAAGAGGCCATTGCTCATAGAAGCACATAAAGCTGTGCATCTTCAATGGGCTGGAAATCATTTAACATGGGCAGTAGCTGACTGATACACGGTAATGTATTCTGACAAATAATATGTTTGCTTATATTTAAATTATGCATGTCATCGAGTGCACCAAACGCTACATGAAGCATTTCAATCTGAATGTGTGCAAGGTCCAGTTCAAGATGAAGGTGGTTCTGTGATGTTTTGGGGGTGTTTTTCTTATAATGGATTGGGCCCACTCATTGAGGTGACCACTAACACAAACCAGCATGTTTATTTAATTGCTCTGAATGATCAGGTGTGGCTTTCAGTTAACATCTGCATCATGAGCATGCTATTGATACGAACATTCTTCAAGATGACAACAGCCAAGTTCATCAGGCTGGAGGAATGTGTGACTGCTTTGATGAACATTCCCCCAGTTCAATAGGCCTGCAGAATCACCTGACATGACCCCCATATAAAATCTGTGGGACATGTTGAAACAGTGGGTAACAACACAATTTGGTGGACTTGTGCAAATGAATCCTCACTGAGTGGCTACACCTGAATGCAACATACCTCCACAAATTTGTGGACTAACTTACTAACTGAATCAAGATGGTTATCAAGGCCAACACACTATTAAATTATGCTTGTAGTGATTTCTCTATGGGTGATCAATTTTTTGTCTGGTGAGCTTATATACATACTCAAGTAATCTAACCTAATCCAACATTTTAACTATTAATGAAATAATATTGTACCTAGATATCTTAACAGTAAATGTTGATAATTTTGTTTATATGTGCATGTAAATAATGTAGTACATATTAAATATTGTAAAGGCCTCAACCAAATGATGTGATTATATGTTTATGATATTGTTCTAACCTTCACATGTTAGCACTTGACAAACTCTATGTTCAGTGGCACTCTTGGCCAAAGGGAACTTTCACAGTGCTTTCTAATCTAATTTAACATGAGTAAATTTAGCAACACGTGACTCTTGTAATCCCATTTATACACACTAAAGAAACCTAAAGTAACTTAAGTAAACTGGCTAAATTTTTATAACACAAGACCTTGTGAGCTCATTCCTACATACACACAGTAACCCAGGCATCATAACCTAACATGGGCTAAATTTCAACACAGGACTCTGTCAAGCTTGAAGTTTGGTTGGCTGTTAAAAGAAAAAAAAGGAAAGAAGAGCAAGGCCCTCAGAGTACCAATACTGAATGCTAACAACACTTTGATACAACTTCTGAAACATTCAAGTTATACAGAGTTAAAAACATGTTTAAAGTAATTTAATGTTTTGTGCACACTCAAATGGCACTCATTAGAGGCCTCCGATTCCTCTCTTCTGTGGTCAGAGAATTATGCCTAAATGTAAAACTTGATGCAATATGGTAATTTGCGAAAGACATTTACGTTCTTGTACACCAATAGTTTCAGTCCCTTCTTGTCCACAAAACCAAAGTTTTTCATTAGAAACACAGTGTTTATACAATAATTTCAGGATAAACACGTTACAAAGCCATTTTTGTGCACATAATACTAGTTTATAAAAAGTTGCTTGCTAAATATTTGCTATCTAAGGAAAATAAAGCCCCTGCAGCATATGTTCAGAATTTACTCATAAAAGAGCAAAGCTTGATCACCAAATAAAATATTTAAAATTGCTATCAGGAATAAAATATCCACTGATTACACTATACTTCATTCGTTATCTTGAGCAGTGCATTTTCTGCATAATTACCCCCCCCCCCCCCCCCTCTATCTCTCTCACACTGATCTTTACATAAAAATATTTTCTCTTTATTAAACAAGATTAAAATGATGTATCTCCAGCGAAGTCTGAACTCAAATTTTTGTACACTTGTATTTTCTTCCTGTAGTGGAGAAAGTAAAAATATTCATACATAATGTTACTCTTCCATACAGCCTATCTCAAAAAGTATTGGCAATTTTGAACAAAACCACTTAAATAAGAATGGAATGGGACGCTACATTTAATAATAATAATAATAATAATAATAATAATAATAATAATAATAATAATAATAATAATAATAATAATAAAAGTACTAATAGTAGTAATAGTAATAATAGTAGTGATAATGATTAAATTAAATTATTTTCTTGTTTAACGACGCTGTCAATTGCCAGGATCACTCAGCGTCGCCGGTGTGCCGGAATTTTGTCCCGCAGGAGTTCTTTTACATGCCAGTAATTCTACCGACATGGAGCTGTCGTTTTTAAGCACACTTAAAAACCATTGGCCTGGGCCGGATTTGATCCCGCGACCTTGGGATCAGTAAGCCAGGGTCTAACCAACTGAGCCACCCAGACCGATGATGATAAAAATGACGATGGCGATAGTGATGATATTGATAATGATAATAACAAATAGAGCCATCACCCACAATTATCAAATCCAATAATCATTATAATAATAATCATTATTCTTCTATTTTGAACAGACTGTTTACATAAACGAATTGAAATTAACAAGTTTGTCTAAAACTGAGACCATCTGTAAAGGCACTATTATAGTTATGTTTAGGAATATCAAATCATGATCGACCAAATACTTATTTGACCAATCTAACAATGACAGCTAATAAACTACTCATACAAACCTGTCTTTCGCAGTAAATCCTTGCAAAGCATAAATATACTAAAACTAAAGCCGTGAAAGAACTAAAATCCAGCATTTAATGTCATTACTTTCTCTGGTGGTAGACGTACTTCCCGTTGTTAGGGGCAGCAATACGTACAAGGGCAACACTCCACGAATGTCAGCGGAGCAAGCCGATGCCGCCGAGAGCAGAAAGCTGAACGGAGCGAGATGGCTCCGCGATAACGTGTGAAATTCACCAGGCGCGGAACCAGGGGGGTGTCAGGGGGCCCGGGCCCCCGTCATATCCTACTTTATTGCTATAAGTTGACGCAAACGCTCCTCTCCGTCGAAGACGTCTACTTTAAGACCTATAAGATCTCGTGTTTGGTGTCCGGACTAGCTCTAGCAAGAGGTCCTAATCTACAGGTGTGCTAGAGTTATGGTAGGAATGGAACCAAACGAAGAATTAACCAACATATCACTTTATTTGTACATTTCCAGATTTGTAGAGAACTGCCGACGATATTTAAATAGAATGTAACTTTGTAACTTCAACTACAACGTTATAACACTTTAACTTTGTCACCCTTTAGCAACCGCCGAATTATGTATACGTGCTAGCTTACGTACAACTCCCAAGTTGCACGTGCGTTATCTCGACTCGATTCAAGACGAGTGTCTTGCGTTGCATTTGTTTTTGCGCGAGCTACATGAAGGAAGCGATTTCCATTGGCTAACTTTAGAGCACGTCATGGTAAGATAGGAATCAGCCCGCTGAATCACTAAGGCTGAGTACAAACAACAATTGTAACCTTATCACTCATTTAAATCTGCCTAGGCTTCCATTCTAGAAACTTTAACATATTCAGCTTTATTACGTTTTCCCCTTAACTAGTGACTAGAATCTCCTTTTGTTTCTTTCCATTATCAAATGTATTGACATTATATATTTCGGTTTCAAAGTGCTATATGTCATCACGCAAAATGGACAAACCGAGTGAGTGAGCTTTGTTTAAGGGCCCGTCGACAACTAACTAAGGTATGTACTACCTTTAAACATTGTTTCTTTCAGCTAAATATTTAGCTAGTCATGTTTTAGCATGAATTTAATTATTAAGAAGTGGTAGTGGACCGGAACCGCCCCCCCCCCCCTATCGAATATTTCTAGATCCGCGCCTGAGGTTCACATTCGGGAATTCGTGGTTCCGACCTTCCTGACCCATGGTTTTTTTCGGGGTTTCCCCATGTGGCTAGGCGAAACCTTCGAAAGATAATTACACCCCTCAAATCTTCTGTTCATTCATATAGTCTTTCGTCATTTGAAGGTCGCAAATGTCACCGAAGGTGTTAGGTGCAGCTTAGCAGGGATAATATGCGCCTGATGTCTGTGGGTTGCGAGAGGGGGGCCGGGTTTCGGCATAGGGTCGCATTGGACCCCGCCTAGGTGTCCCTGGAAGGGCACGGGAGACCTCGAGAAGCCGTCAAACTTGGTAAACTTTAGGGACTCTTGACAAAGTCTTTGCCACTAGTCTGAATCTGGCTGCCCGATGTCTCCTCCAACCTCATCCTTCCTCTCGGGGATGCCCCTTTGGGGGTATAGATACCATTAGCACAGCTTCAGTGCCAAACCCCCTCCATATGTCTCCTATTCCAATTCCTAGAACCCTGAAATGTGAAGTGAGACGAAATGGAGGGTCAGGAAAATCAGAGAATGTAATTATCTGGGGATACTCTGGAGAAAACACCTGGGTCAGGAGCATTGGCAAAAATGAAAATAAAAAATAAGAATAAAAACTATTTCTAATGGTTTAGAATTGAATACAGCTTAGTGTACAAAAGAATGTATTTATATATAAATAACCTAAAGTAATAAAAGAGAAAACGAATTGATGTGGTGCACTCAAATGATGTGTTTTATTCTTGTACAAACTGCTCTTAAAAACACTTGAGGCCTCTAGTTTCAAAGATGGACATAATGCCATCTGGTCGACATGGGGACTTGAAATGTTCCATCAATCTTTTTGTGTTCAATTTAATGGCAAAGGTAGTTCCACTCAAATTGGACAAAATTAAAATACTTTGACATTTAAAATATGTGTTGTTGTTCTTAGTGGCTTGAATCTGAAGCTATTACCATTTGTGCTTTCCAATACTTTTGAACTGTAGTTTCTTTTGATTTTAATGCTCCACAGGTCTTCAAGTGGTCTTAGTTCCTTTCTGCTGGATCTTTACACAGGACACATATTGGTGAAGCTGAGATACCCATTCTGTAGAGATGACCCGCTAAGCAGTCACATTTAAAATATGTGGTTTCTTTCAAACTCCAACATAATGCTATCCAGTTGAAATGGGGACTTCAACTCACTGTGCATGTCAGTCTTTGATACTAGAGGCCTCACTTATTCTTCTATTTACTTCATGTTGAGATAAACATTTAGAGAAATTATCAATTGATAGTTTTCTTGTAAGTACGAGAGGGATATGAGACTTGTCACCGTGAGATGGTCCTGAAATTCTATTTTCTTTGCATCAGCAAAAGACAAAACAGGAATAACACATTCCTAAATGTTATAAGAAATATCTTAGAGACTGCAAGTTTCACTTATCTTAATATGTGCTGGAAATTTTTAAAATTAAACACAACTTAATTAACTTTGCATTTAATTTTAAGAACTTTCTCCAGATATTAAGATAAGTGGAGCTCATAGTCTCAAAGATAATTGTTATAACCCTTAGAATTGTACTGCTACCCTGTTTTAGAGCTTCAGTTGCATAACACATTCCTAATTGAGAAAAGCATACTTATTTGAAAATTCAGTCAAATAACAAAGAAAATCTCAGCAATGCTTCACTTCACAAAAAAAAATCTGATTTCTTGCACTCACATGACTTTCTCTACTCTTGTACTAAGGATTCTTACAACTTATTCCTATAGCTTCTTCATATTAGTCAAGATAAATATTTGTACAAATGATCTTATTGCTTATTTCCTTGTAGGTGCTATGGGAACATTAGAATACAGTAGGCTGTGAGTCATAGTCAAATCTTTTAAAGCTTTGAGATCCTGTTCTCTTTGCATGGTTAACATATAAAAAATGAACAACAATGTTAAATTTCACGAGTTTTAAGTTTTCTGAAACTGGCATAAATAACAAGGAATATCTCCAAAAAGGTTCACCCTACAAAAAAAAAACACAAAAAAAAAAAAACAACAAAAATTTATTCACACATGGATACTGAGTTAATGCTATTACTTGTCTTTAATTCCTCTAACATAAGCTTACAGGGACCAATCTGGACAATTACCTAGTGTCCCATTCCATGGTACAGCTGTTTAACTAAAAGGAGGCGCTGCTCATCAAATGGAATTGCCCAGACTGATGAGTTTAATGACCAAATCTGGTATTCTTCCTTTTCCTTACCAGATTCCCTCTTTCTCATTTCCTATCCAGTCTTCCTTGAATGACCTCTTATTGTCGCTGACCCCAATGGTATGAGAGTAATCAAGTTAAACCAAACAGGTGAATCAATTAATAACACTACACTACTTATAATTTACCAGAACATGTTTCAGAGGCTGTCTTTCCCCCATTATCAACGACATTGACTGGTTCTCCCTGGTGTGGATAGTGATGTTTCCTCTGAGATCTCCTCTGGTGGTGGTTCAAGGAACTTGAAGATGTCCTTCTTGGGAATGTTGAAATTTAATACTGTTTCTGTTTTTCAAAATAAAGATTTGTTCCCAAGTGGACAGCTCTTGTTTTCCTGTTACATGCTTGAGGAGTTTCGGTTCTGGCTTTATGTTGTGGTTTTTTTTGTCCAAAACTGAGTGGCAACTGCTGATTTTTCTAACTGTTTGTTTTTACATTTCTAAAGTGTTCCTTAGATCTTACTCCTAAATTTCGTTTGGTTTTTTCCTATATACACTTCATTACAGTCACTGCATTCAATTTGGTATATGCCAGATTTTTTATTGGGTGGGATGGCATCTTCGAGTTCAGTACATTTTTTATGGAGTAGTGGTTCACTGGTGCTAGCTGAATGTTCTGTTCTTTGAAAACTTTTTTGAATTTTTCGAAGGCCCAAGCATGGAATGTGAATTTTGTCATTTTTGTTTCTGCTGCTATGAGTGTTGTAGTTTTTTTAGTAACTTTTTTGCTTCTGTTTGTTTCACTTTTTTGTCTACTAATGATTTGATTTGGGGAAGCCATTTTTTGTGCTATTATGATTATTTTGCAATATTCTACTTTATATTTTTCTGTTGGAAGGGGGATGACAGAAATAGAGTAGTCAAGGCCTAGAAGATCATTTCACCCCTTCTCTTTCTATATATCTTTTAATTGTTCTGGACCTGCCATGGAACAATAATTGACTCACCATTTGCAAATGTGGGAAAAAGTCAGTGATTAAGAAATTGAACCTCCTGATTAGGTCTGATGGATCCAATGAACAATGGCAGGAGCACTCCTTTATGCTTAATAAAGTTTGGAAAACGATGAAGCAATCACTATATCATAAAAGAAGGGTGTCGTTCATATAAACGATTGCTATTAGCTCAAATAAATAAAAAGTTACAATAGCACAGTTGTAAGACCAGATTTAGTCATCAGGTTCGTGGATGGAATTACTAACGGGGCATGCACTTCTCAACAACTACTTAAATGAGACCTGTCCTGGTAGGGATAATTTACACTTTAATTGTACAGATCCTATTTTCTATGAAAACTTCTTGTTTCTCCCCTTTTTTACAGCATATGTAGACCACATTTATTTACATACATTTCTATGTAGTTAAACAATCAGATGCCACAGAAAGGAGACTATTTTTTGCTCATTGAGATGTTATATTTGAAACATCCAGGGCTTGAATTTTGCTGTTTGATGTTGTTGGACCATTTTCCATCTCTCAGCACGTAAAAACTGTTTGAACTGAGACAGCATACAATAAGCTGGCTTTTTCAATGTTTATAATCAAGTAAAGGCAGCCATGATCAGCCAGAGAAGGCAATTACACAGTACAATGCTCACCTTAGGTAGATTCAAGTGTAATACATCTGTTTGTGAAGAATTCCAACTGCCAAGTATCCAATTGCAACATTTTCCTAAAACCTAAGTCCATATTGCTGCTTTACCAGCACTCAATGTGAAAGAGAGTCTATTTCTGGGAAACTATGCAGTTTTAGGAGATAGTCACCCAGTGGTGATATAGTTTGTTGTCATAAGGATTGATGACAATTTCATATGTAACCACTATCCATTCCAGGTTTATCTGCTGGAGGCTATTGGTCTGGGTGGCTCAGTTGCTTAGATGCTGGCCTACTGATCCCAAATTTGTGTGTTCAAGTCCAACCTAGACTGATGGTTTTTAAGTGTGCTTAAAAACGACAGCTCCAAGTCAATAGATTTACTGGCGTGTAAAAGAACTCCTGCAGAATGAAATTTCAACACACTGGTGATGCTGATATGATCCTGGCAATTGATAGCATCGTTAAACAACAAAATAATTTTTTGCAAGAGGTTAAATCATTTCCAAATGCACTTCAAGGGCAGCTGTGGATACTTTAATCGTACATGAGGTGTAACAGCAGCAATACAATGAATAAAAGCATAAATATCCTTCACTGTACAAAATTCACCATTTTCCACCTTCTCCATTGGTAACTGGTCCAATACATAATGTCGGTCTGGGTGGCTCAGTTGGTAAGATGCTGGCCTACCAAACCCAAGGTTGCGGGTTCAAATCCTGCCCACACCAATGGTTTTTAAGTGTGCTTAAAAACAACAGCTCCATGTCAATAGATTTACTGGCATGTACAAGAACTCCTGAGGGACAAAATTCCAGCACATCGACGATGCTGATGTGATTCTAGCAATTGACAGCATCGTTAAACAAAATAATTTTAATTTTTCCAAAACATAATACGTGTCACATAATATGTGAGGCACCTTGTCACGTTTGCCCTGACCCCAAAAGGATTTGTAAGTTTATGTAGCATTATTTCCACTGGGTCACGTGATTCTTCAGGGCAAGCTGGAGCACCTTCATCATCAAGACTTTCGACTGGAGAGCCTCATCTAATAATCCCCAGCCACCTTTGCCCTTAGGGAGATGCAGTTGAACCCTTGAAACACAATATAGCTTCCTGGTCTACAGAAAATAACTCAAGATCTGTTCTATTCCTTGGCAATGTAACTTCCTTCGTAGAAGAACTTGGGCAAGGAAACAAATCTTGCTCAGCACAAGGTGTTATAGAACCATTTACACTGAACCAAGTAAACATCCTGATTTTCTAAGAATACAGCACACCATGTGAAAAGTTAATGAGAGGTCCAGTTGTATTCCTACATACCAGCCTGGTTATTACTAAAATAAATATGCAGAATCTTTGTATGTTGCACAATCGGCATTCCCAAAACCGATATATCAGGATTCCATAACACAATAGGAAATACTTTGGGTTTCCTCATATTAAATTTCAACCCTGTATATTTCTCATATTGCTGCAAACAATCTCTCAGGCGAGACAGTCTTGGAGTATGGTAACCACTACGGTAATATCCTCTATGTAGGCTCTGACTACAATTTTCTGCCCATAAACCTCGGGTCCAGTAAGAGTAGATTGTAGCTGTTGAAGCAGTGGATCAAGATATAGCTGAAGAGAATCATGGACATAGCACAACCTGGTCAAACTCAACATTTAATTGGTTTTAGCAGTTAAATACCCCTTGCAGAGGACTTTAGAAAAGCAACATCATATATTGCTCGGATTAAGTTGGTGGAGCTTGTTGGGCACTTTCAAGGCAGCCAAATGTTTCCACAGTCGTTTGAGAATAACGTTGTCAAAGGTTTTCTCAAGGTCCAAATTTATTATGGCCACAGAGTTATGTTCCTGTGCACAGTGTAAAATGCAGCCCCTTAAAGCAGCCAATGTAGTGGAAATATTTACTCCTTTACGCACTGTAGTCTGGAATTCACTAATTGTACAGGGTAGCAGTTTCTTCATACAAGCACTAATTTGTTTAGCAAATAACTTGTAATCCCAGATTAATAGCGTGGTCAGTCAATAGTCTTCTGGTGTCTTTGTCCGTCTACACTTCGGAAGTTGGATTGTTGTCTACAAAGGAAGGTGGACAAAGTTATGGACAACAATGGTGGCCAGTTTCAGCATTCTCTTTCACAAAGTTTGTAATTAAAGCCTTTAGAAGTAGTACTAAAAATGTCTGGTTTCACCCTTGCCTTTCTATGATAGTGGCAGATGGCAACGAGCACCATGGATGTGGACAGGCAAAACAGTGCAGCTTGTTCGGAACTTTTTGACTCTCTCGCTTGCTGGTGTTTTGGCTGGACATACTGCATGATGGGGTCCTCTTCATATGAGATATCAAAGTTTACCCTCCATTAGGCGTGCACCCTGGTAGAACACTGTTAGTCACACGAGGGTGTAATAGACCCTCACTATATTTTTGTGCTTATGTGCTTGCATTTATTTTTTATTTTATTTCTCCTTCATTCCCATATTTAGCCTCATTTAGCTTAAATTTAACATGGTTTTTATTATCATTGTCTTACTATATAGATCAAATATAAATAAAACAAAGTATGAGTACCCTATACATTAAAATTTGTACCGCACTACATGGAAAGATAATAAATTGTGATTTTCAGGTACACAACTTGTAATTAAGTGTACTGTCAATGACAATAACAATAACAACAATAATAATAGTAACAATAATAATAGTAATAATAATAATAATAGTAATAATAATATTAATAATACAACAATAATAATAGTAATAATAATAATCACCATCATCATGAACATTGACAAGCATGTGACGGTTCCTACAAAATACATAGTATTAAGACAGGTTTCTCTCATTCTTTTCTTTATGATCTGTTTATGAATCTAAAGACCCACTTTTCTGTTAATCTTCAGAACTGGAATCATCTGATTCACACACATTGTCATACAGGGATAAAATGTCATCAGAAGGTAGATAATACACTTCTTCCAAATTTTGGCAATTTTGTAAATCATACCTTTTATTCCTGTTTTTGAGAATTAGTAACATCTACTTGCAATCACAAAGATATATTGCACAACTAATGAGGAAAAACATGTCATTAATATGTACCGAGTAGGCACACAGATTTGGTTGACCTCTGCGACACAACTACCAATTAATCATTCTTGGAGCTAAAGAAATAAACAGATAAAGTTGTCGCTCTGCCAAACAGTCAAGTAAGGTGTAATATTAGATGCTGTAGTCAGGCAACTGCATAAGTGCATTTGTTCGAAAACTAGAACACTTAACTAAACATAGTGGTCCCCCAGGCCCTTAGCAACCACTGGAGGGTTAATAAATGTCAAAATTGTTAAATATGAGACTAATGAGCTCTATTGTTTCAAAAATTATATCTTCACAAACAATGAAGCATGCACTGTGTTGCATTCAGGAAAACTTGTAAGTGCCCAAGGAACAGCAGATTAGTGGAAGGTATTAACATGAACATTCATACTTCAAATATACAGCTTTTAGCTCTACTAAATTCATTATGCCCTTTCTGAGTTGATATTGCTACAAATCTCATAAGCCCTAATGACTTGCTAATTTATGCTGTTTGAGGCTTGATAGTTGGGTAAAAGACTCTTTGCAAGTTTCACATGTATAGAGCTTTTTGCGTTCGTGAACTGTTTTATGCACCTTGAGATATGATGGACAAAGAAACACCTTGTGACAAACGTCACATGTCGGAAGTGGTACACCCTCATGAAGTAATTTATGCACTTTGAATACTGCCTCCTGATTAAAGTTTTGATTACATATTTTACAAGTAAGTAATCTTTTGCCCTCATGAATTAATTTATGTCTCTTTAGGTTTGATGGTAGCGTAAAGCACTTTTTGCAAATTTCACATATATGTGGTTTCTTTGCTTCATGAGTTAGTTTATGCATCTTAAGGTTTGATGGACAGAGGAAGCTCTTGTTGCATATTTCGCATGTAGGTAGTGATATCCCCTGATGAGTTAATTGATGCACTTTCAATGTCACTTCACGAGTAAAGTTCTGGTTGCATATTTTACAAGTCAGTAATCGTTTAACCTTATGAGTTGACTCATGTATTTTCAAGCCTGAAGGTCGGGTGAAGACTTTGTTACAAATTTCACAAATGTTAGGTGTTTTGAACTCATGAGTTGATTTATGCTGTCTCCACTGTGATTGGAAAGTAAAGGTTTTGTTACAAACCTCACATACATAAGGTGTTTTGTCTTCATGAATTGATTTATGATGTTTTAGGGCTGATAGTAGAGTAAAGCCTTTATTGCAAATTTCACACGTGTATGGTTGTTTCCCTTGATGAAGTAACTGATGATGTTTCAGGTATGAAAGTTTAGTATAACGCTTTTTACAAATTTCACATTCATAGGGTACCTGCTCCTCATGAATTACCAGTTTATGCAGTCTCATGTCTGTAGACCGCATAAAGCCCTTCTCACAAATGTTACAAACGTATGGTTTTATTCCTTCATGAATTAATTTATGCTGTTTGAGGGTTGATGCCACAGTAAAGCTCTTATTACAAATGTCACAAGTATATGGTGTTTTCTCTTCATGAATTAACTTATGACTTTCCAAATTTGTTTCATGTATAAAGCTCTTTTCACATTTATCACATTTGTGTGGTCTTATATCCTCATGGATTAGTTTATGGTCTTTAAGGGTTGGTGCTTCAGTAAAGCTTTTGTGACAAACTTCACATGTGTGCAGTCTTTTACCTTCATGATCCGAAGTATGGGCTTGTTCAAACCCTGACAATGTATGTGGTGTACTGCAACTGTGAGTCAAACTGTCTGAGTCTGGTTGATTGGAGCTCAGCGACTGGCAGGAATCACTGTTTCTGCACAGTGATTCTGCATGGAACCTGAAATATTACAACACATTCTATCAATAGATCATGGAAGTCACAGCCAATAACTAGACCTACTGCCTACTGTTTGTGTATCGCTCCAGTCTAGATTAAAATATAAATGTATGGAAGGGGTTTTCTGGGATACTCACTTCTATCTATGCAATCCCTCCAGCTTTGGGAAGCATTCTACTGACATTCACAGGTTGTGTATGTATAGCAAAGAGCTGTGTGTATCTGTTAACTGTGTGCATACAGTGGCATCCTGGTTTATGTGCACACAGTTCTAGATTATTCCAACATGAATATCTAAATTTGGGTGTCTTCAAATGGCAAATTTGCAAATGTAGTACAATCGAAGTGTTTCCAGTATTATTTAGATTTAGATTTATGCATAGCATTTGTTGCAACAAACATCCCATTCAAAAAAAGTTCCACTTAGATACTTTTTTACCAAATATATCAACAATGAACCTCCTGAAGAATAAACATTAAGAAAGAGGTACCTTCCTAAGTGCTCTGATGAAATTTTGCACAAATTAGAGCAGCATGTGAAAATGAAAAGTTTTGGGTCAGCGTCGATGAAATTGAAGATTCAAGTTTCAGAAAAACCGAAAATGTAATGAAAAATGATGAAATTGTTAGTGAGCAGTTATATTTAATGGCATATAAAGAACTATCTGCTGCAAATAATATAACGATTCTGAGGTTATTCAATGACACTATGGATAAGATAGGGCCAAGTGGTATAAAATACGACAACATATTACCTTTTCTCACAGATGCTGCACCATTCATGACAAAAGCAGGTAAGGTACTTTAGGTGAGTTTTCCTAAATTGATTCATGTCACTTGTATAGATTATGTGAATGTGTCAGACTTCTATATTCCAATGTGGATAAGCTTGTATCAAATGGGGAAAAATATTTCTTAAATCATAATTGAGGATTGATCTGCTCATAGAAAAAAGGTTCAACACTTCCTCTTGCCCCTGTGCCAGTGGTCATGTGCTGGGACACTTAACTATCCGCAGTTTTGTACTATGGCACAAATGTTGAAGTTTTGCATCTGTTGTGAGTTGGACAAAACTGATGTGGTGCTCATATCTACAAATCTAAAGTTTTTTTGTGTGACTATATATACAAACTAGAAACATCAATAAATCTGTTAAGTGAAACACTTAGGGAGCTGTGAGCTGTTGAAATGAAAAATGAATTCATTACCAGGACTAAAACTAAAAGAAAAACTGCTGCTATAAATGAGTCATTCCACGTCAAATCGCACAAAATATGGCAAAAAATGACCTTAATGTCTCAGATTTTCTTCAAATTTTTTTGTGTGATTTGGAACAAAATACATTTGATCCGTGTTTCTTCTTTTATAAAAAAAAATTTATTTTGGCTGAAATTAATTTTTGAAGTGTTCCAAAAATCGTGTGCTCCTCACCCTTCGATCAATTATACCTCTGATTGTAATAAAGTAAATTACCTGATCTTTGGCTCAAATTAAAGATAAATTGCAGTTTTTCGTGAGGTATTTATTAGAAAATTTTATTAATTATTTTTAATATTATATTTTACACCATTAAGTTTTTAAAGTTAGATAATAAAACAAACTCGACCATTAAAAAATCTGAAAAAAAAAACCAACTAAAAATACAATGAAGTTTATTCAATATGCTCAGAAAAAATAAGAATGGAGTCTCTAATAGTTCAGTTGTAATTAACTTTACAAGTCAGTGCAGCGAACTCGCGTGGCAGCAGTGACAGCTACCGTAACCTCGCACAATTGGCATCTTCAATTACGACCACTGCTTGAGGTTCAATGAACGTTACAACAGTACAGTAAGGAGAACACTGCTAGCTGACACTATTATATGTACACTATTGGCATCTTCAAAATGTTTTTAAAATATGCATTTTAAACTAATGTTTCCATACAACACAAAACTTTAAATTTCTACTCGTCTACCTCCTTCTTCGAAAGAAAATTGTTTCACTAAAGCTTCAGTTTTTGACAAAGGAATGAAGGAGTGTAATTTTAAACCTTAGCTGGACCCATCATTCTTCGCCTCTGACCTTGACTGGAACTCCTGCAGGCAAACTCATTTTTTGCCTCTTTCATCAGCTCATTGTATAATTCTGCGAATGAAACCATGCACAACATGGAGAAATTAAATTATTTTGTTCTTTAATGACACTGTCAATTACCAGGATCACATCAGAGTCGCTGGTGTGCTGGAATTTTGTCCCGCAGGAGCTCTTTAACACGCCAGTAAATCTACTGACATGGAGCTGTTGTTTTTAAGCATACTTAAAAACCATCGGTCTGGGCCAGATTTGAACCTGCGACCTTGGGATCAGTAGGCCAGAGTCTAACCAACTGAGTCACCCAGACCGACACAACATGGAGAGAGAGGGGGAAGGTAGTGATATCTGCATGATCTGAGACAGTCCTTGCTAATTCACAGGTGCTTTTTACTGCAGTGTGCAGCTGAAGACATAGATCTTTGCGATAAGGAGTGAATATAGTACATTTGTGAGGCACTGATAATAGGTAAATCAATTATGCCACCTGTACGTTCTAAATTAGGGACCAAAACATTACACAGTCAGAGTAGAGAAATTGTTTCAAATCCATGGGCGTACATGAAGAAAGAAGCTAAACGCAAAGAACTACTTAGATTTTTTCAAAAAAATTCAAGATGTTCAAAAGCGCGTATCAGATGCCACAGGAGTATCAGAAAGAAGGTACATTGTGGAGACATTTTTCTGCATGGACTGTACTGCCTTAGTAAGAAGTTATGTGAGTAGCATATGAAGCTGCATGCTGTCTGCAGTCACCTGGCTTGGTATTCGCTTTAAAGCTTTACATATACTTCCTCCAGGGGCCAAGAATGGCGAATCCAGCTGTACAAATAGATCATGGTGTCCATGAGCGCTTGTAGGCCCCCAGAAAAAAAATTGTACCAAATGCACTTATGCAAGCTCCATAGTTTTTAATATTTTATTTTATAGATAAAATGTCAGGGAATACATGTTTATTTTTTTTAGATTTTTAACACATTGATTTAAATTCTATTTTTGGTTTTACAAAATATACCATCAAAAAAACAGTTCAAAATTTGTGTGTAATAATGATTGGTCGAAAGTTGTTAGAAGTGTTGTATTTAACCTTTCCAGTGCGCCAAACCCCAACTCTCAACTATACATGGCCTTAGAGTAACAAGTGATTTTATTCCTTATTTAAGTAATTTTATATTACGGTGCACACAGAAATTGCTTGATTTCTAATAGCCATAACTAATCAAGTGATTTAAAAATACAGGTCTCCTTATTTGATGCCTATTATTCATAAAAAAATTTTAAACCTCCTACGAAAAAGTCGTGTTTTACGGGTGTGCGATTTGACGTGGATTGACCCATATTTACGGATGATGGGTACCTCTAACAATACTAAATTCATAATTTTCTGTCATTCCTGTGAATTTAAGTAAAATATTTTAACAATTTTTAGCACATAAAAAAATCCACTTGCATTTATTTCCCATCTTTGCATCTGTCCTAATTTAATGAAAGCTTTGCTAACCACCTCTTGTATTATAATTTCTCTGTAATCTTTTATTCCTACATTCATATTCAGATGCTGTCTGTTCCTTCACACAATGATATTTACTGATCTCCATGACCTGTTCTCATCCAACAAAGCCTCCCTAATCATGTTTGTTCCACGTAACTACACAGCTCTTGCTTGGATGCTAGGCCAGCCTAATGGGAATTTTTTTGGTACTAGAAAGCATACTGTTTGCTGACAGTCAGTCAATCATAATTTTACTTAAATTCAAGTGCATAGTTTTCTCAAAAAAATTATAGTTACAATAATAAAATACCTTAGTCATATCTGTTGGAACTTATGGCCCCACAATTCTTACAACTTTTAACAAAATTTGCATTAACGCTTATTAACTCCTCAGTGCCACGTGAATATCTTGGGGGTGAATATCACAATTATGAATGTTACTCAACAAACTGCTGCAGAAATTAACCCCACTCACATTGTAGCACGATTAAAATTTCTGAACTACACTTAACTTACAGAGTTTCTAAAATTACTGTTTCCTGTGTACATTTTCCCCAAGATTTCTTTAGACTTTCTTCTAACTTTTATAAGATGTCACTGAGATTATCCTCAAAAAGAATACAGCAATTTACTTTCATTTTCTTATAAGAAATAAATTAGCAACAGATACAAATACCTACGGAAACAATAGTGGCATCATTCAAAGTCCACACACAGGAGAAATCAGCAGCTGCCATAAAAGCAATGTATAACATACAAAACATCACATCACTGAAATTAGAAACAGTGATGAAACAGCTGAATGATGGAGAGAACCCTCTCCAATACTAGTCCTGTGTTAAATATTATTACAAGTAAGTTGGAGCACAATGTGTTTCTAAATATCCACATATTTATTAGTGATGAAGCAGTTTGAACTGACAATAATGCAATAGTTACATATGGGATAGAACTCAACTGGGAGAAACTAAAAACCAGTGACACGGAGAAAATAAAATCTGTGAAAGCAAGACACATAAAGAGAGCAATGGGAACTAGCAAAAATGCACCAAACAGAATGGTATAAGAAACCTACCTCCTGGAAGATGTAGGGAACAAAATGTTACTACCAAACAGAAGTTTACAGAGAAGCAATAGCAAGAAAGAAGCACAAGGAAAAGGAGATGAACATCAAGTTCTTTGGAACAAATGCCAAGATAGACAGACAATGAATAGAAAGCAACCAACCAGACAAACCATAGTAGCTCCAGCTATACATGGATTCCACTATCCACTGTGTACAACCAAGAAATTACACCAAGCAAACTATCAATGTATATGCAAATCATGTGAAAAAAGTGCACATTTAATCACTGCAAGCGCAAAAAAGGATATATTCCCTAAATAAACTCGTAAAAGAAAACAGACTATTTAAATTGTATAAAACTGATAAAAATGAAGTATTTAAAACAGTGAAGCATACTAATAAATTGAAAAAAATGTTGATATTTCTAAACACATTCTGCTCTGACTTACTTGTAATATTTATCAAAGGACTAGTTTTGGAGAGGGTCCTCTCCATCATTCAGCTATTGATCGACTGGTTCAACGTCAACCCCCCTTCTCTCGTATTATTTCCAGTACGATCTATTGCACTCCTTTGGCTCATTAACCACAATAATATAAAAGTGATGAAAATGAGAAGGGGAGAAGAGGGAGGCAGTTACCTGATGTTGAACCACTCAATCAACAGATAAATGATGGAGAGGACCATCTTTGAAACTAATCCTGTGATAAATATTATTATAACTTGAAGCAGAAGGTGTTTAGAAATATCAACATATTTTTCAGTTTACTTAAATGGTTATTAGAGTGCAACTTCTTCTTCTCCTTCTTCATCATCATCTTCTTCATCTTCGCCCTCATCTTCTTCTTCCTCCTCCTCCTTCTGCTTCTTCTTCTTCTTCCGTCTTCTATTTTCTTTAACTGATTACCTTCCCTGTATGTAGGACTTACACCCACTAGGACCTATTAGCCGGTGCCTTAGGGTCAAATGTGTTGGGAAGATAGAGGCCTGCATGGGCTGACATTCTTAGGTTCGGCTTGGACTCAACAAAGCCCAAGCCCGAGAAGAGGTTATAGTGCCCGGGCCGATTATTTAATTTTATTATGATTATATTAATATTACTTTTACCATCATCATTATTATTGCTATTATTATTACTATTTGAAACCTTTCAACAGAATAATCATATAGAATTCCTAGTAAAGCAATGCTGTGATAACTGTACTACTCTATATAATACATTATTTTATGTCTTAATTTTCAAGCCTGAGCCCAGCCCTAGCCTGACAAACATTTTTCAAATTAGGCCCGAAGCCGGTCCATGAGCTGGGCCAGGCCTAAGTCCGAGAGCTTGGCCCAAGCCCATGCAGACCTCTATGGGGAGCACAGGAACCTATGCACAGACAGAGTGAAGACATGGAACTAGCACCAGGTAAGAGAGTGAGCAAGAGGATGGTATGAAATGCAGGCAAAATCGATGATTGTGAAGGTGATAATGGAACTCTGATGGTGATTATTACTATATATATTTCACAAACAAAAATTGTGGCATCTGCCTGACATTGCAGGTGACCATAAAGATCCAGAATACAGAGATATATGACAAAGTCAATTTTAAGAAGAAGAAAAAAAATGATTAAAATTAATATTCAAAATATCTAAAACATTAAAAGATTATAACAAGAAGATAACAGTTAACACATTGAATACAAGTGTTATATTTAAAATATATAAAGAGTCTTTTAGGACATGTAAACATGTAAACTGTTATTACTATTATTATTACTATTGTTGTTATTGTTATTCTTGTTAATGTTATCATTTTATTATCATTATCCTTATCCTTACCCTTGCCACTTGCCCCTTACCCTTTCCCTTTGCCTTACCCTTTCCCTTATTATTATTACAACTACTACTACTATTATTTTACATTTTTGTTGTTATTATTAGTAGTACCTAGCACTATTATTATCACTACTACTACTACTACTACTAGTACTACTACTACTACTACTACTACTACTACTATTATTGTTGTTACTGTTACTAGTATTAGTAGTATTATTTCTATTACTATTATTATTATTATTTCTATTACTATTATTATTATTATTTCTATTACTATTATTATTATTTCTATTACTATTATTATTATTATTACTATTACTATTATTACTATTACTATTACTATTACTATTACTATTATTATTATTATTATTATTATTATTATTATTATTATTATTATTATTATTATTATTATTATTATTATTATTATTATCGTGTTATCGTCATCATCGTCGTCATCGTTATCATCATCATTATTAGAAATAGATTGTGTTTGCCTAAATCTAATCACATTATTACAAATCATTTCTGTGCACGTTGTGTGAACAGCAGGAAATTTTGTCTATATCTCACTTTCCTAAAAGAGCTTGTTGTTACTATTTCACAGAAAAACATGGTCTCAAAATGTATTAACCTCTGATGCACAGACTTCACATCAACTATGGCTGACCCATGGAGAGGGAGCAGTTCCAGTTAGAAACAGTGCAAATCATTTCCCGCTATATGAGGTGCGATCATTAAATTCCAGGACTGTGTTTGCTGAGACTGAACAGCTTAGTAATTGACATGGGCATGCAACACACATAAGCAGCAACCTTGAAGATAAGCTACATGAAATTTCAAAGTGATATCATCATTGATACCTGTGTTACACGAGTCTGTACTAGCACATATATGCTTACCTTGGCAAAATCACAATAGTCATAACTGAAACAGAGCAAACATCAAATTCTGTGTAAAATACATGCAATCTGCAACCAAAGCCCATGAAATGTTCAAAGAAGCTTAGGGAAATGAAGCAGTGAGCTAGGCGAGATGTTCTGAGTGACATACACATTCCAGAAATGGCACAACAGCACTGGAGGACAAGAGGCTCCAGTGGCACACACATGCAACACTCCCATAAAAGTTGAAGAAAATTTAAACATTGTGCATTAAAGATTGAGGCATCACTATCAAACAAACTGCTATCATTGTCATGATGTGATTTAGTGAGATTCACATGATCTTGAACATGGGCTCCATTGCTGCCAAATTCATGTCCAGGATTCTCTCACAAGAACAATAAGATCACAATCTTCACGTCTGACAAGATCTCATCAGTGATGGCCCAGAATACTTGTAAAGGATTATTACTGGTGATGAGAGTTGAATCTATAGATAGGATACTGTGACCATGCAGCAGTCTGTGCAGTCCAAGAGCTCTTCATCTACAAGACTGAGACAGATCAAGAATGCTATCAAGAGCATGATCATTGGTTTTCTTCAACATTCTTGGGATTGTGTATTGTGAATTTGTTCATGCCGTCAAACAGTGACTGCTGCAACATTCTGAGAGATCTCACGGAGGACATTTTACAGAAATGATCACAACTTTGGACAGAGAAAAACTGGATGCTCCAAGATGATAACATGGCAGCTTATAGAGTTCTCATAACAACATGGGTCATCCTTTCTGATCCCCTGTATTCACCGGATTTGGTCCCCTGAAACTTCTTTTTATTTCCCTAGCTGCCATTTCAACGCGGTTGAGGAGATCCAATGTGAATTGCAGCAGGCGCTAAACATGCATCAAGGAGACTTCAAAGGTGCATTCCAAAAATGGCAAGCCCCTAGGGTCGATGCATAGCTCTGCAAGAAGACTACTTTGACGGGGATGACAGCCAAATTTAAATCAGGTAATTTTATTTCCATTTACAGGACCAGTCCTGGAACTTAGTCACGACACCTTGCATGACCACAAGTGCAAATGAAAGCTCTGTATAAAGGAGAGAAGTGTATATGAAGCTTTACAAACACTCTAATTTGAAGGATAACATCCATATCTCTTTTGTCATAGAGCCAGTACATAATTTTATTACTTGTTTTATATGATTCTTACCTGAGAACTTCTTCAGCTGCCACTTCCTTGGTTATCACTTCTGTATTTGGAGTAGTCGCCTGTAACAAAGTAACAAACTTTACTTATACCTGTTGACATCGAAAGCATCTAAAATTAACTTATCAGAATTAAACATTACAGCCGGCAGCAGCAGGATTTGCCCAATCAAGGCTTGCTCTGGTTCATGGCTAGCTTAGAGCCTCAGCACAGCTCTCAGGTTGTCAATGGCGTGATGACACAATTAACCATACAGCATGTCAAATTAACCTGAAAATGAACCAATACTCTAGATTTATAAATTACAAAGTGTGTTTGTAATTACAGGCATATTTATTACAATTTGTCAGGAAATATCAAACATACATCTGTGTTACACTTGCAGCAGAATACTTTCACTCTATTTATCTAACTGATGAATCTAATTATTTTATACTTATTTGTTCAGTGACTTAATCAGCAAAACATAAAACAGAAATGGCTTTTCTACACTTCAATGATGAACTCTTAAGCGAAACAGGAACAAAATTATATTTCATAATATAAAAACCCAAGACAGATAATACAATTACGACAGAAGAAGGTGTAACTGATGAGAAATTATGAATAACTTATATAAATTATAACATAAGAAAACTTAACTTAGGCATTTTATTTTTTGTTGGTTAGTTTTCTGTTGACCAGCCTATGAATATTTGGAGAGATTTTGTGCTGCCTTAATTCAAAGCACTGCATTAAGATTTTCATCAAGAATGCATATCCATGTATTGCTGTGCCAACATTGGACCTCCACTGTTGTGATGTGACCAGTCACTGCTCAGCAAGCAAGCTCTTGGTGACATCTACTGCCCACTGCTCTCAAGTAGTGCACCTGCTGGTACTAAACACCCCATACCCTATATATATATATATAAACTACTGAGATTTAATCAAACTCAGGTTAAAAATTATGAAAGAAAACAAAGAAATGGAATAGAAACAAGTAATACGTCAAAATAGGTCAATTTAAAAAATAAGGTGTGTTACATTCACATGAGTTTTTCTACTTAAATAACATTTCCTTTTACTTCTCTTACACAAATTAGTCCTAATAATTCTTATTTTTCCATTTACTTCATGTTATTGAGACAAACATTTTACACACAAAAATGTAAATCTTGTTCAAACACACAATTTATGTGCAAATGCATTTTTTGTGGAGTGAAGCATTTTGCATATTCCTTGTTTGTGTGAGTTTTACTTTTCTCAAATAGAAAGTCATTATTCACTTTCTTATGTCTTGGCCATGCAAAGAGAATGGAATTTTAAAGCCTTCATACAGCGACTAGCTTTAATAAATTTAACTATCACTCAAAGCCTACTGTATTCTGTATTCCATATTCCCCTTGTACCTACAAGAAAGTAAGCAATTAGATAATTTCTGCAAATGTTAATCTCAACTAACATGAAGATGATAAAGGAATAAGAGTTTGTAAGAATAGATAATACAACAGTAAAAAAGGTCATGTGAGTGCAACACAACAAATTTTCTTTTTAGAAATCTTTGTCACGTTTTTATAACATGCTGAATTTAAATAACCAATTTAGTTATACAAAGTCTTTTTTGGGGTTATGCTTTTCAGACACTCCTTTTTCTAAGAGGGCTTGTTTTGGGGAGGTAGAGGAACGGCAGATAGTATGGGGCGCTTAACCTCTTCAGCGATATGGACGTAAAATCACGTCCATTTAAAATGACGGATGAGCAATATGAGCATGTATACACGTCCTGTGCATTTAACCCTTATTTACCCCTTATCTAACTCAACTTATTTTAATTTTCCCTTTATGAAACATTTAAGTAAAGTCTATATACTTTACTGGCTTACCTTTATATGTTCCTTGTGCAGTGATACGCCTCAAAACAGGGATAAACACACAAGGGTACATCTCCACATTCGCAAATTCCCTTCTTACGGCACACGAAACACTTTCAAGATGGGCGGGACTTCTTTGCTGTTGGCGGTATTCTTTTAGGATAATGTTTTCCTTGAAGTCTGAGGGGTGCAGGGGTTTTGGATTTTCAACCCCCAACATGGTATTGTTCAATTAGGCTAGTCGGAAGTCAAGATAGGTCATTGTCCTGTGTGGGTTTAGAGCTCTCCAAATTACCAAACAATTGTATATGGTTATATCCAGTTGGTGCAGAAATACCTTTTCATACCACTTCTCACTTCAGCTTCAAGCAGGAAAGTATATGTATGTATTTCAACAAAGAAAGAAACGGAGTCAAATAAGTTATGAAACACGCGTAAGCAAAAGTTGCAAACATGCTTTATTCTGATGACTTACAGACCACGCATACACTAGTGCTTTATTTCACACTATGCCTTGTTTTGCTGACACACAAGCCACACAATGGGTCCACTACTGTTTCTTTCAGAGAACTTACATTAGATGCATTTGACAGAGCAAAATTAACTTTTCACCACAGCGAAACAAAATAGTGCCATTTCAACATTTTGTAAATGTAGCTCAACTTTGCTGATGACGTACATGTATACTGCCTACAACGAGTTTTATACCAGTTTTCGTTTCATTAAAATAACTTAATATTTACACAAAATACAGCTGTGTATATACGAAGCACTTTTAGCGCATTTAACAATTTAAATGCCTGCGCTGAATATTGGGTGCAGTTCTCGGCTCGCGGACTTTTAAATGGCCATCGCTCAAGAGGTTAAGGAAAATCATTTATGTGATTGATTTTGCTCCAAAAAGGTCACTGATACATTAAACATTACTTTGAACCCCTCTTTTACATATATGATTTAAAGAAGTTATGACAGTCAAGAGACACACACACACATTGAAATTTTAAAAATGCTTAGGTCGGTGAAAGAGTCGGGTAGTATGGGCCATACAAAATAAAGTAAGGATTTTAAATTAAATAAAATATTTTTGGGATACAATAACACACAGACTGTTTAGTTATCTATATATGAAGTGATTCAAAACAAAAACGTAAAAATTTAATTGACAAAAATAATTTGTGTTCACACAAATACAAAGTTCGTTTTTTGTGAACAAAAATTGTCATGGAAATCAGATCATAATTTTCATAAAAAAGAATAAGGTTTTAACTAAGCTTTATCTAACAGTTATTGTTTTTACAGTAATCACAAAGTAATAATACAAAGGAGCTTCAATTACCGCACAAAGTTCATGAACCCACCCCTCACATGCTTTGCACTGGATCCAGTTTTCTTCAAAACTCTCACCACACATATTGCAGTCTTTTTGCACCTTCTTTTGATGTGCCCACTTTATTGATTCAAACTCTTCTTCAAATGTTGGTTTGAAAAAGCCCATCTGGGGTTTCATGTTGGTTTACTGGTTTCCTAAAATAGATTTTCTTTTTCTTTGAAGTGTACTTCAAGGAACTTTGTAGTCATTTGACTGACTCTCTAAGACACATGAAACTGCCTGTTTCATAACATCCTCTTTCCACTCTCCATGACCCTCACCTTCAGACTTCTTCTTGAACTTTGACACCGCATTCTAAAAATAAAATTTACAATCTACTTAGGTGGCCTATAGTACCCGTTTTTTGTTTGGTGCATACTACCCGACAGACACTGTGCATTTAAACAACTTGAAAACCGAAAAGACTTGAGCTACCGGAATTATGTTACTGCAGTATAATCTATACTAATCCAGCTGAACCTTAATACTAGTCTGGTAATCTTACTCCTTATCTTTAACAGCAAACAATTATCATAAAAGTTACAAGCAGCAGCAACTTGACCACATGAAAATAAACAAAATGTTGTGGCAGCCAAAGCAAAGCACTTCTATAACAAAATGGAGCAATGAAGGAGGTGTAACCTTGGCAATGTATGCTTCTGCTAACTATCAGTAAATCTGAGAAACACTAAGTGGTCCATACTACCGGCCGGCCCGTACTATCTGCCTTTCCCCTATATATAGGGCCTCAAAAATATATTTTTGGTGAAATGTCAACATTACATTTTCTAATAGAATGGAATACTTTCTTTTACCCACTACAGGTAGGTGGCAGACAAGACGATTTCACAGAGAATTCAAAATGCACATTTAATACTCATACGAGCATTTTGACACTTATTTTAACCAAGATCATTAACAGGCAGGAATTAAAATAAGGCAAAATTGTCCACTTAAAGAGTAGTTCGGGATGGGAGGTTTATCTTGTCACATCCCTGGAAGATGCTGAACAAAAGCAAGTATGGCATTTTGGCTTGTGCTGTTCTCCCTCATATACATATACCAACATTTTTTTTAGGGTCTCAAAAGATTTCCAATGAAATGTTCCATATCATTTGGGAGAAATACAGCACTTTCTCTAGTCATAGTCCACATATGTATGTATAAGTAAATATAAGTTGTGCGAACTTCACCTTCATCTCATTCTGCATGTCAGCATCTACAACAGACGGCAGCTCAATTTCAGGCCAATGAGGTTCTTCTTTAATTTCGATTTTATTACATGTTTTACTACAGTCCAACTGACTGCAACTGACACACTCCACTGACACAAAAAGTGTGCTCCTGTGGCAGTTAGCAAGCTCTTCATCTTCAAATTTCATTTCATTTCTCAGTTCTTCTTTTATTTCCACTTTGATATCCATTTTATGGTCATTGTGGTTTATCACCTTCTTGTGAGACTCCATTGGAATGCCTGTAGAACATTAAACAAAACAAAGTACATAAGAGTAAACCAACAAAACAACAGACTGCCACGGATGTTAAATAATGATTGTTTCTTTTTCCTTCTCTGTCCCTCTCCCTCTTGGCTACTTGCCTTTCTCACTCCCTTCCTCTCCATTCCACTCACTCCCTCTGCTCCCTCTCTGTCTCTATCGTTTCCTCTCGCATGCTCTTTCTCTCCCCGTCTCTCACCCTCCCTCTCTCTCACTCCTTCTCTATCTCTCCTTCTCAGAAACTACAAAGAAGAGGACCAAAAAATGTTAGAAATTAACAAAGAACAACAAACAAGTTTAATATATGCTATCAATAACAAAATAAATCTCGGATATGATAAAAGGAATCAGAAATACTGACACATCTGTATGTTTACCCTTCTCTTGAATTAACTACTACTTGTCTGATGAAAGAGTGCAGTTTTCAGGTGAGGATGCTCCTGTTCCCTGGCCAGGTAAACATGGAACCTGTCCATGCAGCACAATGGTGATGTAATACAGCTAACCTGTTATGTTTCTGCATTAGTTTCCCCTGCCTACCATCTGCATTCATTCATCAGATAGGAAGTACGTTTAACCAACTTTGGGACTAACACTTTTAGGAAAACTAGGTAGTGCCTTTGAGTACAATAAACTTTACACATGATCCCAACCCCCAAAAATAATATAAAACACATAAATAATCTATCAAATTTGGATGTTGGTCAACCTGCATTACATTGACTGAAGTGCAAGCACATGAAATAAATATCACTATTCAGTTACAAACAAATGACATCATAATGTACAAAATTGACTTTCCAGTTTGCTATTGCCATACATTCCTGTTTTTGTTGATTGGGCATTGTGAAACAAAATGTAGGCTGGTTTGCCTCGCATTTTGGTTATCATTCTCGCGTAACTGTGAACCAGTTTTAACCTTTTAACTGGCTAATTTTTTGCTTGGGAGTGTAACCCTTCCTGAGTATTTTTGGTCTGCACGGTGCTTCTGTTTAAGTCACGATCAGATGCCATTATATGCAATTTATTGCCATTTTCTAAACTACTAAGGGTGAAAGAATTAATTTTATATTAAAATATAGCTCTTACATATGTTGTATTGTCAAGAAGTAATTTTAATAATAGATGAAACCTTTTCTCCAAAATTATTTTGCAGAAATAAAGGGGTTGCAACAGTCTCTTTTTGAAAAATATACACCATTCTCAGGTTTACGTACAACTCCCTAAAGTATAAGAAGGCCAACAATGTTTTTATTTCTGATGTGTTAGTATCCACCCAACATTTGCAGCTAGAGCACACCTTCAAATTGGGATGCACTGCAAGAAATTGGTGCGCATACAGGTTGGTTTAATCTGCAATTAATGCCCACATAATGTTGTCCACAAATAGCTCCAAGCACTATGTTGGGCTTATGTTGTCATCTAAATGCACATTTAATCCACTAGCATCAAGAAATGTACATTTTGGATGCGGTAAACTATGCAGAACAAAAATACTCTGGAAATCATCTTCCCCTGACTCAATTTCACTCACACTAGATAATGACTTGGAATCATCTGAATTTGATGAAAAATCATCCACACTGTCCACAAATACATTACTGGCATTATCATTTTCCAAAACATCTTACAAATATTGCTGCATTTCTTTTTCTGAGGATCATTACTATGTTATCAAGTAAAAGCAGCCACTCTTAGGAACTGCCCACATTGGCATGTGGTTACATTGTTATTGCTTCTCAATTACACTTTCTCCAAGCCAAATAATTTGTATGAAAATGATGCCATCTATTAAAATAATACTGTTAAGAGTTATTTTCCCAGCACCAGGGACCAACATTACTTATAAAAAGAATAAAAGAATTCATGAAACTGTCTCTGTTCTGAGAAAAGCTACATTTTCAACTTGCTCACAAAATAAAAAACCACAAATGAAAATAAACCTACTGGTTTCCACACTGTTTCAAGTGCCTATCTTCAAACATACATTGCAAAAGCAGATTATTCAAACTGCTGTCCAACACACTTTATTCTTTGTATTCATACTCAGTACAGCCCAAGTTCTCAGCTGTTAACTGCACTTGATGTCTCTTGCTAACCATTGATTCTACACCTGTCTCAATGAACTCCAGCTAGGTGCTAACAGCCCTCTTATAATAGTCCTCACAACAAACACAGAAAGTCATCAAAAGGGGCAGCTTCTCTCTTTTCTACAGCAAGGATTGCACATTAAGAGTTTGATGCTTGTGCCATTCAGGCCATTGATCTAAAGGCCATTACTGCATGGACCATGTGTTCTGAGGGGCTGGTAGATAGCTGCAACAATTCAGGGGGCTAGACAAAGGGGCTGGCATGTGCTCATGCTGGCAACTTCATGTACACAATCACAGTTCCAACAATCCAGGGGACCAGGTATAGAGGCAAACATTCTTTTACAGTGGCATGACTTGCTGTGCACCTGCTCACAATATGTATCAAAGATATTTATGGCAAGGAAGTTCTCATTTACAGAGTGCAAGGTACTGAAGGCCACTAACCTCATTCCATAAAAAGTTATTACTGAAAAACCACATCAGTCCACAGCACCATTCAATTTAAAGAGGAGAGAGCAGGCATGTAATACGGTATATCACCTTATTAAATGCCAACTCATGATTACAAATGATATCTACATATAAGAACCCTAAAGTATGATTTGTAAGTATTGTGAAGTCAGGCTCAGCGGGGGCCAGGCTGCTTCGTTCCACATGCCGAGCCGGCAAGCGGGCAAAGACATTAAAGATCAGGCTGCCTCATGCATCTGCTGTGTGTTCGTGACTCTTGATAATCGAAGTGACAGGAACAAAAGAGGTTGACAAGTTTGCAAGACTTCTGGTCAAGTCATTTCTGGTGTGTATGTCTGTAAAAATGGATAAACATTCAAGTGACGTCATCCCCAGTAGATAAGGAGGTCAGATGAGTGAGTTTTAGAATGTTGTATTTAACACCTGCTTTTACTACTACGGCACCGTAGACGATGACACTGATGATACATGGAATGAAGATGGAGCACCGGTGGAATGAGATGGTGGAAGAAACAGTAGAACCCGGAGGAAACCCGCCCCAGTGCCACTTCGTCCATCACAAATCCCACATGCAGTGCCTGGGATCAAACCCAGGCCACTTTGGTGAGAAGCAAATGGTCTGACCACTCAGCTACGGCGTGGAGTTACAGACACAAATCTCAGAGTGTGTGTTATGTTAGTATGTCATGTCAAGATCCACCAAGCATTGTGAGTGATTGTAACATAATTAGGGTATGAGAGACAGATGAAGTGAAGAGAGACACTAAAAGGAGTGAGCAAGAACATTTGTGAGTTGTGATAACCTGAAAGACTGTAGATTCTGTTAATGACGAGAAGAAAACTGTGGATCTGTGGTAAAATTATAGAGGACAATAAAGTGATAGAAAAGTAGCTGGACTGATTTTATCATTTTGTCACAGTATTGTAACAAATAAGAAACACCAGTTACTGCTAATCACACTTTATTGCCAACTAGTTAGTTTGCATAGCGCTAACATTGCACTTAGATCATTTTCGTACACACACAGAGCAACAGAACCATCGAATCGAATCACAATGAAGAACTGCCAGATTGTGACTCGCACTGAACTGCACTTGGCATGATTCACAGATGCTGTCCACTCAACACTTCGTAAATGTTTTACTGACTCACTCAGGGCTCAGCAGCTCCTTGTATAGGTCTTCACACAATTGAAAAGTTCTGGAAGTAGAATGGTCTAGAGTGAATAAGGAGGGACCAGCACTATCATAGCGGGCCAAACGATCTGAATGGACTACCAGCATCTTCCTAGGGTACACTGTGGGCTATGCCATCGAACCTCTTCTCCAGGTACCATGATCCTTGGCATTGCTGTTGGGTAGTGCCCCTTGGTTCGGGTAGGACGATGTACATGGCTGGTATGAACTCCTGTGGCAGTCTTGCCAGTTTTTATGGGCTATCCTGCACAACTAGAAATAGCCCACGGGGTTCCTTGGCCACCAACTTCCATGGCACACCTTCGCAGCCACCTTGTTCCTGGCCGGTGCAGCAACAACTTACAATTCCCAATTCCACTGGTATTAGCAATCACAATCAATAAAGCTCAAGGTCAATCTTTAGAATTGTGTGGTTTAGAATTAGGTGCAGACTGCCTCTCACATGGACAATTGTATGTTGCATGTTCCTGTGTCTGCAAACCAGATAGCTTTTATATCTACACAAACAATGGAAGAACAAAAAATATTGTATACCACAAGTACTATGAAATTAAACTTTTTTGAAATGTATGCTTTGATTTTTATTCATTTCTCATCCATGCAACCATAATATGCCACAGCAAAGTGTGACAGACTACATTTTGGTTTGTGTGGGTTTAAGGACACTCAACTTCTAGGACATCAGTGCCCTTAACAAAATTCATGGCAATAGCCAGATATAATTTTGAATCAAAAATAAAATTACTAGTAACATAGAAAATATACACATAAACGTAAAAAACAGTGGTAGTAGACAGATATATATAAAACAAGGTGATAAATATGTCAAAAAGCATTAAAAAAAATCTAAATTTTAAATCCTCAAATTGATATTACACTCCGCTAAAAACTTAAAAACTCTATCAACCCCTGTTTTGTTGTCCGCTAAGACCTCTGCAAGTCTGGCAGGCAGCTGCGGAGAATCTTGAAGGTGCGCTAGAGAGCAACACTCTAGCAGCACACCCGCATGTGGTATTCGTGGTGGACGAAGCAGCGTCAGGGCGGGTTTTCTCCGGGTACTCCGGTTTCCCCCGCCATCTCATTCCACCGGTGCTCCATCTTCATGTATCATCAGTGTCACCGCCTGCGGTGCCGTAGTAGTAAAAGCGGGCGTTAAACACAACAACAACTAGCAGCACATGATGGACTTACAAAAGGTTGTCACACAGTGGACATAGAGGCACAGGGTCCCTTTTAAATAGGTAACAATGCGAAAAATTGCAGTGCCCTATTCTTAAATGAGCCAAACTAACCTCCTCACAGCGAGATATGTGACAGGAAGTTACCCAGTTTATCGGAAGTTCCTTCACTTCTCTAAGCTTATTACCGCAGAGAGCTGACCACTCGTCGTGCCAGGATGACAGCACCACTCTCCATGCTTCAAGCCTAAAGGCTTCCGAAGTAACACGTGAGATGGTAATACTGGGTTCTGTAGTTGCCGTCTTGCTGCTAAATCTGCCATTTCATTCCCCGGCAAACCTACGTCAGCAGGAATCCAGACACACACTACGTCAATGCCAGAAGTGCGTAAAACATGGAGGGCAACCTGGATACGCTGTACAATAGGGTGGGGGTTGTACAGCTCACAAAAGCTCTGAAGTGCACTAAGGGAATCCCTCAAAATCAGGTAGTCACCTAATTTATGATGGCGCACATATAAAACGGCTCGGGTTCTGCAATAAAAATGGAAGTGCTATTTGGAAAACCAAATGTATGTGGATCTGTTCCATAAACATAAGTACATCCAACACCGTTGGTGCTCTTTAACCCATTGGTGTAAATACATCGACGGTCAGTGTATCCTGACAAAAATTCTAAAAAACATGTTCAGATACTTGAAATAGGCACCGTGGACTTCTGCTGTACGGTTATCCAAAGATCTACATGGGGCATGCCACATAGCCAAGGGAGGCAAAGCTTCTCACCCTTGGCGAACATCCTAGGCAGTTCCATTTCAAGATTCACTAAAAGCTCCTGGAAATGAAACCCCGCAGGCTTAGGAGTAAGGGTGCTATTCCTATACCGTTCTCTTAGCGTGGTGGTGAAAAAAGAAGCAAACGTTGGGTGCTTAGGCATACATCTAAGCGCACAACCATAATTTGCCAAGAGAATCTCACGCCGATATTGCAGAGGAGGTTCTGCGGACTCGGCGTAATGGCTCACCTCTGGGCTTGTTGGAAAAGCTCCTGTTGCAATGCGGATGCCCCTATTATGGACCAAGTCTAATCTTCTCAGCACAGATGCTCGTGCTGATGAATAAATACACCCATAGTCTAGCTTGGATCGGATGAGTGCGCGATAAATTCGCAACAAAACTGTCCGATTCGCTCCCCAAGATTTGCCATATAGTACTCTTATATTCAGGGAGCGGTCACATCATGCTCTTAGCTGTGCAATATGCGACAACCAACTAAGCTTCCTGTCCAAGATCAAATCCAGGAACCATGTCTCATCTGCGAAGGGAAGTAAATCTGGGCCGAAATGGAGCGAAGGTGGTAATCGTCTCCTACGGCACCAGAAATTAACGCAAATTGATTTCTCTGTTGAGAAACAGAAGCCATTTTTTGAGCTCCAATCTCTAAGGTAGTCCAAACATTGCTGCAAGTGCCATTGTAAGAACCCCGTGCATGGAGAAGTGCAATTGACCGCGAAGTCGGCTACGAATAGGCATGAAGAAACTCCAAGTGGAACACATTTCCAGATGGAAATAATAGCTATAGCAAAGAGCGTGACACATAGTACTGAACCCTGAGGTACTCCCTCCTCCTGAACAAAAGAATTACAAAAAACCGAGCCGACCCTTACTCGGAAAAAGTGGTCTTTCATAAACTCCTGAATGAACAGCGGTAGGTGTCCACCTATGTTCCAAGGCATACAGGGAACGTAGAATCCCCGCTCGCCAGCACATATCATAAGTCTTCTCAAGATCGAAAAATATGCCAACGGTTTGACAGTTCTTCATAAATCCATTCATTATATGTGTCAATATCGACACTAGATGGTCTACCGTTGAACGGCGTCGTCGAAAACCACACTGGATTTTGGTCAGTAGGTTACGACTTTCTAACCACCATACCAATCGTCCATTCATCATGCGTTCCATCACTTTGCAAACGCTACTGGTGAGGGAAATAGGACGATAGCTGGAGGGAAGATGACGGTCCTTTCCAGCCTTCAAGATAGGAATAACGGTGGCCTCCCGCCAATTTTCTGGAACTATACTGTCAACCCAAAGACGACTATAGACCTCGAGCAGGAATGCCTTACCTTCAGGAGAGAGCTGCTGTAACATTTGTACATGAATACAGTCTGATCCTGGTGCTGATAATCGCGAAGATTTAAGAGAATGTCCAAACTCCACCATGGTGAAAACGCGATTGTAATCTTCTGCGTTTCTACAACGAAACACGAAGTCTTGAGATTCCACCTGAGGTTTAATTGGAAGAAGCTCAGGGAAGTAGTTTTCTGAGCTAGACACTTGAGCGAAAGCACTACCAAACGTGTTGGCCACTTCAGATGAATCAACAACAGCTCCTGTGGCTGGTTTTAGTCCCACTATTGGTATTTGGGTCGTTTTAGCTGCAACACGCCTTAATCTATCCCACACAACCGAGGAAGGTGTGTGTCAGTTAAATGAAGCAACAAATTTGCTCAATGATGGCTTTTTGCTATCCTTAATAACTTGTCTGGACCTGGCACGCATTTTCTTGTATTGGATTAGGTTATCCAACGTAGGGTTACGTAAGACCCTAAGAGCACGCCTTCGAGCACGAATGGCATTCCGACATTCTTCCGTCCACCAGGGGACAGGCAGGGTGCAGCTAGTATATACATAATTAAAACAAAGCGATAAAGATGTCAAAAAAAGCATAAAAAATAGATACTTAAAGTTTCAGATCCTCAAAATCATGTTACACTCCGTTAAAACCTTAAAAACTCTATCAACTGCTGTTTTGTCATGCGCCAAGACGTCTGCAAGTGTGGCAGGCCACTGCAGAGAGTCTTGAAGGTTTGCTGAAGAGAAACACGCTTTAGCAGCACATGACAGACTGACAAAAGGTTGCCGCATAGTGGAGAAAGAGGAGCAGGGTCCCATTGGTAACCATGCAAAAAAATTGCAGTGGCCAATTCGCAACTGAGCCAAGTTAATCTCCTCGCCACAATATATGCAAGAAGTTACCCAGTTTATGGAAAGTTCTTTCACTTCTCTAAGCTTATTACCACGGAGAGCTGACCACTCGTCGTGCCAGGACGACAGCACCGCTCTCCGCACTTCAAGCTTGAAGTCTTCCGAAGTAACACGTGAGATGGTAATACTGGGTTCTGTGGTTGCCACCTTTGCTGCCAAATCCTCCATTTCATTCCCCGGCAAACCTACGTGACCAGGAATCCATGCACACACCACGTCAACGCCAGAAGTGTGTAAAACATGGAGGGCATCCTGGATATACTGTGCAACAGTGAGAGCTTACTAAGTACACAATTAAGTGAAATTAGACAAAGTTACGTTTTGAAACTGTTACAGCTACAAAAATATCTGCGATGAACTGTGTGCTCTAACAAGACATGCATCTCCTAAGTTATCCGTAGAATTAGCGGCCTCGGCTAATGTGTTGCACAGTCTAGCTCCTATTATCTGCAACAGCTGTCACATGTGGATGATGTACATGTTGCCAATGGCACTACTTTTACATCCCCAGAAGCATGTGAATATTGCCAATACCAGAAAATATGGATAGCACATAATTTGCCACCTTGGTGAGGCAGAAACAACAATTTCTTTAAAAAGTGACGCAGAACAATTTCTTTAAAAAATGTGCTGTTTTCCAATTTCATGATGTCGTGTTGGTATTTCGTGCCCTTTATTGGCTGTTCTTTCCTTGCTATGTGGGAGCGAAAGTTGGATAATAAAAGCAAAGGATAGTAGTAGAATACAGGGAGTGGAAATGTTTAATTTAAAAGGTGAATTAATTAATAACACTGAACAACACTTACAACATATTTTTCCGGGACGCGTTTCGAAGGTAACTTTCCTCCATTATCAACCAGACAATAACTGGGTTTCCATGGTGCTTGATGGTGCAGATGGTGATGCTTCCTCTGGTGTTTCTTCTGGCAGTTCGATCTGCACCATCAAGCACCATGGAAACCCAGTTATTGTCCGGTTGATAATGGAGGAAAGTTACCTTCGAAACACGTCCTGGAAAAATATGTTGTAAGTGTTGTTCAGTGTTATTAACTCACCTTTTAAATTAAATTAATTACAACAACACTGTTTTCAAACTTCTATGAAAGGAAGTGGAAATGTTATTTCTGCGGAATGTGAAAGGATGCACAAGAGCAGATAGAATAAGAAATGAGTCAATAAGAGAATAACTAAATATTTATAAATTAGAAGAGAAAATTAAAACAAATAACAAGAAATGGACAGAACATTTAATGATGAGTGAAGAAAGGATGCCTAATAGGACCTTTCTATATAACCCAAGAGGAGCACGAGATGCTAGCCGACCTCGCAGAAGATGGACTCCACTGATGACTTCGCTGGAACAGGCTGCATAGCCTAAACCATGTAGAAGAATAAGAAGAAGAAGAAGTGTTGGTATTTTCAGCACATTCATGTTTGTTAGGACCATAGCAGATAACAGTACTCTGCAAAGCAAGTGAGGCCACTATAATACAGGATGTCACATTTTCTATGTAGTAGGATATGACTACTTCTTTATGGTTTACCAATTTTACAAATTTCACTCGGTTTGAAGAGCATTTCACAAGCTATTTGCACAAAACAGGAATGAAAATTTCAAAAATTAAACTGAATTATTATTTAAATATGCTCTTTAGAAGCTTTGGTTCTCAGCGTCCTATTCTATGTTGGGCATGAAAGAATACTAAATTTTGCTCAGAGGCCTCTTTATCAGACTTGCAGTTCTGTTACGTTCCGTAAATCTATGCCACGGGACCAAAAGCTTTACTTTCCTTCCAAAAGAAGACACGCTAAGGATTTTTACGCCCTACACCGGGATGGAACCCGTGACCTCGAGAACCACAAGCTAGTATGATGCTACCCCTAGGCTACAGAGGGCGACGGGAGAAATAATACCCCACTTACCTACTCCTGGATACCTCTCTTGTGCTTATGTATATAAAACCTTTAGAACCCTGAATATTTACACAGTTATGCGGCATTCTGCAATTAAAGTATTTCCCAAATGCTAGTAATCTCCACTGGTGCGAAAGTGAAACTAATGTAAACTGTGCGCATGTGGATGATGATTTAAATGTTAAAAATACTTCACAATGTACGACCAAACTTGTCACGAGACGACCATTTACGTAACCATAGTGTTGTATCACAAACGAGAAACTTACAGCTATTATTTAAAAGAAGCATTCCCAATAAAATACTTACACTCGAATACGCGAAGGCTACATTTAGTAATATGCGAACTCCAAACCACTGCTATACTTCACAATCACAACATTATTGTGACAATTCCACAAAACAGAACTGAGAGTTTTAAACACAGAACACCCTAGTAAAATATCTCTTGGGCTGTTCCTTGATGATTCAGTGGTGATATTTTTTAATCCAAAGAACTCGATACGTAGGATACGTTCAAGCAAACGATTCGTTCAAAATACCCGAATCTTTTCTTTACCTGCGATGGTGTTCTGTGGTTAGAGACCTGCACGGGCCGACATTATTATGTGAAGTGATGTCCGAGAAAGCCGATCTAGTGACATAGGCACAACAGTAAAACACTATCTAGTTTAGTTAAGAGTAATGCTGGATTTTGTAGTTTCATACCGTGCACCATATTATTGTAACATTATGTAAACTGGGATTTATTATTTTGAAGATTAAAGTTTTAAAAATGATTTTGATGTTTAACAATGCTGTCAATTGCCAGGATCACATCGGCGTCGCCAGTGTGACGGAATTTTGTCCTGCAGTTCTTTTACGCGCCAGTAATTTATTCACATGGTGCTGTCATTTTTAAGCACAGTTAAAAAGCATTGGTCTGAGCTGGATTTGAACCCATGACCTTGGGATCAGTAGGTCAGTGTCTAACCAACTAAGTCGCCCAGACCAACAAAGATTAAAGTGTAATGCATTTACAGACAACCGATAAAGTTGCCAGCAGCAGTTGATGTATATTAAGTTTCAAGGATAAAATTAGCCTTAACATTCCTAAACAGTTAATTAATTTTAATCAATTATTTAATTTATTTCAGTGGTCACCTATAACTCAATCCAGCCTTAGAACCGCACCTGGTATCCCTCCGCGATAACCTGGTGTTCGTACTAACACAAACAAACGCCACCTGGACTCACCTTGTAGTTATGTTGCAACAGAGCGATATTCACTCGGGATTTTTAGGAATATCGTTACATTCAAGTAGTTTTTACCAGGATTATCATACATCTTGAAAACTAACAGATAATCGCCAGTTTTCTAGGTACTATATTTTATGCGTGCTTTGGTTCCAACGTATCGAGGGTTAAGATGTTGACAGTTTGTGTTTATATCAAGTGCGGACCTAAGGTTGGAGCGATTATAGCTGCTTTTATTGTTCACAGTTCACAGTTGTTCATTATCTCAAATGTTTACCATCAAAACTCACATGTTCCAAATTAGTCATTTTATAAACTTGAGACAGAATATTAGACCCCAATAGAAAATCGTTCATATAAATGTTTGTTAACGATTCAGTAGCGTCTATATGTTCAAGGTGATAAGACGTGTTTTGGTAGCGTGTGAACATGGAACTTTCACCGAACTTTCTTCCAGCATAAATTCTACTAAATTAAAAAAAAAGTGTAAAGGTTTTTGAGTATTTAATATGGTGCTGAGAGCGTAAAATATCGAAGTGTTAATAAATAAATACATTGTGATAAAGAAACATTGATATATGCATTCCATCTGTTACCACGACCTTGTAGATAGAAAACGAGTCTCATAGCACAGCCAATTCCCATAATAATCATTTAAAAAACTGCACCAAAATGGCTTACCCAACGTGGAACTCGAATTTAGGATGGAATGCAAATTACGGGAATTGAAATCACGATAAACATCAAGTGACGCCAAAAGGAAAGACGCCATTAGACCATCGTTTGATATCGCCAACAGAACACTGATGAACGGATAATCAACGATACATCAGGACACCGATACACGGATAATCAACGCGGGAAAACACCGGAGGTCATCTAGCGAAGCCAACTGCCCAGGAGACGTACATAACTGGACGAAGCAACGGAAAAAAAAAAAAAAAAAAAGTACGATCAAAAATTTTTGTTTTCACATACAGTTTATTTTCATTTTTATGTTACTGAGAAGCGGCAAAGTAGTGGGACTTTTAACCCTAAGTGAATTGAATAAAGAAATTAAAATGTCGCGAAAAGAGATAGAAACAGGAGTGGGGGAAGGGGCAGATAGGCCTAGTTATCAAATAGAAACAGAAAGTGAGGAACAACTAGCAATAAGCAAAGACCAAAGGTTAATGATGATCATGTTTGAAAGACTAGAACAAAGTTTAGGTCAAAAAATGGAACAAAACAAGGTAGAATTAGGTCAGAAAATGGAACAAAATAACGCAGAATTAAAACAGGACATAGAACAAAGTTTAGATCAGAATAAGGAAGAAATAGGTCAGAAAATGGAAGAAGTGAGACAGAATTTAGAGCAGAAAATAGAATTAGGAAGACAGGAGTGTAAAGAAAATATGAAAGTAATGGAAACTAATTTAAAATTAGTACATAAAAACTTAAATGAGACAAAGGAAGCCTTAGAAGCTAGGATAGAAATCGTAGGAGATAGAAATCGTAGGAGATAGGATGGGAAAAATAGAATCAGAAATGAGAGAGAATAAGATTGTGTTAGAAGGAGAAATTGCTAGATGTAGAGATGAAATAACAGAATGCAATACAAGTGTAGACTGCAAGATTACAAATGTAAAAGCAGAAATAACTGAGGAATTAAGGAAAGAGATTGAGGTAGCAAAGAAAGACATTATTAATGAAACTTTAGAACAAATTGTAATTCCTAAAATTAAGACGATGACTGATGTGGTACATTCGCAACAGGATGCTATAAATGATATGAAACAAAGTCACTTAGAAATAAAGAATGATTTAAAATCAATTTGTGAAGAAATGAAAAAAGGGAAAGAAAGTTTGGCTAATGTAAATGATGTTGTGAATGCACTACAAAGGCAAGATGATTTAGATGTAAGTAATGTACAAGATGAGAGTTATTTGAATAATGTACAAAATGTTGACTCACCATACAGAGAAAGAGGTTCACAACCAAACAATGACACAACACATGTTACACCAACAGCATATTACATGAAATTACACCACCTACATTTGACGAGGAGAAGGGAGACAATCCAAAACTCTTCGTTAAAGAGATGGAAGAGTATTTTAAAGTGAAAAGGATACCAAATGAGCTTAGGATGATGATAGTTAAGAAAAGCTTAAAAAACAAGGCATTAGAATGGCTCAGGTTAACACTAGCTGGTCATGAGTCATATAGTTCATTCAGAAATTTATTCCTAAGCAAAACCAAACTAGGGTAGAGCTAGCGACAGGTAGATATGATCCAACCAAAGGGTTATCGCTAGTCGATTATTTTATGAAAGTAGCCAACAAAGGAAAGCTATTAGACCCCAACTTGTCGGAAGCAGAACTAATTACCAGCATAACAAGACATTTCCCAGACACAGTGAGAACAGGGTTAATTGTTGCGAGGCCAGTCGATTTTGCAGATATGATAGAATTGCTGACAGCCTTCGAAACACAAAATGGTCGGCCTAATGAGCATAGACATAGGAACGGTCACCCAAACTCACCCATCTTAAACCGGAGCACGGCTACGAACAACCAGAGTGAGGGAGAAGATAGAAATACTAGGAGCACCCATGAAAGGGGGAGAAGGGCACACCATTTCCCACAACCACATAATCATGGCGAGAGGATGGAGAACACAAGACAACGGTACCACAACACAATACCGAGGGGTGAATCGAGATACAGAACGCATAGATATGATCGTGGAAGACCAGGAGACCGTACCCATCAAGTGAATCACATACGATTCTGTAGGGAATACTTAAACAGCCAAAGGCCATCATACAATAGGGGTTCACGCCAAAGGGGCAGAAACCAATGGAACACCGACAACGTAAGACAACAGGAACAGAATGAAAATGTGCCAGATAGGACCGATGCTGCGCAGAATACAGAAACAACAATCACCTCCAACGCCCAGGAAAACTAAGTACAAGTCAACTTTGTGTCCCGGAAGTTGACCTGTGTGGCAGTAGGGGCAATATTGACCAATATAATGTAGGTACCTTGAGAAGACAGGCAAGTGAAAGAAAGGAAATAACCAATCCACCAATGATTAGGCTGAAGGTATGGGGTATCGAATTGCCAGCGATGATTGATACAGGAGCCAGCACATCAGTATGTGACGAACAGCTATTCAAGGAATTAATAACTAAAAGAAATGCTGAATTCTTGCCTGTGTGTAGACTAACAGCTGATGCAGTATTATTAGTTATGGTAGGCGTTGTGTTGGAATGTTTTGTTTCCCATTGTTTGATTGTTTGCATTATATCGTTTGCAGTTGGCCTAGTGCGATTATCTTTTGTCTTCGTTGTAAATGTTATATATTAACGAATAAAATTGTGATAATAAATATACTAATATTATTTCAATTGTGGCCTCCAGAGCAAAGAAGACTATCTCATTAGAAAGACTAAAAGTTAATACATCGACGTAACATATAATTTTCACGGGGGTCGCGTCTCAAGGAAAATTATTAGCTGTAAATTGTGAACATACTTCATACCCGTACCACGACCGAGATAGGAAAGAAAGAGTCATCGCAGTTCATCGAAAGAGTTAGCCGGATCTTTTATACGAGAAAAGAATTCATCATACCGACCCTTCAAAGTGACGACGAGCAGAAGATTCCCTTCATACTGGTGACGGGAGATACCAGCCGGAAGAGACTCCTTCATACTGGCGCCCAGACGTGCGACGGCTCGAATACAGGCGTATAGAGTAAAAATATGTACCTGGACAAAGAGTGAAAAGAAGACATTTTGACGGAGTATCCTTTTTCTTGTGCTCCAGAATTCAAGTAAGACTAGTACTAATTTATGATACTACGCAATAAGAAAATTGTACAGAAGATGGAAAAAGTTGATAAAGATAATGATAGTGTAGAGAGGGAAGTGAGTGATAAGTTATCAGTAGAAGGTAGAAAGAATGTAGTATGTAAGGAATCTGAAATAGGATTGAAAGAAATATTGGAAGCGATGAACAAAAATACAGCAGATATAAAAGCAGATTTAAAAGCAGATTTTGTTAGAAATGTAGCAGATTTGAAGGAGGATAATGCCAGAAATATAAATAAATTGTCACAAGAAATTGAATTATGTAAGAAGGAATGTACAGAAAGAATTGAATCAAGTAACAATGATATAGCTAAATTAGGTGAGTTAGTAAGCGTGATAAAATTAGGACAGGAATCAAACACAGTAGAAATAGCTAGGCTAGGAGAATTGATAAATGAAGTTAAGTTAGGACAGGAGAAGACAGTGGTAGAAATGAAAGCTGAATTAAGTAAAGAATTTAATGAAAAACTAGCAGAACAGAATGCAAAAATTGCAAAGGTAGGAGATGAATTGAGAACAGAGATAATCGTGGTAGAACAGAGTTGTAAAATGTATCAAGATGGAATTAGGTCAAAACAAAATGACATTGATGTAAAAATTGATAGTTTAGAAAATGTTGTAAAGGGTATAAGCGCTGAGATGCAGTCACAGCGAGAAGAATTGAATAAAGTAAAGGAGGAAGCCAATGTAAGTGTAAATAGAATAAATGAAACGGTTACAAAGGAAAAAGAATTTACAGGAAGGCTTTCCCAAGTTGTGATTGCTCTACAGGCTGATAGAGTTAATGACAATCATGATCAATTTGTGAGTGAATGCAAAAATATGACCGATACTGATGCACTTGATAATAACAGTAATATGGCGGACTTTCAGGAGAATGATTTAGCTATGCCAATGCACTCCCCTAGTCAAAACCATAATTGTCACGCTAGTCACTTGTTCCATGACCTAACCCCTCCGTCATTTGACGAAGAAGCCGGTGACAATCCAAAAATTTTCATAAAAGAACTGGAGGATTACTTTAGGATCAAACGAATTCCGAACGAGATACGAATGATGGTGGTTAAACGCTGTCTTAAGAAAAACGCATTGGAATGGTTAAGACTAACTTTGGCATCTCACGAAACATATAGTATGTTTCGAAACCTTTTTATAAATAGATTTTGGGGACCGGGACGTCAAAACCAGATTAAAGTCGAACTGGCTACCGGACATTATGACAGTAAACGTGGTATTTCAATGATGGAGTATTTTTTGAAACTGGCGAACAAATCGAAACTACTCCAACCTCAGTTGAGTGAACAGGAGGTTATTGAAGCACTTATTCGCCATTATCCACCGCACATAAGAAAAATCATAAAACAAATTTTAGTGGGGAGGGGCATAGAACCCCTGAAAGTTGCAAAAAAAAAAAAAAAAAAAAAAAAAAAAAAAAAAAAAAAAAAAACATTGTCAAGAGAAAATATTTTTGTATTCAACGATGACATGTTTTTCAACACAGTTGTTATATTGTTGTACAATTACATTGTTGTGGGGAGATCATCACAGTACATGCAACATTGTATGGCTGAAAACAATTTTCCCAAAATAGAATTAGTTGCATATACTGTGATGAGGGGCATTTGATGCAGTATTATTAGTTATGGTAGGCGTTGTGTTGGAATGTTTTGTTTCCCATTGTTTGATTGTTTGCATTATATCGTTTGCAGTTGGCCTAGTGCGATTATCTTTTGTCTTCGTTGTAAATGTTATATATTAACGAATAAAATTGTGATAATAAATATACTAATATTATTTCAATTGTGGCCTCCAGAGCAAAGAAGACTATCTCATTAGAAAGACTAAAAGTTAATACATCGACGTAACATATAATTTTCACGGGGGTCGCGTCTCAAGGAAAATTATTAGCTGTAAATTGTGAACATACTTCATACCCGTACCACGACCGAGATAGGAAAGAAAGAGTCATCGCAGTTCATCGAAAGAGTTAGCCGGATCTTTTATACGAGAAAAGAATTCATCATACCGACCCTTCAAAGTGACGACGAGCAGAAGATTCCCTTCATACTGGTGACGGGAGATACCAGCCGGAAGAGACTCCTTCACAGCTACCCAAATCATTGGCAGTGATTTGCTTAATCTTTGGAGGTCGGTGATTAATTATGACCTACATGAATTCATTATTAAGGAAGGAACCTCAGAATGCACTGTGAAGTTCTTGGAGGAAGAAACATGCCAGGAGGAACCAGACCAGACAGGGATCCATCCGGATGAACAATTCTTTATGGAGAACATCAATGTCCACGAGAATAGGTTGGTAGACCTAAGGGTAAATAAGGAGAAAACAGGTTGGACGAGCGAGGAGGAAACTAATGTTTGCAGCCATTGGATCTGCACAGAAGACGAGTATGTTACCTCGAACAACTACCAACCTGAACCACTACCAACAGATGGAGAAGAACCAATGTCACAGCTAATCGATGAGAAGGTCTGGGGGGCACATGGCATCTCTGAAGAGGAAAGGAACCAACTTAGGAAAATATTGATTAAAAATAGGAAAGTTTTTAATAAAAAGCCAGGTACGTGTAATAAGTACGTACATACTTTTACAGTAAAAGATATCACCCCCTATTCACATAAATCCAGGCCCATCCCCAACTCTATCAGGGAGGAAGCTGACAGAGTGATCCAGAAAATGTTAGCGGACGGAATAATAGAGCCGTCGGACTCATGTTATGTGAATCCAGTGGTATGGGTCCATAAGAAAGAGGGAAAATTGAGGATGACCATCGACGCAAGGAAGATAAATGCACATACCTTGCCAGATCATTACAGGCCTGAGGGGATAGACCAACTGATATCGAAATTGAAGGGAGGTCAACATTTTACAAGTCTTGACTTGACAGCATCATTCTGGCAAATTCCTCTTCATCCAGACGTCAGGAAATATACCTGTTTCTTGCACAAAGGAAAGGTATACCATTTTTTAAAATGTGCCTTTGGATTATCGACCAGTAGCAGTGCACTACTGAGGGCTCTAGACAAAGTTTTTGGGGATACCATCGAGGCTTTTGTAAGGCAATATGTTGACGATTTTTTAATATACAGCAAGAATCCCGAGTCACACTTACATCACATAGATTATGTATTGTCCAAGTTCCAGGAAAGCAACATGACCCTAAATTTGGAAAAGTGTGAATTTTTCGTCAAAGAGGCAGAATTCCTAGGCCACATCATTACGCCTGATGGTATACAACCTAATCCGGAGAGGGTCAAGGCCATAGAGCATATACCACCCCCACGTAACTTGAAACAGTTGAAGTTTCTGGGCATTTTACAGTACCAGTCAAAATTTGTGGTCAACTACGCTAAGGAATTAGTACCCCTTAGAGCACTGTTGAAAAAAGATACTAAGTGGGAATGGAATGCTGAACACCAGGTGGCCTTTGAGAATATCAAAGAACTTTTCAAGCACAGTATTCTCCTGGAACGACCGGATCCAAATTCACCTTTTCTAATATACACTGATGCTAGTGCGTACTCATATGGAGCAATATTAGCACAAGAAGATGCAGATGGCAACAAACATGTGATTGCCACAGCTTCTAGATTTCTAAACAAGATAGAAGCCAATGCCTGCATAACAGAATTAGAAATAGGTGCAATCCATTTTGCGTTACAAAAGTTCAGGCAATATATATATATATATATATATATATCATTATAAAATAATTATATATACGGATCACGTAAGCCTGTTCTTCATTCAAAAATGCAAGCTAACCAACTCCAAAATCTCAAGGTACATACACGAAATAACATCGCACGACATAGAGGTCAAACATATCCCGGGCAAGGAGAACATCTTTAGTGACTTATTGTCAAGGTTAAGGTCGGAGAGTCACATACCCGAGACGATATACAATCCACACCATGAAATTAAAATCATGCAGATAAATAGTAAAGAAAGCAACGAAACCTTACAAGACTTCAAAAACATAGCGAAGCTACAACAAGAAGACCCTGAATTGAAGAGGCTACTCGACAAGGCTCCAGACATAGTACCAAAACTGGAAGCCAGGATAGGCAAATTTAGGAACATCCTATTTAAATTACATGGTCGCGACGTAAGGAAGTGGAAAATGATGGTACCAAATTCCTTACAGGACAGGGTCATTTTGGCATTCCACCACTCGATGCTTCACTCTGGTACTGAGAGAACAATGCTTGCAATTGAGGAAGTATTGTACATCAAACATCTTGGCAAGAAAGTCAGGAAGTTAATTTCCTCATGCGACCTATGTCAGAAGGCCAAGCCAATTAATGTAAGATACGATGTCGTTCCACAATCCATCGTGAGGAACGAGAAAAATGCATTGGTGTGTATTGACGAGCATGGAGAGCTACCAAGCGGGAAAGATGGAAACAGATACATCTTTGTCATGTTTGATGTTTTCACAAAATTCACTAAAATATACCCCATTAAGAACATTAAAAGCAGAACTTGCCTAGATAAAATCGCCAAGGACTACATCCCAAAATATGGGAGGATAAAATGTATTCTATCGGACAATGCAACAATGCATAAGAGTAAGTTATTCCAGAACACCTTAAGAAGATTAGGAATAAAATTGTACTATTCCTCAGCGTATTATCCCCAAGGAAACCCGACTGAGAGAACCATGAGGGATATAAGCATATATTTCCACCTACTCTGCCACAGAGACCACACTTCCTGGACGCAAAAATGCGGGTACATAGAGGAGGTGATTAACCATTCGGTGAACCCCACGACCAAGTTTGCCCCAATCAAATTGAGGACCAACACGAAACCCAAGAGACTGACAATTGACATTGACACTATGATGGCTGCTCAAAGGGAATTGTCAGAGAAGGAAAAATGTCAATTGGCATTCAGAAGATTACAGCAAAAGGCTGAAAAAGAGAGGAACAAGATAAAAAGATTCGTCAGGAAATGGTCCCCACAAATTGGAGAAAAGGTGCTCTTAAAAAGCCACAAAGCATCCAAGGCATCTGAGAAAAGGTCTGGAAAGATGGAGCTATTGTACACTGGACCACTGGTCATAACAAAACAGCTGGGTGACCACACGTATGAGCTACAGAATACAAATGGCAAGTTGGTAGGAAGATACCATAAAAATAAATTGAAGCCATACAAAGAAAGGACCAAATAGTCTTTGCCAACAAATATGTAAGGCAGGAATAGTAGAGATGATGGAAAATAACAATTTTTAATGGGTTACTTATAGAAAATTATGTTCAGATTAGAAAATACAACAAGAAAGAAAATCAACATAGTCATTGGCTATATTGACCACAAAGAGCATTGTCAACAAAGACAGATGAGGACACTAATTGTCATTAAAGAAATGAATTATAGCGACGGAAGATAATATGTTTTTGACATAAGGATGTCAGGGACAAAAATAAAAAGGAATCAATTATGATGACAAAGATGTAATATTTCGACACAAAGATGTCGAGGGGAATTGGGAAGAAAAATAATACAATTGCAGAATAATTATACGTATAGAAGTTTTCTCTTATAGAAATAGAGACAAAGAGGTGGCAATTAGTGAAGTAAGAAAGACCATAATCAGAAAAGCAATGCCCATGAATTAAGATGGATATAGCCAATGCTAAGCTCGAAGAAATGTTGAACCAAACAACAATGAATAATAACCCAATTAAGAAAAATGGTACCATTAGTAACATCAGAGTTTAAGAACCGACTCAATGACCTGCCTATACATAATAAGCTTACAAGGCAAAGAAATGAATAAAATATTGCCATAAACATGATCATAATCTAAGATTTAAAGCTTTCACGGCACACGTTATTTATTAAAGTTTCACGGAAGATCAGCTGATCGCCCGTGAAACTTTAATAAATGATCATAATCATTAGCTCAAAATTTGTATCCTGTTTTTCTCTCCTCATAGCAAAGAATACAAGTCAAAAACCACATAATAAACCATGATACACTTAAATTATATTTGTGTCAATGTCAAATGTACAATAACTGAGTATGTGTTATATAAGAACTGAATATGTGTTGTACAATAACTGAATATGTATTGTATAGTAACTGAATATGTATTGTATAATAACTGGATATGTTGTGTAATAACTAAATGTGTTGTACAATAACTGAATATGTATTGTATAATAACTGAATATGTATTGTATAATAACAGAACATATGTGGTATGATAACTGGATATATTGTACAATAACTGAATATGTATTGTATAATAACTGGATATGTTGTGTAATAACTGAATGTGTTGTACAATAACTGAATATGTATTGTATAATAACTGGATATGTTGTGTAATAACTGAATGTGTTGTACAATAACTGAATATGTATTGTATAATAACTGAATATGTGATGTATAACAACTGAACATATATTGTGTAGTAATTGAATATGTGAAATTTATAAAGACATGCTGTATCATGCCAAAACAAAAGACAAAGACAAACAGCGAAGAAGACTGTAAAGAAAAAAAAAATATTGTACAAAGTGATTAATCAGAGGAGTAGGGAGAAGTATTGTATTGTGTTTCAAGATTGTAAATATAGGTAACAACTTGAAAAACAAAACAAGGGGCATATGAGACAGAATATTAGACCCCAATAGAAAATCGTTCATATAAATGTTTGTTAAAAGTGTATAAATATTAGAATTGTTTGTGTTCCATAATAAAAACTATTTGCGCAGATGTATACGGCGGATAAAGACAAAATGGCAGAGTGTCGTGTCAAAGCGACGCCAAGAAACGATTCAGTAGCGTCTATATGTTCAAGGTGATAAGACGTGTTTTGGTAGCATGTGAACATGGAACTTTCACCAAACTTTCTTCCAGCATAAATTCTACTAAATTAAAAAAAAGTGTAAAGGTTTTTGAGTATTTAATATAGTGCTGAGAGTGTAAAATATCGAAGTGTTAATAAATAAATACATTGTGATAAAGAAACATTGATATATGTATTCCATCTGTTACCACGACCTTGTAGATAGAAAACGAGTCTCATAGCACAGCCAATTCCCATAATAATCATTTAAAAAACTGCACCAAACTCATGTTCCAAAACTCTCATGATCCAGAGATCAGTCAAATGATCCATTATTTAAAGCCCAATAATTTCCATTCTTTCACAAATAAACAGAATTAGAAAGGCAATTCATAATATTTAGGCACTTTTTTTTTTCATAATGATAGCTTCTACACAAGCAGAAATAGGATTTTAGCAGTTTACCAACATTTAGGTTTTTGGATCATGTGAGTTATGACTCTAACCTACTTATATGAAGACAGTCCTTTACCAAGGAGGATATCAACAAAGTGCTGCTATTACACATTCATGTAGTTTCTGATGAGCTGCTGGAAAGATGCACAGCAGGGAAAACACACAACGGAAAGGAACAGAATTAATGAATTAGGGATAAAGACCAATTAGTGGAGAGATAGTTGTTGACTGTAGTGGAGTGCCACTTCTGGTCAGTATGATAAAAGTGTGATGTGTTGCACTCACATGACTTTCTCTGCTCTCGTACTATTCTTATAAACTCTTATTCCTGTATCTTCTTCATGTTAGTTGTGATAAACATCTGCAGAAATTATCTTATTGCTTATTTCCTTTCAAGTGCATAGGACATATGGGAATGCAGTACACTTTGGGTGATAGTCAAATCTTTTAAAGCTTTCAAATTCCATTCTCTTTGCATGGTTAACATATAAAAAATTGAATAACAATGTTCCATTTGATGGATAAGTTCTCCAAAACTCACACAAATAGCAAGGTATATCCCCAAAATCGTTCACTCTACAAAAACATTTATTTGGGCATAAATTGTGTATTTGAGCAACATCTACTTTATTTTGTATAGTAAGATTTAGTCTATCTTTTACGGATTACCAGTTATGCAAAAGTCATCCAGAGTAAATACAGCTACAGGTGCTATAGCCAGAAAATTCAAGATAGAAAGTTTATTTGTCATAAAAATATCTCAAACATATGGCAGTTTAATCAAAATTGTTAGAGCCATTTTCAAGAAAATCAAAATTTTTTTAAAATGTTCCATGTAAAGAGTAGTTTAGGGTGGAGCAATTTTCTTCAAAATCTTTGTGAGGCATCCCTGAAAGATATTAAACTTAAACACCAACCTTGGTTTTTAACTGACTTTTGATTTTTGAATTGTTGTCCACAGACTGACACACATGGACCTTGTTCTGAAAATGTATTTTTTTATTTGGGGGGCCTCAAAACATGTATTTCTAGCGAAATCTTGACATCAAATTTTTGGGTAGTAGAGAACGTAACAAGTCATCCTACACGATGCTGAAATATGGTAGGCTTTCTGTAGAGCATAAGCAATAGCAGAAAGAGGGTCTTGTGGATGCAGGAAGAGAACTTTAGCTCCCTGCAATGGTTAGAAGTATAAAATCTCAACAACCATTACTTTAAAACTCGTTTACTGAGAAACCTTTTTTCTAACATTTTTAGGTATACAAAATGTCCCTCACATAAAAGGTTTTTCATTTAGCTTAGTGAAACATACAGGTTAGGTCTCTAATATGTAAATACAGAGCTTCACATTCCCCTTCTCTTATAAATGCTTGTGTTTGAAAAATTATATAGTGTTAAAATATGAAAAAGTTTGGGTTAGCACAAGAAAAGAATTTTTAGAACAAATGGTAAAAGAATATTACAAAAAACAAGAATGTGTCTTAATAATGCTCTCCACTGGTCAAAAACAGAATGTGAGTTAAAAATCTAAAAAATTTTGATGTGTGGAACATTTTATAGTTCATTAAAATGAACTTTTATAATTATTCTCCTTTAGCTGCACTGTATAACTTGAAGTTTCTTTAATAAAAAGAAACTCGAAAATATGAAGCCTCAATATTACACTGTTTAAAAGTAGGTTAATATGTAGTAAATTCAGTAGTTAATCTTATTAAGAGCTACCCTCAGAAAATACACAAAACTCTTCATTCAATACATAAGAGTTCAATACCCCCTTGAATCTCAAAATTTATAATACTTTTACTAGCATTATTCTTTCTGAAAGAGCATGCAATTCACTGTGTTCCAGTGTATACTGTCATACTTAAGATTTCAAATTTCTATTACTTAATAACTAAAAAAAGGTATTTTTCCCAAAAAATGGAAGCGTTCAAAACCAGGGAAAAATGATAGTGCAGTGTAACAAAATATCATCCTATAAACCTGTTGAATATCACTGGAAAGGTTTTGGAAAAATAAATGATACAAAGAATGTTGCATCACATAAATTCAAGGTACCTCTTTAACACACATCAGCTTCGACTTACACCTCAAAAGAGTACAGCTGATGCAGTAATGACTACGAAGTTGTTTGTGCAACAGAACTTGCAGCAATACGGCACATTGTATTAAGTAGCTTGGACCTTAAAGGAGCATTTGACATTGGATGGTGGCCAAGCATCCTAAACAATTTAAGTAGATTCAACCGCACTAGAATGTTGTACAGCTTATCTCAGAATTATTTTCAGGACAGGAATCAAGTTTATGCATTATTGCATACAAAACAAAAAGATAAGCAAACAATGGCTGTCCACAAGGATCATGCTGTGAACCAGGATACTGGCACATCCTATACCACTCCCTACTTAACATGGAATTTGCTCACAGAACCAAAGTTATTGCCTTTATTGATGACTTGCCAGTTATGATGAAAGGCAGAAGCACATCGGATGCCTGAAAGCTACACTAACTAGGACATAAAGAAAATGCAATTATGGACCAAGGAGAACTAAATTAAGTTTAATGACATAAAATCATAAGTAATGCTAATAACCAAGAGCAGATTTCCATATCTTGCGCATACTAAATGGCATGTTCGCCAAGGGTGAGAAGCTTTGCCCCCCTTGGCTATCTGTTGCACCCCATGTAGATTTTGGAATGACCGTACACCAGAAGTCCAGCCTCAGGGGTCTCCGTCTAGGGGATATGTGAATAGCAACCACAAGGTACCCAAGCTGAGCAGAACATTACTTCCACTTACTGATGTTTTGCTCCTCACTGTAACTTTTCTATCTGACCTTACCTTGGTCATCTCTGGTTCTCTTCTGACCCTGATGCTATTAGGGTTCCCAAGGGCTAGGGAGTCTATTTTTCCAACCTCTCCATTTCTCTAATTTCTCTATAAAATCTTAATCCCAACATGCTGACCTGTCATAGCATGTAATACGTCCTCTGATTGGTAATCAGAGGATATGGTCGGTGAATTTATTTTGATAACTCTCCCAGTCAGGTCAGTGAGACCCGTAAACCAACGACAGGTGTGGACCTCCAGACATTCTGGGGGTTGTGAGAGAGCGATGTGACCGCCAAAACATAAAAATATGGTGCTCTCTAAAAAACAGTTACTATTACTACTACTGCTCTCTTCAATATCATTGTGAAAAATATTGGAGAGCAAGAGGATTAATGACTTCATTGTCAGAAATCCAGCATTAGCTAGCAACATTTTATATAGTGAGTAATTTTTACAATATTTTCATACAAAATAATAACTGCTGAAATATTTGGTGTAGCAATATGACAATTTGTATGCAAGCTAAGCATGGTGTTCTAATTATGTGGTTAAATTTTCATGGTAATAGGCTGATTATTAAAGAAGTTGGAATTTTCAGTACAGTCTTGCCTTAACCACCCTGAGGTCGCACGAGGCCCTAGCCCAAACGGGGATATTCACATTCTCAAGGACGTGAATGATTAATGTTGTTTTGACTCCTTGTTGTTGATTTGTTTTGGAGGAAATACATATCATGGATGCACCAAAATTGCAGTTCTGATGAAATAAGGCCAGCCAACTAGCTCCGCTATTTAGGATAGTGTACATATGTTGTTCATTAGGTAAACTGTAATCACTTATTGAGCCTAATTACATATTCAAATGAATATTATTATGACACTTTAGGGCATTCTTACTGTTTTCTATAGCACTTAATGGTACACAGCGGGTTCCTTAACTGACTCTTAAGCAACTTAGGTTAGGATATAAATATATTATTAGTACTTGCATACGTTTGTGTTAAAGATTCAAGTGGAGTGTTTTTAAATAACTTATTTTGTTTAAATATTATAATCAGGTGTATTTCTGTTGTTTTAAATCCTCAGATACATATGTGACTGCAAGTTAAATTATGACATAGTTTTAATGACTTCACAGAAGATGCATACTTAGTGTGATCAGTAGGGCTCGGAAATTCATGCCCTAGAAAACACTGAAATATGCATGCAAATATCCTCTTAAAAACTTGAAAATATGCCAAAAAATATGCACTATTTAATTAAAACAATGTCTTTTTGTTGTAGACAAAACGACTTAGTATAAATAATAAATAAAGTTATCTTATTCCTTAGAGGTTGAGGCAAAAGTGGTCCCACTTCTAGTATTAACTGCTAAATTGCAGTTCACAACTAACCTTTGCACAAATTTTCAACTGTAGAACACCATCTGTTCTCGCAAAACACTTTTATAACGTGAAAAACTTCTCTCCACGGCACAAGATGTAATCGGCGCATCTTTAAATGATGTTAATTGCTTCATAGAGAGAGTCAAGTCTCTTGGTGCGACAGATGATTTTCTTTTGAGAATGTCTCGAATATTGCACATATGTTTATAACAAGAATTTTTTTAAATTACATAATTCACTTTCTCTATCACTTTTTGCCCTATGCTACCAGGAACCGAACTTAGATCACATGTTTTTTCAAACACAGTAATTCATGCAAAGGAGATCCTACAGCTTCCAATGCCATTATGGCTGTTGGTAAGAAAGAAAAGTGGGCAGATATGAAACTAAGATCCTCTTTTAAACCAGTGCATGACAGAATATGTTTTACAGTTTCTATTGATGAAATATCTTTCGAGTCCAATGAATTAACCTCTTCGACTATTTCTAGGTGCTCAGCATAATAGAAAACTGCATCCATCCATGTTCCCCATTGAATTAACACTGGTGCAGGAGGAAGTCGGATATTAGATGCTGTTGATCTAACCACCATAACCCTTTTAGGAGATTTAACAAAAATTCTCTTTGTACTGGACACAATTCTATCTAGTATTGGAAAAGAATAACGTTATTGTCTCAGAAATGCGATGAAGAGCGTGTGCCAAACAAGTTATGTGAATTAAGCTAGGAAAAATACTTTTCAGAGCTTTTCCTGATTTTACAATATAAGGACCTGCATCAGTAACAAATAAAAGTAACCAGTCGTATTTGACCCCACATGGCCATAGTAATTTCAAAGTCCACCACAAACTGCGTCAGTTAAATTGTCAGTGGCCGACAATTCGCACACATGAAGAAGATAAGGTGTAATCTTTTGTTCATTACTTAAAGCACCCACAATTATATTAGCACTAGAACAGTGCTCAGAATCACGAGTTTCATCAACAGACAATCACACAAACTGATCCACAAATTCATTTTGTATATTTGACAATACGTTATTGTAACAATGTCCTACGTAAGTCTTATGCAGTGTACTTGCTTCAGGCACATGTTGCCGAGTGTACTTGGCAAGAAAGTTTTTAAATGTCGGATAACTAATTTTGAACAAGGAAATATCGGCAGCTAAAAATGCTTGGCACAAGTCGTAAGAAAATTTAGTAACCCTACTTCCTAAACACTCTACTAGTTGTTTTTGAAAAGGTTCTTTGTTTGCAAATTTTCTGATTAAATTCTCCTTATGTTTTGCTGTGTTTATGTGCTGAGCTATTTGAAAAACACTCCACAAAACAGTACCCTATCACCTGTAGATATTAAATCACCCGAAAACTCTTTTTGTAAATTAATTAATCTAGCACTCGAAGTTGGTTTTATTTTCGGCATTTGAAGAACTTTTTAACATTTTATACGCCTAATTTAATTTGGTGGGAACCAGTTCACAACACTGTTATGTTTGAAGACCGTGACACAACTACTGGTGGGCAGGCAAGCGTTGCTATAATGGTACTGCTCAAAACATTGACCTGCACTTCATCTTTGTTAATATAAACCTCTCAGATAACGCAGTGATTATTCTCTACGCAGGGGCTCTAATGATCTAGCTGTCGACGGGCCCTTAAACCCTAATCACTCACTCATTTCTCTGTGCACATACATATAATGAATGGATGGAAACGTTCACTGCATGACATGACTCAGCATTAGTTCTCACCGTCTTGCGAGTTGCATCATCATGTGCAATACTACCAATATGAAAAATATTGTACAGATGGAAAGAAGTAATAAAAACCATAAAAATCATTAAAATATGCAATATAAAGGCTAAAATATTGAAATCTTTGTGAGTTGCATCATGATGTGCTATATTATTAGCATGAGTAATATTATCCAGATGGAAAAAAATAATGTTGTTAGCTAATGCTGGATTTCTGACAATGAAGTCATTAATCCTCTTGCTCTCCAATATTTTTCACTGATGGATGGGGCACTAGAAGTGGCCAGGCATATTTGAAGGTGGTCTCAGTCCATTTTCTCTTGCAGGTCACATAGAGGACAGAGCGGAAAAAATAATAAAAAGCCACAAAAATCATTAAAATATGCAATATAGGTGCTATAATATTGAAATATTATGCATTTATCAAAATCAAGAAAATATGCAGTTATATGCACCATAAAATCATGTCCAAATAACTGAAAATTCCATAATTTGTGCACATAATGTTGTTAGCTAATGCTGGATTTCTGACAATGAAGTCATTAATCCTCTTCTCTCCAATATTTTTCACTGATGGATGGGGCACTAGAAGTGGCCGGGCATATTTGAAGGTGGTCACGATCCATTTCCTCTTGCAGATCACAGAGGACAGAGTGGTGAAGAATATATCCCAATTCTTTTACACATAATGTAAAAGCATACACTTTAAACCCCCATGGAAAAACATGCAAATGCATGAAATTCCTAGCCCTAGTGATCAGATTGCTATAGACTTTTACTATGAAAAAGTAGGATATTGGACAAAAAAGGAAGACACTTGTATCTCACCAATTAAACTAATATAGAACTATGTTACATATGTTTGTTTACATAATTTCATAACAGAACATGGTGGTTCTTCTACAACTAATTGTACTTCTGTGAGGTATGGATGTTTTTCCAAAAGTTGAGGCTTCTTTAATAGATATTTGCACAAGTCAATACAAGAACATGACCTAAAATTGTATTTCTACACGAGCAAACACTTTACAGATTTTATTTTATCTGTCCATTGTGATACTATGAGTGAAAATATCCTATTATGAAGCAACTCCAGTGCTCCACACGAGTGGTGCATAACCTCAACACAGGCTCCTCTTTTTGTTTTTTTTGTTCCATTTATATCCTGGCTTTAACTGCTGGAGAAAAATTCCTACCCCCTTCCAGGAATCGAACCCGGAACTCCTAGCACAGCAGGCAGGTGCTCTACCAACTGTGCCACGGGGCCAGCCACAACATACACGAGCATGGTAGCGAGTGTCTTAACCTTCACACTGTTTACCATAGTATGCTTCTCCTTCTACTTTACTAGTGACGTTTTTATATCTCTCTCCCATCAAGAGTAATGGTGACCTCTATCCTGTTTAACTTCATTTCAAATCCTTCCATGTACAAAGTGCCATCCATATTAATTTGGAGCTCATACACTAAGTTAAATAATCTTTCCTATCATTTCACCCCAATTTCTGCCATTTTAAATATGTAACCTCCTCTCATAACCAATCATTGCTGCTTTCACTTTTCTCCTGTGTCAATTTTTACTTGTAAGAAAATGCAATTATGTGCCGCTTAATAGTTGTTGCTTCCCTTCAATATCTCATACTTAATCTATGTACTTCATTTCTCGAATACTACATTTGCTGTAACTCCATTCTGGTCAGGGGATTTATTTCTTGTCAAGAAAATTCTAAACCTTTTAAGGTAATAGCAAACAGTATTAAATCATTTGTAAGAAACACACTAGTTATCTGCACATTAACTTTATGCAAATGTTGCTAGTAATATAGAAAATTCAGTCGTATGAGGCAGCATGACTTTGAGCATCTAAGATGCATGTATCGCCTGTGATGTGAGGTAGCCTGGAGCTGAGCCTTTGCTGTGTTGCCACTGCCATCAGCCAGTGTCACAATATTAATGAATCTAGCCATAGCAATGAAACACAGCTTACACCTATGAACTTTATTTATTTGCGGAGGTTGGCAGTGAATGGCTTTACAACCATTGAGGTTACCTGCACTGCTATTCCAGGGCAATTTCAGCAGGTTTCACCAGCGCTCATTTAACCACATCTGGGTTAAAGGATTTTTGTAGGACGTAAAGTAAAGAATATGCATTGTTATGCATCCATTTCTTGTTTTTCTCTCCTGTGTTAGATTTGCAACTCTCTTGGATATACAATACTGTACCACAAGCACTACAAATAATAACTCATGTTACTTTCCACTGACTCAGGGGTCTCCGTCTAGGGGATATGTGAATGGCAACCACAAGGCACCCAAGCTGAGCAGAACGTTACTTCCACTTACTGGTGTTTTGCTCCTCACTGTAACTTTTCTATCTGACCTTACCTTGGTCATCTCTTGTTCTCTTCTGACCCCGATGCTATTAGGGTTCCTGAGGGCTAGGGAGTCTTTATTTTTCCAACCTCTCCATTTCTCTATAAAATCTTAACCCCTAACATGCTGACCTGTCATGGCATGTAATACGTCCTGTGATTGGTGACCAGAGGATGTGGTCAGTGAATTTATTTTGATAATTCTCCCAGTCAGGTCAGTGAGACCCGTAAACCAATGACAGGTGTGGTCCTCCAGACATTCTGGGGGTTGTGAGAGAGCGATGTGACCGCCAAAACATAAAAATATGGTGCTCTCTAAAAAGCGGTTACTATTACTGCTATTGCTCTCTTCAATATCATCAGTGAAAAATATTGGAGAGCAAGAGGAGTAATGACTTCATTGTCAGAAATCCATCATTAGCTAACAACATATAGAAAATTACCTTCCTTTTTCTACCTCTAAAGTTTATCGGTGTATGGTTTTATTCTCTGCAGATATATTTTGTTGTATGACCAAGGTTTAATGTCACAAGAAGAGATTTGTAAAAACATTTACAAAATCAGCACGAAGAGATCTCAGTGTAAGCTACACATTACATCACTCTAAGCTACACTTTACATCTTAAACATTTAGAGAGTACAATAGCTATGCATAGGCTAGATCCTTGATTCAAGAAATGCTATACATCCTTATACAACTATAAACCTACAACTTTGTAGCAGATTCCATAAGACTGCACAGAATTCTATGTACCTGGGCTGCAAGTGTTATATTTGTTTGTTCATGTGAAATAGCTTTGCCTAATAGTATATTTAACACGTTCAAACCATAGTTTATAAGCAATCCCATAAATTGTGTGTCTGTGTGTGTGTGTGTAAATAATCCCTACAATACTACAATTATTCAAACATTTCAGTTTTTAAAGAGAAGTAAATTGCAAGCTTTACATTTGTGCAACTTCTTAGAATTAATGTATTTGCTTCAGTTTACATTCTTCTCCTACATTACTGCAAAGTGCTGCTTGTGAACTTCTTGAACCTGTATCTTTTCAAACATAAGTGCAGACTTCATGCTTACTTTTTTTTCCATCTCTAACAAAACGAAGCTGTATCAATAATAGCAACTACTTAAATATCTTGTTTGGAAATTCACAATTGAATACTTATTTTGGAACATAGGTTTTAATTTAAATGGGCCAGCTGAGAAAGATTATTTATCAAAATACATTATACTTTCAGTTATATTCCTTCTTTAAAGACACTATACATACTAAGTTAAATACCATGCTAAAATCATTTATTGAAAACAATAAGTTCCAGTTCTACCTTTCAAATAAACTATTGTTTTCTACACTAATTAAAATCTACCTGTCTGTTCGACATCAATGTGCTAAAGCTCTTAACTAAACCACTACGTTTGTAAGGAACTTTTGCCCTAATGAACCAAATGATACATTCTTGCATTTGGGGTTCTCGTAAAGTTGTTCTTGAAAACCTTGTACTTGTGTGGCTTGTTGCACTAGTGAATCAATTTATGTCATTCAAAAGTTGATAGCAGATTAAACCTCTTCTTGCTGTTTGTACTTATGTATTAAATTGTGTGCTCTCAAACCTGATAGTTGAGTAAAGCTTTTCTTGCAAATGCTACACTGGTGTGGTTTTATACCTTCATGAGTCATAATGTGTATTTTCAAATGTGATGGGCATTCAAAAGTCTTATTGCAAATGTTACATTCAAGAAGCTTTTTACCCGTATGTATTCTAATGTGTGCCCTAAACCCTGACAGTACCATAAAGCTCTTCTGGCATACATTACACTCATATGGCTTTTCCCAATGAAGCATCTCGTGTCTTTTCAAATCTGTTAGCAGAACAAAACCTTTTTTACACACATCACACTCATAAAGCTTTTTGCCTTCATGTCTCATAGTGTGTGTCTTTAAAACTGATAGCGAAGTAAAGGTCTTCTTGCAAAATTTACATTCAAGAAGTTTTTTACATGTATGTGCTCTAATGTGTGCCCTAAAATCTGACAGTACCATAAAGCTCTCCTTGCATACATTACAATCATATGGCTTTTCCCAATGAATCATCTCATGTTTTTTCAAATTTACTAGCTGAGTAAAACGTATTTTGCAAACATCACACTCAAAAAACTTTTTGTCCTCATGAGTCAGAGTGTGTGTTTTCAAATCAGACAGGCAGGTAAAGCTATTCTTGCAAATACCACATTTGTGTACCCTTTTGTCCTCAGGAGGCAAATTAAATCTTGATGAATTCTGCTGTAATCCTGAATCACTACTCTGAACTTGCCTTTCTGAGTACAAAGCTGGGTCACAATTTTTGACGCTCTCAAACTTCTTAGATCTGAGTGAGTATGCATTTTGACTCATCTGTGATGTTTCCATAATCTCTCCTCCAGGAGTTGCATCTACAGAGAATCTGAAAATTGCAGGAAATATCATTATTGGATGAGAGGATGGACATATTATTCCAATAAGTTACAAGACTACAGATTTTCTCAAAAAATCCTATGATATGCTGTTACTTGATTTTAATTGAGGTTTATCAATCCAAGATGAGTTTCAGGTGTGACCTTAAAAAAATGAGAGCATCAAGTATCTCGGTGTAACCTTAGAAAACAAAATGAAGGGAGCTAAACACATTGAAGAAATAGACAAACGGGCAACCGTAAGATTACAGTTACATAAACATCTAGCAAGAGTGAAATGGGGCAGTTCTTAACACTTTAAATAAAACCTACCGAACATATTCATAACCCCTCCTAAAGTACAGAAGTGAAGTAACTATAACAGCAAACTCTACTACAAAAAGAAACTAGATGCAATACAAAATAAGTCACTGAGACTGATCACTGGAGGTGTCAAAATACTCCATTGACAACACTAGTTATACACAAGTATTTACCAATATAACAAGAAATGGTACAAGCAGCAAATAGATATGAAAGGACAAAATACCTAAAAGATCAGTCATGGTTAAACTCAAAGACAATGGCAGAACTTAAAACTCAGAAAGATCCAACATCCATATACCAACTATGTGGAAACATTAGGAATCCTAACTGAGGCTAAGCAATCATCACTGCAAGAAAACCCAATGGAATATGCTTGTGATTTCATACATCAGTCAATATAAAGTTGGATTCACTGGAAATATTAAAAACAGAAACTATCTATGAGAAGTACCCCATACAAGCATGACAGGTGGTCTAAACAGACAGCTCACTTATAACAGAAAAATCTGATGTCTTGCACTCGCATGACTTTCTCTACTCTTCTACAAAGCATTCTTACAAACTCTTATTCCTTTATCTTCTTCGTCTTACTTGACAGAGACATTTGCATAAGTTCTCTTATTAAGGCTAGAGATTTCTTCCGGGCTTAAAAGCTGTGGTCTGCTGGAGTTTTGAGGTCCAGACGTTTCGTCCACACCTGCGGTGGACATCGTCGGTGGCATGGTCTGGGTCTTCTCGGTGAAGGTTCAGATACAACAGAATCGTTTATGACTGGAGGTGCCATATTTATATGTCGGCAGCTCACAGGGGATTGGCTGGGCTTGAGCAGAAGGTGTGTGTTAGATGGGCGGGCTATTCTGATTGCTGATTGGTTTATATGATTTTTCTGCATTAGTGCTTCTTTTTGATGTTCGAGTATCGGATGCCAGGTTTTGTTCAATTTTAGAGTTTCTTCCCTCCTGTTAAAATTATTGGGGTATTCGTATATTTCTATGGCTTCACATTGTAGTCTGGCATAGATGAAAGAACAGTAGTCTCCTTATACTGAATTATGTGTTTGCTGTCGGCCCATATAGCTTTTTCTGCGACCACTGACTTCTCTGGAAGTCCCAGTCGGCAGCACCTCTTGCGTTCTGTAAGTCGGGTGTTGATGCTGCGTTGGGTGGTACCTATGTACACTGCACCACAGGAACAAGGAATCTGGTAAACACAGGCTGAAGCGAGCGGATCCCTGGGATCTTTGGCCAACCGAAGCAAGGCATTAATCTGAAGATAGTTCTGATGTTGTGGCGCTTGAGTAGGCGTCCTATTCTATCCGTGACAGTTTTGAAGTAAGGCACAAAAGCAGTGCCTTTGCTGTTGGGTGGATCCCATTCGAGGTTGGCAGGGTGAGGCCTAGGAGGGCGTATTGCTCTGCAAACTTCTTGTGCCGTGTAACCATTTGAATATAAAGTCTGTTTCAGATGTCAGAGTTGCTGTTGTAACGAGTTAGGCTCACAGATGCAGGCAGCGCAGCCAGTGAGGATCTTTATGATGGCGCGTTTCTGCTTAGGATGGTGATTGGAATTTTTGTTCAGATATCGGCCGGTGTGGGTTTGTTTGCGGTAGACTGTATGTCCAAGAGTTCCGTCTGCTCTCTTGCTGACCAGAACATCTAAGAAGGCCAGTTGTCCATCTTTTTCTTTCTCAATAGTGAATTGGATAAGTGGATTGATGCCATTGAGATACATAAGTATCTCAAGGAAACCATCAAGGGCTCATTCCCCATGACTCAAATGACGAAAGTGTCATCCACATAGTGATACCATACAGACGGTTTGTGAGTTGCAGAACTTAGGGCCTGGAACTCGAAGGACTCCATAAAGAAATTAGCAAGCACTGGGCTGAGTGGGCTGCCCATGGCAACCCCGTCAATCTATTCGAAGAAAGCCTGGTTCCATTGGAAGTAAGTAGTGTTAAGCACATGATGAAATACATAGTGCCAGTATGTCATCCAGAAAAAGATTTTTCAGTAGTGTGATGGCATCATTTACGGGAATCATAGTGAAGAGAGAGACAACATCGAAGCTAACAAGGACATCCTGAGATTGCAGTGCCATGGTCTGTAGTTTTGTAATGAAATGGTGAGAGTCATTGATGTAAGGTGTCTGTGGAGCCAATGTGAGGTTGTAGTAAATCAGCTAAATACTTCGCAACAGCGTAGGTAGGGACCCAATGCCGCTGGCAATAGGTCATAGTGTTTTTTTTTTTTTTTTTTTTCACTCAAAATTATATCACAATTTTCACATTCAGACTATTATACAATTGAGAAAGGACACAGTCTATAGGCCATGAGAAGTTCTTTCTGGAACCACCAAGCGGTATTACTTCAGGAAGGAACGCCTGAAAGATGGTCAGCATATTGATGCACCAGTGTAGCCATCACATATTGTGCAGCACAGGCCACATCAGGGTTGGTTGGTACGTTCATCTTGCTCCTTCGCGCGGAGAATGGAGGTAATCATTTGGTCAATTGTGCACCAATTTTCCCTGGACTCTAGCATAGGAGGTAAAATGTTGTTCAAGGTTACAATCTGGCCTAGTTGGACATAAGATCGATGGCACATAGCGATCCATTTGGAGCAATGTAAGATCTATGCTCCGGAGTGTCAATTTGTGTACAGTATGAGCAGATGTGTCTATCGACCAGCCTCATGCGGTGCACGTAAGATTTAAAATGGCCATGGCCAATCAAAAATTGTGTCAGATAATATCCGACATCTCCATGCCTCCGAGATATCCAGGGGACGATCTCAGGAATCAGCAGCATAGTCCATTGAGCTGTTCTTACTTCCTGTGTCCACTCCATCTGCCACTGTCAAAGGGTCTGTTCTTGGACCAAGATCTTGTGTCCCCTGGAGTTAGCCCTGTATCATAGGTGTGTTCTTGGATCAATAGATGTATGGGAATGATCCCAGCTATAACCTGTAGAGCCTTCGTTGAGGTTCTGTAGGCACTACATACACGTAGTGCAACCTTCCGCTGTACCCGCTCTAGCCAAGTTTGGTATATTGCCTTATCACATATACAGTTCTTCCAAGCAGGCACATCATACAGGATAATGGAATTAACCACACTACCAAGGAGTTTTCTGGTACCTGGTTTGGGACCACCGACATTGGGCATTAAGCGACTCAGAGCAGCAATCGTGTTTTCTGCCCTACCAACTACATATTTAAGGTGTGCACCCATGTTCATATTATGGCCAAACTGAAGACCCAGATAGCGCAATTGTCTTTGACACCTCAGTGACATTCCGCTAATATTGACAGTCACTTCTCGTAAGGAACGTCTCCCTTCCAGAATGACAAGCTCGGTCTTCTGTGAAGCCAACTGTAGGCCCTTTCGTAACATCCACATTTCAATTTGGTGTGTAGCCCATTCTATCTTATCCTCCATCTCTTTACAGGATTCTTCGGATATAAGAAGGGCTAAATCATCGGCATAAGCAAGAGAGGTAACTCCCAATGGCAACTGCACTCGGAGGACATCATCGTAATAAATGTTCCACAGAGTAGGTCCCAAAACTGAACCTTGTTGCACACCGCACGTCATATCCAGTTTCTTGGTGTCACCCACCAAAATCATTCGATTATGGAAATAACTACAAAGAAGCCTGGTTAAGTAAGAGGCGACTTGACGCCAGCTAAGTTCAGCAATGATGCCTGTCCACGGTGCTGAATTAAAAGCATTCTTAACATCCAGTGTCACCAGGACAACGTACCTAGGAGAGAAGGTCTGTGCATCGTTCACAAATGTTTGTACAGCGTGAATACCATCTATGGTAGACAATCCTTGCCAAAAATCAAATTGGTGAGGAGAAAATCCCTCCCCTGCCTCAATCTCAGTAATTAAACGTCTATTGAGTATATGTTCCATGAGTTTACCCAGAACATGAAGCAAACAAATTGGTCTGTAAGACTTACCCCCTCCTGGTAAACTAGGTTCTTCAATAAGAAGTAACCTTCCAAGTTTCCATTTACTGGGGAACTCGCTGGTACATAAAATGGAATTAAAGCACGTCAAGGAGTAACTCTGGTTCCCCTATAGCAAGGAGCTTCACAACTTCTGGAGGAACACCATCTTCCCAGACCTGATCCGACCTGCAGCGCGAATCTCCTCAGTGGTACAAGTGGGAAAAGTTACAATGGGAACATCAATCCCCAGCCAAATGAGCAAAGCATGTGCAGGAAACAAAGTTTTGGCTATCAGGACTTGTTCTTCATCGGTGAGGACTAATGGCGAACGCAAGTCTAATTTTCCAGTACCAATTTTATAACCTAGACCCCAAATATCCTCATCAACTTCTGCACAAAGAGTGTTCCAGTCATCTCTTTTCGCTTTAGAAATGGCGTCTTTAAGGGCATTACGACAATCCTTATAGGTGGGTAACGCAAGTTGCTTTTCATCATAGCTGACATTACGTCTGTTAGTTCTAGTAAGGTGGCATTTAGCCTTATTGCATTGCCTCCGTAAATCAGCTATGGCATCATTCCACCAATAGACTCCTTTGCGGCGGCCACAAAGGTATTTCTTAGGTAATACAGAATCACAGGCGTTGCAGATAGCCTGGTCTATTCCATACTCTTGATGAAGAAAGCTGAAACTAATTTGTTCCTCAGGATGTGCCAGCAAGTGATCCTTCTCGTTTTGATAAATCCAGCCCCTAGATCTACAGGAAGATGACAGAGATGGAACAGATATTATAACCTCAAAATAGATACTTCTATGATAACTTAAATTTTCCTCATCTCTCGCATTCCAATTCCGTACCTTGCTCCCAAGATCCGCACTACACAAGGTAAGATCAATGTAGGAAGATCCTTCATTTCTTTCAAAAGTAGGCAGCATGCCATCATTTAAAATGATAAGATTACATTCACCAGCCCATTCTGCCAATGCACTACCCTTTCTGTCCTCGGGGAATTAGCAAGGACTGTCTCAGATCATGCAGACATCACTACCTTCCCCCTCTCTCTCCATGTTGTGTCGGTCTGGGTGGCTCAGTTGGTTAGACGCTGGCCTACTGATCCCAAGGTCGCGGGTTCAAACCCAGCCCAGGCCAATGGTTTTTAAGTGTGCTTAAAAACGAAAGCTCCATGTCAGTAGATATACTGGCATGTAAAAGAACTCCTGCGGGACAAAATTCCGGCACACCGGCGACGCTGATGTGATCCTGGCAATTGACAGCGTCGTTAAACAACAAAATAGTTTTAGTTTTTCTCGTTAGGGACCCTCAGCAGAGTGCTTTAGCATTAAAGTCTCCACCTATTAGCAGACGCCTACGGTGTGTTGTAAGCTGGTAGTCAAAAAAAAAATAAAATGCTGAAAAGCATCAATATTGCACATTGGTGAAATGTAGCATGAATATACTACCAAATCACCAAATCCATACAAAACCGTCTCCAACTCTCCGGTAGCACACACTTTAAAAGAATCGTGAAGTAGTTAAATGGCTGCATCAATTCTGTTGTCTGTAAGACATTTAGAACTATATTTCGTCACATTTTTGTTGGGTTCCACCACAATGGCAAAGTGTAAATTTTCAGATGTACATTTATGCTGTAATAAATCCATGGCCCTCTTACTCCGATCACCATTAAAGTTGTACAAGCTTTGAACAGGACGCATCCGATCCCTTTTCTCCCTCTGTTGATGGATTATATACTTTGGACATCGCATTGACTTTGTTCTGTCTCCTTCAAAGTTACATATATAGCAAGACAGTTGGTACAACCCTTTCACTGGTGGTCACTTTTACCACAATTATGGCAGAGTTTTGCAGCAGGTGTCAGTTTGCATCCTCTGGCTATATGGCCCAATCGGTGACAATTATAGCATCTGGGCAGACGGGTGGTTTCACGCACCCTCCATCTCTCCCAACCACAACCTATTCGGTGTTGCGCCAGCAACCGCTGGGCCGAAACCTTATCGATAGTGACAAATGCATATCGAACGCCATTGCTATTGGGCTTATTCGCCAATTTAACTGAGATGTCTCCCAAGGTTTTACCAAGCGTAGCGGCAATCACCTCTTTACCGCCAGTTTCATCGACAAGCTCATCAATATATAGTACCATTACTGTCTGTGTCAGTGTCTGTAGATTGACCTTAGCCAGGTTGTTCATCTTCGTAGTAAGCTGTTCCCGGAAGGCCTGTCATCTTCCCACCTCTGGACCTTTGATTTTAATATGCACGGTGCCATCACTTGATTTGGTAACTCTTTCCACCGAAATCCCATCTGGTGGAACATCTGTTTTCATGTTCTTAAGCATTTCAGCATATGAAGTTCCAGGAAGTGGCTCTAGGACAATAGTCTCTACATTCCGAGTCCCTTTTTGGCGGACAAATTGCGCCCTGCCAGATTCCAAGGCAGGCCCCATATGGGGCTTCCATGTAGGATGCTATTGTATCGGTATAGACGCAGACTGTTGCCTACATACATATTCTATACTCCATCCAGCGTAAGATCCGCACCTTGTATCCCTCCGCGGTAACCTCGTGCTCGTATCAGCTGCCACTAACACAAATAAACAAACGCCACGTGGACTCAATCCTTGTGTTTAAAGATGCAGTAGAATGATACTTGGGAGCTTTAGGAATAGCACTGCTATCGCGTTATATTCATGTAATCTTTATCAGGGTTGTTGCTGCCTTTTTCCAAGTAAACAACGCTAGGATTTATGTCCTGAGTAATATTATTCAAATATAACAATAACATTACTAGTACTATTATCATTAGCATTATTGTTATCGTTATCGTCGGCATCGTCGTCCTCGTCATCGTTATCGTTATTATTATTATTATTATTATTATTATCATCATTATTATTATTATTATTATTATTAACCAACATTCGTAAGTAAAAGCTGAGCTGAAATTAAATGTAACATAATTAAAATAAAACTCACATTAATCTGCATCACTGTCGGGAAGAGGTGTAACATCTGCATCTCCATCATTTGTGGTGTCATCGTCATCAGAAGAAGGGGAAGAAGAAGAAGAATCAACACCCACACTAATCACAAGACGATCTACAATAGCATCTGATAGCCCGTCCATCACCCACATCTCATTTTCTTGCTCAATTGCATGACGTATATTATTTTGCCACATATTAGGTGTCGCCTGAGATATTGCAGTTTCAAACAATTTGCGAACATCCCGTAATTTGAAGGTTACGTTGTTTCTGGCTACGAATCCCTTGAGGAAGGCTCATATTGTTTCTATTGGGTTCAGGTTGCTGTGATAAGGGGGCAACCTCTCTATGTGTCGACCAGATTTTCTAGCAAGGTCATCGATAACATATTTGTTTTCACTGTTATCGGCAACCTTTTGTGCTTGATTTAGAAGCTCTGCTTTCACATCTGATTCACAAAAGGGCAAATTATGTGACGTCAACCAATCGGCAATTTCTTGTTTTCGCCACGAACAGTTGGGACGACGTTCCAGTCTGACACTGTGATAAGGTGCATTATCCATTACGATAACACAACCGGGTTAAAGTTTCGGAAGTACACTTTCAAACCACTCCTTAAAAACATCGCCATTCATATCCTCGTGGTAATCACCTGTACATTTTGACTCGAAGATTAGAACACCGTCTTCCACAAAACCGGAATCACTGCCGATGTGCGCAATAATAAGGCGTTTTCCTTTCCCTGTAGGATTTTTGAGCCCTGTTGACGTTCCACAAAGAAATGCATCCTTTTTTGAGCTCGCCATAATGTCAGTCCATGCACAGGATGTAGTATGCCCTTCATTAACCCACGTTTCATCAAGGTAATACATTTTCTTACCTTCTGCTCTGTATCGGCGCATATTCCGCAAGTAACGCCGCCTCCATAACACGATATCTTCTCTGTCGATTATGACATTCACTTTATTTCTCTTCATAAAACTAAATCCAATTTCTAGTAATAATTTATGAAACGTGGATCGCTTAAATGAAGGTAATGCTGGATCATTGTTAACACTACTTAAAGACTTTTTCTAATGTTGGCGGTTCATTCTTGAAGAAAAAGTGGTGCACTTTTCTACGAACTGCACATTTAGTAAAGTCATCTGCTTTTTCTAATTCTGGCTTCCGTTTTTTTCTGTTCTTCCTTGGTGTCCGCAATGTTCCTGTTTGCTCAAGTTCCTTACGGGCACATTTAACACTCCACTCGGAAATACCAGTGTAATCTGCAGTTAACTTCACAATGTTATTCACAGTGACAGAAGGGTACTCCTGCATTAATTTGTTAAAAACATTCAAGACTATTTGTTTCTCACCACTTTTTAAGGGCTTACCTTTAGAGTGCTTCACTATTTCACCTTTATTTTCACTAACCAGGCTAGCAGCACCTGTGGAAGCATCCATGTTTATCACCTTACTGATTACTCACCATTGTCATGTGGATGCGTGAGAGGGGATTAACTGGACACAATTAAACGGAAGCTATAATCTCCTTTACTCTTATTAATATTATTTATTATTTTATATTAATCAAAAGTTTCAAATTATATTTGAGTGTCATACATCATGAAAAGTCACATATAATCGCCAATATTTAAGGTACTATATTTTGTGACGTGCTTCGGTTTCGCGCGCGAATCGCGGGTTAGTTGTTGACAGCTTGTGTTTACACCAAGGGCGGATCTTAGAGTGGAGCGACTATAGCACCTTGCCAACAGTGGAACCATCAACGTGATGGGTGACAGCACAGAGGGTAGGGAAGTTCCCATATTTCTGAGCAATATCCATCACTTTTTCTAGATTTCATCGCAGAACAGTCCGATCCATCGCACTGTCTCCACCTGTGTCGGTTACAACCACATATGTATAAAGCTCAGTGCTAGAGATAACGCTCTCGCTCTGGTCTAGGCATCCATTTCTGGCAACACAATACGTCAATTTACCTCACGCCAATTGTTGCTCATCCAACATCTGCGACAAGCAGGGGTTCGTAGGTAAAACATTCTGAAGAATCTGATCACATTGGTCTTCATCCAGGGGCATAATAATGATCTGATCCAACACCACTTTAGCAACACTATCCCATTGCACAGTACAAAGCTGGTAAAGCTCTTCAGGCCATTGGAGTTCAATTAAATCTAAGAACTCCTTATCAGGAAGATTGCATTGGAGTTCCAGTTCAATCTGCGCAATCAGTCGGTCAGCAGTAAGTTCCTGAGGGCTAAAGGTTTGCGTACCTACCTCAGTCACAGCCGGAGTCGTAGTGCAACATGTCTGATGCATGACAGCCGCATGTTGGTTCAATAGTTCATCAACAAAATCTGTGGCAAGCGGTAACCATTGACAGTATTCAATGCCAACAGCCAACAGCCCGTTTAATCTCCTTCTTGATGTTCGGAATATTCACAATGATCTGTGCGAGAGCATCCACTTCGGAAACAATCTTGCAGAACAGCTCCTTAAACACGCCGTGTTCTGATTCCATACGCTGCAGGAATGAATCACAATCATCCACATCCTTCACTAAATCTTCCTCTCGAGATGTAATCCCAGGTACTACTAATTCCTGCGTCCTTTCTTCCAACTCAGAGCAGTCACTTATTGACGGTCAGGTGGGGCCCATTCTATCACCCACACTCCCGACCACTTCTGGGGATTCGGGGCCCCTGTCCTGTAAATACAGTTCTTCTAAAGACCTACCCATCATTTGAATAACAATAATGCATGTTCTTTTCCATATCCAAACGTCACTATAAATCCTACCTTGCCAGAGCTATATTTGCCATTCAAGGTCTTATTTTATTTTGGGTCTTGCTCGCCCCACACTTGGAGTATTACACTTCCACTTACAACTCAAGTAATTCCTTTGCAGAGTGTAACGTTGTGTACACAGATATAATGATATTAGCGCAAATAAACGTGCAATAGTGGTACTCCTGTCTTATGTATCTTGTGCAGACCATAAGAGTCTAGGAGATTGAGCTTCAGATCTAGTGATGCAGTGTTTATCCTCAGATGGTGTGGACATTTTTATTAAACTGTTGGTTTTCCGTAAAATATGGGCTGTAGGGTCACGTTAAAGTTTGTGGTAAGTATGAGGCTATAGAAGCTCCATGATCTTGTTCTGGTAATCAAGCAAGTTCAGTGGCATTGTCCTTATCAGCAGAGGAGACAATCATATCCGTGTTGGCATTTAGTTGCTTGAGAGCTGTTCTTTCTTGGTGTGTCAGGTTACTATTCGTCAGGTTACTTCCTTCTATGTTCTTGGGACAGTGAAGTAATTCCCAGATTCCTACAACAAAAACTCTGCTTCTATACCGCTGCTACACACCACATCTACAATGGCTCAGAACGTGCCTAGCTACGGGAACGCATACATCCAACTCACTGTGAATTAGCTGCTAACAAAACTCAGCTTCTCTCCTTACATTTCCGGCTATGCAACTCTCTTCACAGGCAAGATTGGGACTGTGCTGATAGATTACTTGCATTTCCATGCTCCACAACACAGACAGTACCATGAGAAGTTTGACCGCCTTTCGACCACCATTGCGGCTACCACATCGGTCGATACTAGCCGTACTGTTCTAAACTTAACCAATCATGAACTCTCACCTGCAGAAACTTCACTTCTTGCTAAAGGAGGCAATTATGCGGCTATCCCACCTAGCTAGCCGGTGGAAGAGATCATCTCCAACATGCTTTCTCTCTAAGGGCAACGCCACTGTTGTCCTGAACCAGCTTGATTACCAGAACAAGATCATGGAGCTTCTACAGCCTCATACTTACCGCAAACTTCAACGTGACCCTACAGCCCGTATTTTACGGAAAACCAACAGTTTAATAAAACCTTCGTCCATACCACCTGAGGATAAACACTGCATCACTAGATCTGAAGCTCAACCTCCTAGACTGTACAGTCTGCTCAAGATACATCAGACAGGAGTATCACTACAACCTACCTACGCTGTTGCAAACTATTTATCTGATTTACTACAACCTCACATTGGCTCCACGGACACCTACATCAAGGACTCGCACCATTTCATTACAAAACTACAGACCATGGCACTGCAACCTCAGGATGTCCTTGTTAGCTTCGATGTTGTCTCTCTCTTCACTATGGTTCCCGTAAATGATGCCATCACACTACTGAAAAATCTTTTTCTGGATGACATATTTCATCATGTGCTTAACACTACTTACTTCCAATGGAACCAGGCTTTCTTCGAATAGATTGACGGGGTTGCCATGGGTAGCCCAGTGCTTGCTAATTTCTTTATGGAGTCCTTCGAGTTCCAGGCCCTAAGATCTGCAACTCACAAACCGTCTGTATGGTATCACTATGTGGATGACACTTTCGTCGTTTGGAGTCATGGGGAATGAGCCCTTGATGGTTTCCTTGAGATACTTATGTATCTCAACAGCATCAATCCACGTATCCAATTCACTATTGAAAAAGAAAAAGATGGACAACTGGCCTTCTTAGATGTTCTGGTCAGCAAGAGAGCAGACGGAACTCTTGGACAAACAGTCTACCACAAACAAACCCACACCGGCCGATATCTGAACAAAAATTCCAATCACCATCCTAAGCAGAAACGCGCCATCATAAAGATCCTCACTGACTGCGCTGCCCGCATCTGTGAGCCTAACTCATTACAACAGCAACTCTGACATCTGGAACAGACTTTATATTCAAATGGTTACACGGCACAAGAAGTTTGCAGAGCAATACGCCCTCCTAGGCCTCACCCTGCCAACCTCGAATGGGATCCACCCAACAGCAAAGGCACTGCTTTTCTGCCTTACTTCAAAACTGTCAGAGGTAGAATAGGACTTCTACTCAAGCGCCACAACATTAGAACTATCTTCAGATTAATACCTTGGTTCGGTCGGCCAAAGATCCCAGGGATCCGCTCGCTTCAGCCGGTGTTTACCAGATTCCGTGTTCCTGTGGTGCAGTGTACATAGGTACTACCCAACGCAGCATCAACACCCGACTTACAGAACGCAAGAGGTGCTGCCGACTGGGACTTCCAGACAAGTCAGCGGTCGCAGAAAAAGCTATATGGGCCGACAGCAAACACATAATTCAGTATAAGGAGACTACTGTTCTTTCATCTATGCCAGACTACAATGTGAAGCCATAGAAATTTACAAATACCCCAATAATTTTAACAGGAAGGAAGAAACTTTAAAATTGAACAAAACCTGGCATCCGATACTCAAACATCAAAAAGAAGCACTAGTGCAGAAAAATCACGTACACCAATCAGCAATCAGAACGGCCTGCCCATCTAACACACACCTCCTGCTCAAGCCCAGCCAATCCCCTGTGAGTGGCCAACATATAAATATGGCACCTCCAGTCATGAACGATTCTGTTGTAACTGAACCTTCACTGAGAAGACTCAGACTATGCCACCAATGACGTCCACCGCAGGTGTGGACGAAATGTCTGGACCTCAAAACTCCAGCAGACCACGGCTTTTAAGCCCGGAAGAAATCTCTAGCCTTAATTCTAACTCTGGCTGTGAAAGCTTCTGACTACTCAATTCTCTTATTGTTTATCTTCTTGTAGGCACAAGGAGAATACAAGAATACAGTAGACTTTGAGCAATAGTCAAATCTGTTAAAGCTTTACAAATTCCATTCTCTTTGCATGGTTAACATAGATATAAAAAACTGAGTAACTATATTATGTTTGTCAGAAGTATAAGTTCTCCAAAACTCACACAAATATCTCTGAAATGGTTCACTCTAAAAAAAAAAAATTTATTGAGACATAAATTGTATGTTCTAACAAGAACTATATTTTTTGCACAGTAAGATTTGGCATATCTCTTATGGTTTACCAGTTATGCAAAAGTCATCTGGACTAAATGGGACTTTATGGGCTACAGCCAGAAAATGCAATATGTACATTTCATTTCTCATAAAAATATGGCATTTTAATCAAAATTAATACAGCCATTTTCAAGAAAACAAAATTTTTGAAAAATTGTCCATGTAAGGAGCAGTTTAGGGTGAAGGAATTTTCCTCAAAATCTTTGTGTCGCATACTTCATGGACATTAAACTTAAATAACAACTTTGGCTTTTAAGTTATACTGCCCACAGCCTGAGAGACATACTGACTCTAAGATGTTTTCCTAAGATTGTTTTTTTTTTATTAGGGGGCTTCAAAACATATTTCCGGTGAAATCTCTACATCAAATTTTTGGGGGAATACAATACTTCCTCTACTTTACTATACATAGAAGAGAAAGTAAAAAGGAGGTGCTGGAGTGGGAGTTTACTGTGAACTCTTTAGTCATTATATTGCAATAGGTCAAAATAAGAGTATTCGAAGTAGAGAGCCAAGCAATTGCATCTGCACTCACACAACTTCTATATAGACAAAAACCATATAAAAAGCCAGTTATACTAGTTGATTCAAAAGCTGTAATACAAGCAATCTCTTCTAGACAAAAACCAAAATCAAGCACAATACAAGAAATAAGGAAGCCTAGTAAGCAGAGGGTCTGTGGTTCAAATCCCAGCTTTGGCACTGAATTTTTAAGTTCCAGTTCTACTTCTCAAACATTGCCCACACATGGCTTGTGTGTTTAAAAACACTAACAGTAAGTTTGTTGGCATAAATAAATAATAAAACTCTTAACCTATATTTGCAAATTCGAACCTAATGCAATACAGTGGATTCCAGCTCTTGTTGGGATCCAAGGCAATGAAATATCTCATTCTCTGGCAGAAAAAGGAGCAACTCTATCAGAAGCAAATAAAATTCTGGATGCCCAAGAAAATAAAACACTTCTGAATAGTAAAGCTCAGCAAGACTACAAAACTAAAATCCATGACAACATAAAAGAGAAATAATGGGTTAAAATACAAACAGCATGGCCTACAATAAACATTTCCCATGGAAAGAAGCAGTGGAATTATTCAGGCTCAGGACAGTGCATGACTGTCTTGCAGAACATCTGTGCAAAATAAACATTTTCACATCTGAGGAGTGTACACTTTGTCGACAGTCAGGGACCAGAATGAATATTGATCTACTCAACTGCAGCCAACTTGACCAAACTGTACTGGACAGCAAATTACAAATGAACTACAAGTTTTCAGAAGGAAGGCCATTGGAATAAGAAGCAGAGGAAGGAAGAATTTTAGGGGTGTTAAGAGTTTACATTTGGGAATTCTGGAACTTTTAGAAACACTTAAATATTTATTTTAAGCTCTGTTAAGAATATTAGGAACATAATAAAATTGGTATATACTACTGATGTGAGCAAATGAAGTAACGAGTTGTTATCTAATGACTTAAAAAGAAATGGGTTAAAAAGCAAGAGGAACTAAAGCTAAAGACTCGAGGTGAAACATGCTTTAGCAACAAGGCTTACCCGGATGATTCTGCTGATTCTGAGGCTTCTGCATTCTCGTCCTGTAACAAAATAACTCTTCTTGATTTCTTACAAAAAATAAGTTGGGTAATCATGCAGTATTCGTTTGATTATTTCACACTATGAGGGCTAATATATTCTTATGACTACAACAGAAACTATGCAGTATATAGACACTCTAGCTGTACCGAATATTTGTTAAAAGCAATTGCTGAATTTTAAAAACTGAAATTTGCAGTAAAATGTCCTAGGTAATAACTCAATTATATCTCTACTGAAACTTACAGATTGAAGCTAAGCCTTGCACATGATTATTTTTCTTTAATAGCCAATAATCTCACTTTTACTACATGTGGCACGCAGGCGGTGATACATATAATGATAGAGCACCGGTGGATGGAGGAACATGGAGGAACCCCCACACGCTGTGCCATTTCTTCCATGTGGTTTGTCTGTGATCAACGCCAGTGGCATTGATGAGAGGCAAATGGTTTCTGATTTAAGCATCTTCGTGGCTACCTTAGAAATCAGATATAAATCTCTGTATGGTTCTTTAAGTGTGTTGTAAACTTTAAGGATTCATTAAAACCAGCCAACAAACTTTCTTTTGCAAATTTTGCATGCATGATGCTGAAACCAGTGACTCACTGATTTTTACATTCTCTACTAAGTACAGAGAGTAGAGGAAGTATTATGTCCCACCCAAATATTCTAAGTCAATATTTCACAAAAAATATATGTTTTGAGGTGCCATTAATCCAGAAAAAGCATTTTTAGAAAAAGATCTGTGTGTCAGTCTGTGAACAGCATAACTCAAAAACAAAAACTCACTTAAAAATCAAAGTTGGTATTTACGATTAATGTCTTTTAAAGGTGCAACACAAAGACTTTGAAGAAAATAGCCCCACCCTAAACTACCCTTTACATGGAAAATTTTCGAAAACTGATTTTCTTCAAAATAGCTCTAACGATTTTGATTAAAACGTCATTTTTGAGACATTTTTATGACAAATGAAATGTATATCTTGAATTTTCTGGCTATAGCCCCTATAGTCGCATTTATTCTGGACAACTTTTTCATAACTGGTAAACTGTTAGAGATAGACAAATTCTTAATATACAAAAAATGTAGATCTCACTAAAATACACGATTTATGTCCAAATGAATTTTCTTGTAGGGTGAACCATTTCGGAGATATTCCTTGATGTGAGTTTCGGAAAACGTAAAACTTTCGTGAAATGCAACATCACTGTTCATTTTTTAATATGTTAAGTGTGCAAAAAAAAAAAAACGGAATCTCAAAGCTTTAAAAGATTTGACTATTGCACAAAGCCTACTGTATTCCCATATTCCCCTTGAACCTACAAGGAAATAAACAAAAAGATAATTTCTGCAAATGTTTATCTCAAATAACATGAAGATATACAAACAAGTTTATTCAAGATGTTCTCGGGCTTCTAGCCAGGTGTAGTGATGCAGAGCGATCAACGTTTCGGGAGTGTACATCTCTCCCATCTTCAGGATGAATGACTAGCAAGAGTGAAGGGACCAGTATATGTACTGTCTGCTAGTATGTACCGAGTAGAAAACACCCAGTCTAATGTGGAGGTGGTTCACCGCTCCGTTGGAATCTGTGTTTTCTGAGTCGGTCAATTTCCAACTTTAAGGCTGGTTTCCAGGAGGGACTAAACTGCAATCCAGTGTCCCGGTTCAGTGCGTTCTTCTCGGAGGAGATGCACAGAGCCTCCTTAACCCTCTGTTCTCATAAACCACTACATTTTGCCACAATGGTTGTTTCTTTGAAGTTAGCTCTGTGGTCTTCTTCAAAGCAGTGCTCCGCCAGCCCTGACTTGTCAGGCTGCATTAAGCGTATGGACCGTTCATGCTCCTTGACTCCTGGTACATTAAGGTCCAGTTTGTCCTTTACCGGCCTTACTAGGTGTTTAATCTTCAAAGGTGGCTTGTGGATGGTTCAATGTTGTGTTTTGCCAGAATTCTACTGATTCTGCCGGATAGATTGCCAGTATATGGGATGCAGGCAGTGGTGGTCAGCTTGTCTGGTGACCGATCCATTGTGACACTCTGCCGAGCTTCCTCACACACCTCAACAGCCTCCGACCCGAAATTCAGTTTACCATGGAAGTGGAGAAGGACGGAACGCTACCATTTTTGGACATTCTGCTCTCCAGAAACAGCAACGGTACTATGGGGCCTGCAGTGTACCGCAAACCAACACACGCTGACCTCTATTTGAATGCTCACAGTTTCCATCATAAATCACAACGAATGGCTCCATATTTATACTGATGGATCATTGATATCAAACCAAGATGGAGCAGGGGCTCGAGTCACATGTTACCTCTTTTCCTATTACAAATCTTTAAGTTATGGAACAACAAACTTCGATGGAGAAATTAAAGCAATTTGAATGGCTCTACAAAATCTTTTGTATAGAATTTCACATTTTCATCAAGCAGTTATTCTCTCAGATTCCAGAGCGGCAATTATAGCAATTACTTCCAAGTTGTTATCAAAAAACCAAACAATTGTAGAATGTTGGAAAATCCTTACCCATCTAACAGCACTTCAAAAACACCTAGTCTTCCAAAGGATACCACCTCACTGTGAACTGAGTGGTAATGAGAAAGCTGACTTTCTTGCTAAAAAGGGTACTGGCAATGTGCAGAAATCTATAGTTAATCTACCATTTTATGCAGCTATAAGATTAGTCAACTCTGAATTCAAAAAAATTATTGCAAAATAATACAGGACATGATTGTCTTGCAAAACATTTAAACAGAATTGGGATATATTCTTCACCACTCTGTCCTCTATGTGATCTGCAAGAGGAAATGGATAGAGACCACCTTCAAATATGCCCGGCCACTTCTAGTGCCCCATCCATCAGTGAAAAATATTGGAGAGCAAGAGGATTAATGACATCATTGTCAGAAATCCAGCATTAGCTAACAACAACATTAGACTGGGTGATTTCTACTTGGTACGTACTGGCGGACAGTACATATACTGACCCCTTCACTCTTGCCACCCTTTCATCATCCTGATGATGGGGGAGATGTACACTCCCGAAATGTCGATGGCTCTTCATCACTACACCTGGCTCAAAGACCAAGAACAACTTGAATATGTTCGTCATCAGGAAAGCTTTATTCATATTCTAAAGTTGGCACTTAATCATACTGAAAAAGCAAGGAACACTGAATACCATCTTTAAGAATCAGCACATCAAAACATGCACAAATGAGATTGCAAACAATGCTCACTCTTCCCAAATGATCAGTGAAGCAAATATTACTACTATATGTAAAGGTTTAAGTTCAGATTGTAGGTCTACAAGTCTTCATCAGACATCCCACATTTCCAAAGTGTGCTTTCCCCACTCCCAACACTGCACATACAGTTTTACACTACATACTGTGCTTTGAAAATAACCATCACAAAATTTCTGATATTATACTTTTTGGAAAGATTGGTCTACCCAGCAGACTACTTTCCCCTCTATTGCTTATTTGCATGATTTCAACATTTCAAAGGCCGCAGGAGTCTGCAGGTAACAAATAAATCTCATGCATTTATTTCCCTCATATGAATTTGCTATGACCAAAAGCTTACGTGTTCTGGGAAGCAATTGACACTCATTAAACAATTGCCTTGTTCTAAGAGTGCAGCAATCATTACTCGCTGTAAGTCTGGATAATTCTTATTCCATTGCTCTTCTGAGAATTGTTTGCTCTCTGATACCAACCATAACAATATATTTATACGTGAATTGCACTAATATTTGAATACTCAGCCATTCTGTATAATGAAAGCAGTAATAACAAATATTTCTAGTCATATAAATGTTTTGTACTGATATACTCACCCTGTTCTTATTCTGCCTGAAAAAGTTTGAAACAGATGTTTCTACTTGGCTTCCAATTTCTGTTGCTGTTCTTTCAACACTCACTTCACCATTCTCATTGTACACATTTAACTCTTTCTTTACTTTCCTCACAAGATCTGAAGAGAAACAATTTCCTTCTTTCTTAATATCAATATCCAAATTAAACTCTGGCTCCTTTAATTTTGTATTACTATCCAATTCAAAGTTACTGCCACAAGCAAGACTGTCACTCCTTAACCTATTTCCAAAACTTGTAGAAAAAATGACATTCTCATTTGGTAAGTCTGTTGAAACGTCAACTTCTTCTTTGATGTGTATATTATTCCTTTCAAAGTCATTTCTTATTGTTATACCATTTTTGTAACGTCCCTCTCTATCCATGGAGTAAAGATCTCTCCCATTTGTTAAGTGTGTATCTGAAATGTCAACTTCTTCTTGAATATTTATATTGTTAACCATTTCAAAGTAATGCTGACCAGTGGTAATGTCATTCCCAAATAATCTTGCAGGATCCGAGAATGAAACATCTCTTTCATTTGGTCCACCTTCTTCTAGAACACTCACTTCTGTATGATTTGTTTTGCTATCCATTTCATAGGCTGTAGAAAATCAAAACATAATTAGTATTTCATTTATATCTCATTCAACACATACAAAGAATTACTGCTATATAAATAAATGAGCAATCATGAGAAATGAATCAATAACTGAAGGTGATAATGCTGAAGATGTATAGGAGTGCAAGATTTTTCAAAACTATGATTTAATCAGCAATTATGTTCTCAGAGACATTACACTCATTGAATTAAACCTTATATTGTGGACACAGTTTATTGGCAGTCCCCAGGAGTTCAAAATGGCCAACATTACACTAAACAGCTGACGGAAGTATCACAAAAAGCAGTCCTACCGACGTACATAATAAAGCCATTTCTAACCTCAAATATCACAGTGTTAAAGTAACATGCTTTCAAACGATAATAATGCTTGAACATGTTATCACACAACACATGATGAATGTACTCACCTTCGGCAAATCTTGTTCTGCAATAACACTTTTGGATAAAATTACTTCCAAGCACTAAATATTCTAATATATACAACATGTACTACTGTGTAGCAAATACAAAAATAACAACACTAACTACATAAGTGCTGAGGCTTTCACAGCCGGCATTATCAACTATGTTAAGTAGATTTTCCGGGCTTGTGGGCCGTGGTCAAGTTGGATTACCTTCCTCCGACGTTTCGCTGAAAACTGCGTCCAGCATCTTCAGGGTCAACCTCTGTTATTTTGGTCTAAATTAGCGGCTGCACATAAACTAAAGTTCACTGCAAACTTGTTCAAGCACAAGCCACTACCAGTCTCGCTTGACTCGGGAAGCGATAGAGATTTTTATGCATAAAAACTCCTACAATCGAAAAGAAAAGAGACAGCAGATAAGCAAAACTTGGCTCCCGGCTCTAATAAGAGGGAGAAGAAAACCCGAGACATGGAAAGCTTTCTCTTTTATACCAGGATCAGAGACATCCCATTTGCCGGCATTCGAAAATATAATTTGAGATCAATTTATTAAGAAAAGATTCGTTAGCGATAATCTCATGTTGGTATTCATGAGAACGAGCGATCCTGAAAATTTGTTACCAAGGACACTAATAAGAAACAAAGATGAATATGAAAGTTTGCAGTGAACTTTAGTTTATGTGCAGCCGCTAATTTTAACCAAAATAACAGAGGTTGACCCTGAAGATGCTGGACGCAGTTTTCAGCGAAACGTCGGAGGAAGGTAATCCAACTCGACCACGGCCCACAAGCCCGGAAAATCTACTTAACATAGTTAACACTAACTATAATTGCATATAGTGTTCTAAAACAATTCAAAACAAAATCACGCAAAAACAAGCATGACGTCCACTGATTGATTAATTCATTAATACGACGTCTAAACAGAATCTTGTTTTAAAATCTATCGGTCAGCCTCTCTGCAACACGTTCATAAACTGGCAACATAACACACACAATAACACCAACTATGGCCATAGTTTACCATGGTTATATGTTACAAACAGATGGTGGCACTAATGCAACCCAATGGATGGAATATCACCATATATAACCAGATTGCACCATAATGGGGGAAAAATGTCAAAATTGTTTTTTGGGGTATCTCAATAAGCTGCGCCGACTATACTAACTGGAAAATGTAGAATGAGATTGAAAAATTCAATGGGATAGCAAATATTTGAATCCCAGTCTCAATCCCATTGCTGTAACCACTGAGCTACCTGTCAACATGCCAACACAACATAAAATTTTGATCTCAGATAAATCCAAGATCATCTTTTGGTTTATGCGGAAAACACAAGTGAGTTTTTCTGTGTTCCCTAGTCATTCCGCAGGAGGCAGATAATTAAGTGTTGCATGATATCTACCACCAGAGCTACTCTCACTGTTATATCAACTACAGTGGCTCAGTGATGAACCACAAAGTTATCTTCACAGAAAAAAATCCCACAAAATCCATAAAAGAGGGTACATTTACTTCATACAGCAATTTCAACACTTGCTATGCCTCCTCAGAGAGCATACCTTTACCCAGGAGCAGGCACATCTACTTTTTCACCAGAACAGGTGCATTGTGTACTCAATAATCCACATTTGTTTCTGCAAAGCCACATACAAGATTGAGTGAACACCAGCTTGGGATCACACACCCACACCCCCACCACCACCCCACACACACCCCCACCCACACCCACATCCACACACACACACACAAGCATTCGCTAACAGTCATGTGTGTTATAATGAGGATAAGTCAGTAAGATGAAATTACTTACTTGAGCAGGTAGATGGGGTACACTCAAGCTCAACAATGCTGAACAAACAAGATTGTTTATAATCTTTCCAACTTGCACAAAAGAATCTAATTATGCCAATGAATGAACAAAAGAGCAAAGAATAAATAGCTAGTGCAGAAGATGATAGAATCATTTGTAGTGTTGTCACACGCAAAAAGTAACACTGGGATACTTTATACCCCAGCAACCCCATTCTTGGGTTAAATGTGAGGTAATCAGAGCACCTATAACCACAAAGTGCTTTAAACCTTTGCAAATATTCCCTCAAACCACGTAATATTTGACTGCAAAAAAAATATAACTTGAGAAAGTTCATCATTTTCAGCCATACCTTCCCTACCATACGTGGCTTGATTAATCCACTCTCTCAAAATTATCATTCTACAAAATTCATACACTAAGAACTAAACTACGCAGTCAACTGACATAAATATATAACACTGTAATTACACCAACGAAATATCTGTGGCTTTACAGAGATAAGGAGCTCAACTCTGGAAAAATATAAAATCTGTAATAAATACACTTACTTCAGTGTAGTATATTAACAGCCTCATCAACCTTTAAAAGCACTTTTGTTCCACTTACATACAACTTAATTTTTAAGATTGATGAAGCTTTTAATATTGTTACTATACACAACTATTACCTCAATATGCTTACAAGGGAACTATCACTATGCTCACACCGGTACGTGCTTGGGAGTTTGACGGCAACATCTCTATTCTAAGTGGGGCCTGTGTACCAAAAATTGGGCATGGAGTATAGCCATGAAAATGATTCCAGAATACCTAGGAGCATATACAGCATGGAAGTGAAATGATCCGTCAGACTTTAACAGCAAATTTCTCATGTTGTGAATAACAAGAAAGTCTAATACCAAAATGTTGAAAAGTTTATAGTTTTCTAGAAAAAAATATTTTTATCAAAAAAATGTATCATCACCTGGCTGAATTATTATTGACTGAAGGTTCTTGATTTATAGCTATATTCATAGAAAATTGAATAAACAACAACTTTTTTCCTTTGGCATATTTCAATAGATTAATTTACACGAAAACCATTGAATCTATTGAAATACGCCAAAGGAAAAAGTTGTTGTTTATTCAATTTTCTATGAATATAGCTATAAATCAAGAGCCTTCAATGAATAATTTTTCAGCCAGGCGACGATACACTTTTTTGATAAAAATATTTTTTTCTAAAAAACTCTAAACTTTTCAACATTTTGGTTTTAGACTTTCTTGTTATTCACAACATGAGAAATTCGCTGTTAAAGTCTGGTGGATCATTTCACTTCCACCCTGTATAATAACACAGCACTGTACAGGAGGAATTGTTCAACCCTGATTGGCAGTGGTCAACACACATCACATTTTCCTCTCAAAAGAACGGTATTTGCCTTAATGGTTAGCCATGAGTTAAATCAGCTCGAGCACATAAGAAAGTTGGAAAGCACTGACTTAATTTGTCGCTCTGAAACGGGTGAGATATGACTCCAGTGAATATACTTGAGTTTGCACAGCTTTATTTTCGTGATAAAGGGTTTTCTTTAGGCAAAGTAAGATTAGAAGAAATGCAAATGACCAAGCAAATTATTGATTTAAGGCAATGTATCTGTGAAAATTAAAAAAATCCACAGTCTTCTTCAGATTGCTTTGAATTCTTTTTCTACACACTCGGAACATAAAATAAAAAATACAAACAAAATTTGAATGTCATATGTCAAACCATTTTTATATTATTCATATATTTATTATAATCTTCGCAAAACTTAAAGGCATATGGAGACAGGGCGTGCTGCAGACTCCAGCAAATCCTATGCTTGCCCCTCCTACCAGCGCTGCCGAATGTGGCGCATGCATCTCACACACTCTTATGTACAGAACCTCTACTGGTACACGCACTACGCTTGGCAACAGCGCTCCGCTTGAGCATTGGCCAGCGTTCACATGCCTTTAACTTTTGCGAGTGGTATAAGAATAAATCACTTTTTGATATGCCTATATGAAATGACCCTTGGACACTACAGCTTATTGTATCTCTCCTAAATTTCTAATTTGAGCTCAGTATAGGAATATAAAGAAATTGTCATACCAAAATTGCTTTCATTTAATTAGTTTAAGAGAAAAAAATGTTTTGTAAACAATTTATCAATATTTTCAATTTTTTCAGTATGAGTTATCAAAAATATTTAATTTCAGCTCAATTATTTAATATTTTTTAACTAGAGCACGACAAATTTTAATACTTTCATCTCTGAAGGTCTCCTGAAAATTTCAAGCTAATAAGTTATAAACTAGGGTCCGAAGAGCATTTTGAATAGTGAAAAACGCTGAAAAAAAAAACTGAGAAAAATTAATTTTAAAGTTTAACAGTATGTTTTTGTACTTTACATAAATCCAATCAATTTAAATTCCACAGCACCATATGTGGGACACCCTGTTGCTTTCTTCTTGGACTCAGTAGCAGTTTTTGAGAATTTTAAGTTTATTGAGTTTCTAACACTTTCACGGCCGGTATCATTACTAGAAACAACATATTCCGGACTATTCGAAATGTTTAGTTCCTCCGGGCTTGTAGGCCGTGATCTAGAAGGCATGGTAGATACCAACGTTTTGCCAAGTACTGCGCTTGGCATCATCAGGGTAACACAATCCTCCATCTGCACTGGTCAGAGTTTGAATGTGGAAGCAGAGAAGTAGTGAAAGTAATGACCGTTACCATCCGTTACGGTTGTTTGTATGGGTGGGGATGGGTGGGGCATGGTTGTGCTGGCTAAGGTAGTGACTGGCCGGTTGTAGGTGAGGTTTTATTACAACTGTTGTGTGTGTCTGAAAGTTTATCTAAGACCGGTATCCATGCTTTATGTACACGTAGTATTTCTTCTTTGCAATTGAAGTGAGTTAAGTTTACTTCCACTACTCCTCTGCTTCCACATTCAAACTCTGACCAGTGTAGACGGAGGATCATGTTACCCTGATGATGCCAAGCACAGTACTTGGCAAAACGTTGGTATCTACCATGCCTTCTAGATCACGGCCTACAAGCCCGGAGGAACTAAACATTTCGAATAGTCAAGACACCGACCATAAAAGCCTAAATACATCTATATTCCGGGCTTATGGGCCATGGTCTACTGGGTTTCTTCTTCTTCCCAGACATTTCGTCTGCAACTACGGCAGACATCATCAGTGGCGGGTAGGTCAAAGTATCCTAGAGGAGATTTCAACAGCAACTGCACTGCTTTCTCCGTGGGATGCGGTATTTATATCAGTGGCTGGAGGGGAGGTCTGTTGAGATTGCTCTGGATGGGCAATGGGCTGGACCAATGTTGGTGGCCTGTTGTTATCTGCTGGCATCTGACTGGCTTGTGTGAAGTTCTTGATTTTTGCTTTTGCTAGTGCTGTTTGCCATAATCTGTTAAGTTTAAGGCCTTCCTCCTTGCGATTGAAGCTATTTTTATGCTTTTGTATTTTGATGGCTTCACGGAATAAGCGAGAATAGTAGTAGGACGTAGAGGCTAGAATATCTGTGTTTTGGTACTGGATGATAAGTGAAAAAAAAAGCAGTGCAGGTGCTGTTGAAATCTCCTCTAGGATATCTCGACCTCGCCGCCACTGATGATGTCTGTTGTAGTCGCAGACGAAACATCTGGGAAGAAGAATAAACCCAGTAGACCACGGCCCATAAGCTTGGAATATATTGTTTCTAGTAATTTTAAGTTTGCCTGGTTGTATCTTAATATGAAAACTCACCTTTCGCCTTCGCATTGTTCACAACATTTACAAATTTATTGCTCTTAGCTAATCTCTACAGTATACACTTTCACTAGTTTATACACAAAATACATAAAATATCTACTAGTTATGGCTATATTATACACTAACAAATAACTTGAAACCTATTAACTACCTAAACAGGTCTAATATATAACTCGAACACTGAAATAATCTGGCAAAATTACAGAATTACAGAACACTGACAGCGTTTCTTTGTTTGGAAGCAAAACATATGCCAGAGTCGTAACATTTCAGCTCAATATATCAAATTCATTTCAGCACAGCCAACTCACAACCTTTCTGAAGCAAAATTCCCTTCAAGATACCAAAATCTAAGCCAGGGAAAACAAAAAACGCATTTCAAAGCTTTAGTGACAAAGTTTAGTCAGGACCACTGATCCGCACATACATTTAAAATAAAAATTATTTTCTTGTTTAACGACGCTGTCAATTGCCAGGATCACATCAGCGTCGCCGGTGTGCCGGAATTTTGTCCCGCAGGAGTTCTTTTACATGCCAGTAAATCTCTCGTTTTTAAGCACACTTAAAAACCATCGGCCTGGGCCGGGTTTGAACCCGCGACCTTGGGATCAGTAGGCCAGCGTCTAACCAACTGAGCCACCCAGACCGATCCCGCACCTGCATTTCAAAGCTTTAGTGACAAAGCTTAGTCAGGACCACTGATCCGCACTAGGAAATGCCCTCCTGGAGCTCTAAAAATGGCTGATATTGAGAAAACGAAAGTGTGCCATTAAAGTACATCGTATAAGGATAATAAAAAATGCAAACGGTAAAAATAAAAATTTTAAGGAATTTTTACTGAAACATTGTCTTAATTGAAAGAAACTGTATTGTTATTCGTGTGATGTCAGAAAGAATGTTAGACCTTGCACAGTAAGGTAGGGAAAGTGAAATCAGTGACACTTCATCTTCATTGTCCATGTGCGGTATTCACACTCCAAATTCTAGCAGAACTAAAGGTATGGGTTCGAAACTCCAGGTAGAATCTTCGGAATGTATTAACTCAAAAGACTGATCTCCAACAAAGTCCACCAGTTGCAACTATGTGTGCAGTCCACAGAGAAAAAGGAAAGAAGATGTTAATATAGATTATAAAAGAAGGGTCATATCCGTTTGGATTAGCCAGGGTGGTAAGAAATGGTAATTATCTAGTGTCCATGGCAAATTTCATTTAGTTATGTCACTTAGGCAACTTCACACTTGAAAGAAACAGATTGAATTCATGTGCCTCCACTCCATCAAGAATAACAGAATTGTGTATGAGAAATTATATCAGGTCAGCTGCCCCTTATTCTCGAGTTTTATGCAATCTGCATTTTATAGTCCAACATGAAAACATCGACCCCATTACCAGGTTCTATCCGCGTATTTAACATGGATGTTAAACACTCGATGAAATTAGTACTAATATAGATGTTATCACATTGCTTTTTAATATACTCGTAATCAGACAGCTGACGTTTGCACTTCTGCAAATGTTCACTGGAACCAGTGAATATTACATCTTAAACGGAATGTTTAGCTCACACGTTACTAGGTAGCTTAGTTGGAACGGGCACAAGACTCCAAAGTAATCTGTCTGCTGTGAAGGTGGTTCGAATCACCTACATGTAATTATTTTTTTTTTTTTACTTTGCAATCCTCACAATTTACAAACTATTATTCTGAAAACTGTCATTATATTCATTTTTATTGTTTTATTTATGTTTTATGACCTTGTTTGATGTTTCTTTATTGGTTAACTACAATTATGTAGTCGTATAAACACACCTGTAGGTAGGTGCAATTGAAATAAGGATCATTCATACACATTTGAACACAGAAAGCAAGAAAATTACATTGTCAGAGTTTAACATGGAAGTTAAACTCAATTTTGCACACAATGAATTATTGTGCTATTAAAAATGCAGACAACCAAAAACGATTTAAATTATGTCCTAAACCCTCAGGGACTTCATAATTAGATTATTGTGAATTCGGTTTCCAAGTTTTGATGAACATAAAAAAAAATATTTACACTGCTCGACTCGAACCTGTGTCATTGGGGGTTAAGCACAGAGAACCCGTCACAATCCTATTCAGCTATTTCGAGACTTCCTGAAAGTATGTACCACGTCCAATAGTAGGACTTGTATGCCTGGCACTATGCCATTGCCACCTCGCAGGTTTTCGGGCTTGGTTTAGCGTTTTAAGACAGTTTTAATCACTTACTGGGCGTTTTAATATTATTACTTAAATGGTAAAAGCTGTTATGCATATTAATTGAGATGCACGAGGCGTAGTTCACGCAAAAATGCAAATAAACTGTTGTTTACTAATATGTCTGTTTTGACTGTACGGGTCCATGATGGATGAGGCGTGTCTAAATTTTTCCTAATTTTTGGCAGCCAATCCCTGCTCTAAGTACAAGAATTACGTTGCTATGTATACTCTAATAAAAAGTTTGTAAAATCGGCTGGAAACCGGAATTTGCTCCCAGTAAACGAGTTGTAAGTTTTTGAGGTGTACTTTAGCGAGGAGTACGTTCTGTCCCTTAAAGCACTGTTGCTCTCAATTTTGTGCATTCCTCTCTTTAAGAACATCAAGCAATACATTTTAGTAAGTGCAAAACTGGACTAAGGCACACATGCAGTTAGATGGGTGGCCTACCTTCCAAAAAATAAGGCACGGCTGACTCACCTGGTATGTTCACTTTGTTAACGCTAGAAAATTATAACAGAATATCAAGGACGAAGATTTGAAAGTATGGGCCCAGTAAATTTCAAGACACTTCTTCTCAAAAAGGTAATTTTAGTGCATCACATTGTAATGGGATTTTATGTATATTAGGTCGATGTACAGATGTCTCGTACCATGGCCTAGCCTTTTACAGAGAGCTTGACAATACTTTTTGTACTATCTCGGGCACAGTACGGATGTATTATAAGGAAGATTATTTACGAAAATGCCTTAAACACTTTATTTCCATACAGATATTGCAATAAACCTGTATATTTTACTTCTTCCACTGATAAGGCATCAATACATAGCCATTTTTTTCTTTGTTGTTTATTTTGTACACAAGTGAAGTCAGTCTCTGACGCCTATGTTTTTCCATCTAGAATCATTTCAGACGCTTTATGCAAGAAATACTGCTTCAACATGCATGGATTGCTCCTTTTAAAACCACGCCCAAAATTAACAGTACAAAAACTAAACATTTGTGTCCCAATACTTCGTGAAAAAAGAAGAAAAACTCATAGTGACTGATTTGATTTTGGAAACAGCTATAGTGAACACAGTTTATCAGCAGTTCCCAAAAGTTCAACATGGCTGACATTACACTAAACAGCTGATGAAAGATTCCCAAAAAGCAGTCCTGCCAACATACATAATAAAGGCATTTCTAACCGCAAATATCAGAGGGTTAAAGTAACATACTTTCAAATGATAATAATGCTTGAACATCGTTACCACACAACACATGATGAACCTACTCATCTGGCAAATCTTGTTCTGCAATAACTTTTGGATAAACTCACTTCCGAGTGCTAAATATTGTAATATATATTTAATGCACTACTGTGTAGCGAACACAAAAATAACAACAGTAACTATAACTGCATATACTGCCCTAAAGGAATTCAACACAAAACCAAGCAAACATGAGCAGTACATCCACAGATTGACTAATTAATACGGCATCTAAACAGAATCTTGTTTTAAAATCTATGGGTTGGCTTTTCTGCAACACGTTCATAAACACGGACTCTGTGGCAACATAACAGATGCAATAACACCAGCTATGGCCATAGTGTCACCATGTTTATATGTTACAAACAGTTGGCGGCACAAATGTAACCTAACGGACGGACAATAACCAAATATAGCTTGATTGTGCCATAATGGGGGAAAAATGTCAAGGTTGTTTTTTGGGGTATGTATCTCAAGCTGTGCCTGCTATATTGAGAGGCTACTAAATTATTCCCCATCTTCAATCTATAACACTGACTAAAGTGGATTTGAGCATGAATAAGAGCAAACAGGACATTGCCTTTTGCAGGAGAGAAACATACAGAAACTGTTGCTCTATTTGTTAACATACTGACACATTCATACACTATTACGCCCACTATTACTATGAATGGTACTCTGTTGGTAAATTATTCATTGTATTGCAGGAGGCTAAAGGCACTTTTGGCACTTAAATTTCTAAACCCATGTTCAAGGCAAAAAATTTAATTGTCTCTGTCACAAAATCATGCAAAATAGTCAAGAGTTGAGATACTGGTTTAAGCAGGATTTCTTTCCTTTTGGTGCAGATAATTGTGCTTTGCTTTTGGATTCATGGACAACTTACAATGGTACAAGTTGCTTTCAAGACATTCCACCCCACAAGACCACTGAACTTCCAAGATCCCTCTGGGAACCAGGAAAAATTCAACCTTCAGACAAGTATTTCTTTTGTCAATGTAAAGCACTGTACCTTCACCTCACTGAAATTTTTACAGCTAATAAGAATGTTAACTAAGTTTTTCACAGAGACAGTATCTCGAAAATACACTCATGCATACATTACCAAATTTCTTACCCGCAGTTCCAGGACATGGTTAAACATTCGTGGTTTGCAGCCAAATATACAAAAGAATGACCTCCCTAGTTTATTGTACCTGTTAAATACTGTCTGCAAACAAGTATAAAAGAATGTGAAAAAGACATGATTATTTGCTGTGCATGGTGCAGGAAGAATTTGTGCTTTGATCAGTCCATCGACACAAGCCACTTTTGGTATGCGTTCATGGTAGAGAAACAATAAGGGGGGAGAAGCAGAAGCTAGCACAGAGCTGACGAGGGATGCCCAGAAGCTGCTTGCAGGGCATTGCAGTTCCACTCTGGAGAAGATTTTTGGTGCACGTGTGTTATATACAGTAGGCATTATGCCATAACATTTTCCTGTGCATAGTGATGCGAGTTCAGTGATAGTTCCCTTGTTAACTGTGAGATACTTTATCAACATGGTCCTGAATATTTTGAGAGCCTCATTTCATCTCCTCTCATTCCATTTTGACATATGGAGAAATTCTGTACAAATTAAGGTTTGCTTATTTCAAAAGATTGCTTTACAGATTCTGTGTATTGTTGGGTCTTAATATTCCTCTAGAGCCCTATTTATTACAAGCTTTAAAATTCTTGCTCTTCTGCAAAAATAAGATTCCCATAATTATGAGAGTTCTACAAGAAACCTAGCTGTCCATGGACACAATAAAATCATGCAGGTGATCTGCAAATGCTCTAAAATGTTTGAAGTATCAGTATTCTGCACTAAAAATTTATAATAGGTTTCTAAGTGACTTAAAAATGCTGAAAATCTAAAGAACACTTTCAAAATATAATTTAAGTCAGTCTGAAATACCCACACTCCATACAACATGGATAATTGCTTCAATTTAACATTACTAGAACATAATTATTTAACTTGCCATTCAATTTTTAACCAGTTTCCCTGAACTTGCTTCGAAGACATTATGCTGTACTCCAACAACGCTTGTTCAAAACTGCCTTATTGCTTGTTGTCACTGCACATATGCACGCAGTGGGGGTATGCGTTCATTTGCTCTAAGGGAGGGTGGGCATCTAACCTACCTGTTTATAAATTATATTGGCTGGCTCTGTTGCATGGCATTGTTGCCACTACAAAAAATTCTACTCGCTAAACAGATTATGCTTGCCATGCTTCAATTAGAGAGTAGCTTTCATTCAGTTGTTTTTCCCCTAGGTCACAGCAATGCCATCTACAGTGTATGAATTCTGCTAGTATTGGGGTTTAATTTTACAGATGCTATGGCTATGTTCTGTCATTCTACAGTGGTGGCCATTGGAACGACTTCACTCTACTTATAAAATAGTCTCTCAACTGCACCTTGCAGTTTAGAGCCCTCAATCCCTCGGCTGCACTTAAATCAGTTGTAAGAACAACAATGTGTGTTAGTCATATGTTGACAGCTCTAGCTCTGCAGTTGGGAGGTGGAACAAGCAGTTCTCTTTGTTAATAGCACTGTCAATTACCAGGATCATATCATACGGCTGCTATACCAAAATTTCGTCTTTAGTTTTACATGCCAGTAAATTTATTAACATAGTCACTTTCACTTTTTTCTTCTTCTGGTTATCTTCCCCTTATGTAGGACTTACAAGCCAGTGCCTGGCCTAGGGTCAGAAGCCTGTCGGGGAGCAGACAAACATATGCACCGGAAATGGCTGGTCAGCCAAGCGCCAGACATGATAGTGAGCAAGCGGATGATGTGAAATGCAGGCGGAATGGAAAGGTGCAATGAGTGGCGGGAGAACCCGGAGAAAACCCGCCCAGACGCCGCTTCGTCCATCACGAATACCTCACCCCAGAATCGAACCCGGGCCGCTTAGGTGGTAGGGGAACGGTCTAACTACTCGGCCACCGCGCAGCCTTATTATAATTAACATACCAGTGCGATTTCGAGAACAATAATCATTTCTCAGCGCAGAATATAACCTAACTCGCACAAACAGGACACATACCATTAATATATCTCCAAGTAATACATAATGTGCATAATTTACTTCAGTGATTACATATCAATTTCACTCTCAGTGCCAAAATTTCGTTTCTGGACCACAAGAAAACTACGTGTTTACATACATATGTCCTAGGAACACCATAATGTAATGCACTAAAGCACAATCGACTTACAACTATCGAACAAAACCCGTTCTTTGCTACTTATTGCTACGACTATGTTTATATGCATACGTCCAACCGAATGACAACTATGGAAACAATCGATTGTACCGGAAACTATCCTTCACCAACCAATTGATAGAACATTCTGTCGGCATTACTACTCAGCATTGGCTTTGTTTTAATCACATATCAAACTACTCAAGTCCTAAAATGTACGCCCTATAATTATGTATTGCAATATAATTTCACGGTCTGCCAGACACCCACTAAACTACTCGTACACACCTGTTTTTCTCGGCAACTGTTCACCAAACACGAGTAGTAAATACTGCTACAACCAAACATCCACCATTGTGACTGTCCAGTGTCCAAGGGTGGTCTACTAGCAAGATCAAGGTAACTAGAGAAAGAAGGTAGGCCACTCCGGCACAATTACTGCCATTGGCTGCCGGCAAGATACGTCACACGGAGGTCTCAGAGCGCGCGCAGTTCAGACGGCAATAGAAAGTGAGCGCTTCAAACCCGTTTCGACATATACCATTTAAAGCATTGACTGACAGTTCCAGTGCGTAAACACTTAAGCAATAATTAACAAAGTGTAGAAAAATACAGTGATATGTGATAGAAAAGATACCTTAACCGAAAACACATTAGAAACGTTCGTCAATACATTCTACTAATTACAAACCAATTTTACCACCGCCACCGAAACTACGAGTAGAATCAAAATAAGAAGTAACAAATTATCGTTTGATCTTAAAAGTAGACTCACATTTGCTCATGTTGTTGCAGAAGAAGTAGCTGACGCCCACTGCTAACACTTCCTCGCGTTCGTTTTTGTCATACTTACAGCTTTTAGTTTGTTATTTAAATGTCGTATCCTAATGAAAGTGCGGGTCCTGACGTATAGGGAAACAATTCTTTCATCCAATTCAGGAAATTTAGAGCAAATCATGCCAGTAAGCGCTTTCATCACTCCAGCACATTTTGAAACATTAAAGCCATGGAGTCCCGCAAATATAACTTCAAATTCCTTCACTTTTTGGTACCACTGTTCAGTCGGCCGAACAAGTTCGCCCTTTGAAATAACTGTAATCCAGTCCTGTGGCACTTGTTTTGGCAAATTATAGTCACTGTCTTTGCTTCCCAAAGTACTGTCAAAAGGCCGGCATTTGTATGCAATGTAACCCGTAAGATACTTTATAGCGTCTGTGTTAAAATCTTCCATTTCAGAAGTATCGCTTATACTCGTATCTTCTAGTAGTATTGCCTCCTCATATTCAGTGGGTGCCGAAATTTCTTTAGCAACGTCCATGCACAGCTCGGTAGAAATGAAATCTAAGAACTGAGTGTCACAATCGAAGTCTTGTTTACACTGGTTTGTCTGATTAATCGCCTCCACTGATGCTCCATCGGAAATTGGAATTTTGTTGTTGCCTGTAAGAAGCAGTAGGCGTATTCTGTTTCTTACTTCAAAAGGTGAGGGATTGTTATAAAATATACCCAGTCCTCGAATAAGGGAGAAAAAGTTTTCCAGGCAGTCTTGGTTAAGCCTAGAGGTCAATGTATATGACATGTTTAACTTTTTCATTTCTCCATGTAATCCCAAAAGAGACTTTATGGATGTAATGAAGCCCTTCTGAAATTGGACTAATCCTTTATGACGCCCAATTCTAATTCCGCTCACGATATCCATAAACCGGAGCAGAGTATTCTCCTGGCTTCTTAAATTCAGCCCATATCCACTTCTGAGCATTGTTTTCTCGTCCTTCGGAATCCTAGAATTCAGAACATCGAAGGCATCATTTACTAGCTGAAAGAAAGTGCCTTCTTTTTCCTTATTAAGGCAGTATTTTATTGCCTGAGCTGTTCTTTTAGAAAATAACTGGGCCGCCATTCTGACATTCTGTCTGGATCTGCCAGTTAAGCTTAAATGTGCTGGAGTGATATGATAGCTTATAGATAGATCCCCTGTTTTAAGTTCTAAAAGATCTTCTATAAGATTTTTGTTCATTTGAGTTCCATCCGCTAACCGCAAACCATCATCCAGAAAATGGTTTCGCAGTAACTTTAAAAGGTGAGGAACATCAAAGAAAACCCACTCCTTCCTGGCTTTATCTTTTGGATTAGTGAAAATAGTGAAACGAGTAAGAAATGATACCCTTAATACATTTAAAGTTATTACCGGAAATATAAGTTTTTATTGCAAAACCAAACGAGAAACAAGAGAAGGATATGTATATGCTCTTAATGAGACACATTCATATATTACTTTCAGTAAACATACCCAAATAAACAATTACGTTTTGACATTACATACCTTTTCATTAGTTTGGCTGGTGCTTGTGCTGTTTTGTGAGCTCGAACCCGGGAGCGTGTTACCATGCCAGTTGGGAATCAGCAAATACGGCACCGCATCGGCACGTAAAATTTTCCTTGTAGGTAATCCTAATAATTCATTCCGTAAGTCCCGTTGATAATCCTCAGGACGAAAATGCACGGAGCACACTCCAGCATTGTTGGCGTTGAACTTCTCGCTTCGCTTACGAGATATCCATGTACGCCTTACTTTGTCATTTTTTGGAAATCTGTGATACATCACTCCCGAAGTTTTTGTCCCTCTATTGCCACACTGAGCAACAGCACAGTTAAGCTTGCTTTTAGAAACATTCATTTTTAACACGAATTCACACACTTGTATTTCCAAACATGTAGCATCAACAAAGACTACCCTTTTAAGATAAACAGAAAGATAAAAGGAAGCGAAATACAATGACCTTTGTTTTGTCAAAGAGTGTGCACCGCCTTAACCCAAACCGTACTGAAATTCAGGTATAACATGAACGAAAGGCTAATGACCCTTCCTGTATAGCTAAGCAGTGCTTCTTTCACATTCGGGAAATACGGACAATATTTCTTTCCCATTTTAAAGAAAAGGAGCAATCGGCCCGTGCTGGAATAACCTTGCAATTATACAATACTTTGATGATATTTCACAAATAAACGTAATTTGCAATTAATCACATTATTTTACAGCCTCAAATCAGATTTTCTCTAGTTTTGATCACTGAGGTCATCTATGAAAACGCGCAGTATGTATAACTAAAATTATTTATAGTTGTTTAATGTATTAAAATATGCACAGCATACATTTCCATGATAAAAATCTGATGTGCTATATACAAATGATTTTCTTTGCTCACTCTTGCGCAAAGTATTCTTACCAAGGCTTATCCTTCTATATATTCATGTTAACATAGATAAAATTTCATTATACATTATAAAGGATTCACAGGTGAAAGCGATAGACATACCTTCTCCCCCCCCCCTCTCTCTCTCCGTTTCAAATATATTGGTATTTTCAAAAATGATAGCTCTCGTAATTGTGTTATTTATTTCATTTTCCTCTGCGCTGCATTTTCATATTGCTGAAAAGGAGTGGCCACACAGCTATTCTTAGAAGAACAGCTGAGTCAATAAAATACTGTCTTAATAGGGAAAGAATGTCAGTGTCACATTCTGTTTTCGTTTATTACATTATTAAAAGGCCTTTTAGTAAGGGCTGCGTTGCAAATATAACCTGAATCCTAAAGAAAATGAAAAAAGCGTGTTGAAAGCTCTTAACAAAGTAATAATTGCACGATTATGTGGCACACGGTTGTTCCTTCCACCTACAGATAATTTTAATTTCTGTTTTACAAAATATAACACAATGAGAGCTTTGTTTTGTTCAATTAAAACGCCTGCGTTGACATTTCATGTCAGAAAACAAGGAAAGTAGAGTAGAGATACTTAGATAGTACGATGGGATTTGAATTATATCGTAAAATGTAAGCTGCACGTGTGAATATCGGTACTGCGAGACTCCCGTGTGACGTCATCAGCAGACAGCTCTAGGAAGGGCGATTGCGCGGGAAGCGGGAAGAGGCCCCCCTGTAGCAAGGTAACTAGGTCTACTAGGTGTTCTGTGGTCCAAGGTAACTAAAGCGCGTCTCATCCTTAAAAGACAGTACACGTTAAATGGAGCGCAGTGTTGCAACATGTACTAGTTGCGAATCTTTCTCCGCGAGCGACTCGAGGTGGCCTGAGTCCTGCACTTAGTCCTTCAATTGCTGCTTGACGAGACGGGCACTTTTAACTTTGGTATCCCTCCACGCCTTTGTTACTGTATGACCTAAATTTACAAATGACTCGTCTGTATAAACAATTGATTTTCCCTGGTCCCTAAACCTTTCACGACTTTTAGATATTTATGTCGCCATCTGATGATATCGATATCGTCTCTTTCTATTAATATGCACTTGTTACCCTTTCTTTCATATTCGAACCCCAAATCAGAGTGGCCCTTGAGAAATTTGGTAGGGTCTCATCACTGTTGAACTGTGACAAAATTATATTCAGCGTGGGTGGAATATTTGCAAACAGTAAAGAATGAGCAATTCGCCGCACTCCACCTTGCACTATTCAATCATATTGCGTTAACCTAGCGTTTTGTGTAGTCCCGCCCTTTTTGCTTTCTTTTTCGATGGCGTTCTTAGAGGTCCTTTCATTAGTTCCTTTTTAATCATACACACTACTGCTTCTGAACACCCGATAGCCTTAGCTGTTTCTTTTATCGCCTTACTTACACGCATTTTACTTAAAACATAATCTAACACATTCATAATTATTTGGCGTTCCTTACTTCTTTATTTACCAACATATCGTCCCTTCCTAGCTTCACCCTCCATAACTACAAATATTTACAAAAATATTAAACAAATAACGAAATAACAGCTCACAGTTACGCACACGGCTTCTTTCGAACTAATGCTAGTGCTGCTCCTTATACTATCTTCTGTGTCAGGCCTGACGCTGAATAGACGAATACCTTTTGTTTGCCTTACTGGATAAAAGAAAGAGGTTACTGCCTTTTGGTTTATTTTAAAAACTTTCTCCAACCTTCCTCAACATTTGTTCTCGCTGGTTCCCTGATGTAAACTCAATAACAAAAAAGTTTCACACTGCGTAACTTTTGCAGTGCACATATATAAAATTTTCCGAAAACATTTAATTTAAAAAATTATAACACTTAACTGGGTAAACATAGCGAATTCAAAGTAGGCAGGTAGTAGCACTATAGTTTACTCTACCTAAGAAAAAAATATAGATGCATTCTAGCAGTTAGTTTGTTAGTTAGTGCGTGATGAGTGTAGAAACAGCATATATCGGACTTCTATTGAAAAAAACGTTTTCTGAAGAAATTTGGACCTACAGAAATGTATAATGACTCTGAAAAGGATATAACCTGATAGAGAAAAAAATTCTGCATAGGATAATGTGTTCAAACCTGAAATTTATAACAAATGAATATTTATACCATGCTATTAGGAATCTGGCAACAGAGCGAGGGTAGAAAAGGACGCGGCTAATGGCAACTTGTATGCGCTAGATAGAGACAGAGATGTCCCATTTAACTCCATACTGTCTTCTAAGAGTGAAACGCTATATAGACTGTCATGATCAACTTACTGCCTGGTGCTCTTTGTAAGCAAACAAGATACTTGTATGTTCAAAGAGTTTACTAATTTATATAGTCTTACTCTTATTTAATTGCTTAAAATCTAGTATTGAGCAACTTTTAGTAAGTCCTGTTCAGCAGAATATCGTCCTACTATTTTAGTGTTTATATCGAACTGTTTACTATTGTTCGTCCAGAAACAAAGAATATTGACCAAGGGGAATAGCACGGAGGACTCCGGAACTTTTTCCGGCCACGTGTTCTAATTCCTGTACAGACAAAGCAAGGTATTCATGTCTTCAGTTAGGTACCGAGGAAAGCCGTAGACGAAGCCGATGGTCGAGGCTTATGACGGATGTTTGTTTTGGTATTATTATGCCCGGGTATGTAGTCCGGCCCGCACTGCGATGTTCACATTTCCAAAGGAGAAGTGAACGATTAATGTTATTTTGATTCCTAATATTGTGAATGTGTTAATTTGTTTTGGAGAAATTAGAGGAGACCGAGGCAAGTTGACGAGTGGGGCAAAATGATGAACATGATGAATGACTAAGTTTATTTACGAGTAGTGCCATCTTACGGATACTCCTAGTACTATACACTAAAACCTCGTACTACCTGGCAAAGCCATGAAGCATATACGAAAGAATGTGGAACTGCACAGCTGTTTACACGAGCTTATCGCACAAACAAGGCGAGACTGTATGTACATTCTATTCATATACAATCATATCTTCAGGACAGCGACGTCTCATATAGTGGAAGGCACGAGAGATCATCTATTTGTGGTTTATCACTGATTACACGCAAAGTTACTATTATTTCGTTGTTTTAATGAACAAGACAAGAAGCTATCGCAGTGCTCCACCACCAGAGTCAATACGTCGCGTCGCTTTGCCAAGTAGTACAATCTAGAATCTAGCCGCTGCCTCTATTTTGTTGTTTGATGATGTTCGTGTATTTTGTATAATTTTCAACACTTGCAACGTAAAGTTCGTGGTCTAACGGGTAAGATATTCCGTTATTTTTTGCTATACATGACTACCTTATTTTGTATGCGTTTCACAATCCCTATTTATTTATACGATTTACGTATTTAATTCTTGTTTAACCTACCAGAATAATCAGACGTTTAACGTTCTCGGTCGGGGCAAGTCCACTGGGGCAAGTTAACGATCTGGTCATCTTATCTCAAGGCCTTTATAGCGTTTTCTGTTTGTGTTTCAATGCATTTTTAATTTTGTTTAGTGATTTTCGTGCTGCTCCCAGCAAGGCAAAACTGTGTCAAATGTATATTTGATTAGAGGGTTTAATTTGATTAGTGGGCGTGCAGTTGCGAGTATGCGATCACCCAGGAACCACCACTGACTGAATCCCTTTGTTTTGTAACCACAATAGCATAGCTGATTTCATAGCAGTCCTAAGTGGGGTTTACTTCTATGCTCCCTTTTCCATTACTTCCGAAGTTCCGACATATCGCTAGTGACTTGTACCATTTTACAACTGAAATTAAGAGATATTAACGTAGTAAACATGGAGGTAAGTTGGCAACGTAACCAGCAAAGCAACAAGTGTGCGGAAGTTCACAAAACTCGGGTTATATATCCTCTTCCCTTCATTCCCCTAAGACCATGAGCTGGTGAACAGACACTACAAACAATGGTGTGAGGTAACAAAAACTTGGTATGTTCTTTGCCTGTTCACCGCCGAAACATTTACGGAGCATTCTGTGTGCTCTTGGATATAAAGTGAATTCCCTCTACTCCTGTGACTTCTTTTCTCTTTTGATTTTAGCACTGCCTTCGTCTCCCGAATTTCTTAACCCTAGCATTACCAAGGCTTATTCCAGAGCTTAGAATACCAAGAAGAGTGAATTTGTGATCACTGCTAGTAACAAAAAGTCTCAGCAACTTTCAAAACAAATTTATTTTAAAATTAGGTGTTATATCTTGTCATGTTTATAAGGGAAATGTTTAACATTGTTTAATTAATCCTTTTTTGTTTTGCATGAATCACATTATACCGAGCTGGCAGTACTTTATGACCACCTTGACATTTCATTGTTTCTCAAAAAGATCAATGATGAAAACTTTGGAACAATTACACAATTCGGTACGAAATGGTAGGGTTAATTGTCTTATAGGTTTATGATTTCTTGAACCCATCGTTAATAAATATTTCTAATGTTTGTACTCTTCTGGTATTCATCCTGAAGAACCACATCCTTAACTTTTATGTCCACTAGGCTATTAGTTCCTTGTTTGTGGGTTATTGAGTTGTAACCATTTTCTCTGATACTATTGGTAACAGCTTCTTTCCTCCGTATTTCAAACCCTATTTTGTTGCTGCTTCGACTGGTCTTAGATCCAGAAAAGATAAACGATTTGCTATTGTGACATAACGACAATTCGACAAATCAGTCATTTTTTTTCTTTTCTTGCTTTATTTTCCTTTAAGTGCATGGCCAACATCACAGTTTTCTTTTACTTACGTTAACACAGGCTACAGCCTTTCATGACGTTACAACTAGCAACTGTTTCCTTCCCATAACCTTGACTCACTCCTTTCACTGTCTTTCTTAGCTTTCCCTGTCTCTGATACACTAATTACACAAATGCAATTCTCTTTTATTGACGTTATCAGTCTACAGTATCTCCTGATATTAAAACTCACAACTGTTTTCTTCTCGTAACCTTGACTCGCTTCTTTAACTGTCTTTCTTCGCTTTCTCTGCCCCTCATACACTAATAATATATGTACACAGTTCTCCTTTACTGACGTTAACACAGTCTACAGTTTTTCGTTATCTTACAACTCACAACTGTTTTCTTCTCGCAATCATGACTCAGTTCTTTCAGTATCTCTCTTTGCTGTCTGTCCCTCAAACACCTGACTTGGACGATACAATCACTCCACTCATTAACTGCTTCGTTATCTTCCTTTCGACACGTCTGTACACAGGCAGCTGACACACACACTAAAACGAAAAACTGACTGGTTACGATGACTAATTTCTGCAACTCACTCCTCTGCTAGTTGCTTCGTCCTCTTTTATAGCAAGTATAACAACATGGACCTTACTCTAACTTATACAAATACGCAAACCCCCGGACACTTCTCGAATTATCTATAAAACCCCTTTTGGTTCTGTCGCTCTGCTTGTTGTCTCGTGTTTGCTTGTATGGGGCAGCCTGACCTTCAGCGTCTTTGATGCAGGTACCGCCTTTGGGAAAGGAAATTCTGGCCCCGACCATCCCTTGTTGTGCGCCGCGTCCTATTGTTTTTTATTTGTATTTCAGATTTAGTGCTTTGTGTAAGTTCGGGGATTTTAACGCCTCTTAAATGAACCATTTTGTACTATGTTTTGCAAAACATCAACTCACCTATGTCATATCTGGAACTTCCAAATAATGAACACTTTTGTCTTTTCAAGTCACATTACATACAAGAAATTTTGCCACAGAACTTCACATTTTTAATGTCTTCTGCCTTTGTGCAGCACTATGTGCTGTTTCAGATCTAATGATCGTAAAAACTTTTTTTTGAGAAATTTCTCATTTTGTCCCTACGTATAGCATTATGATCCTTCAAATATTGGTCACGTTTGAAACTTTTACCACAAATTTTGCATTTATATGGTCTTTTGTCCTCATGAAGTGAACTATGTGCTTTCAACTGTGACGAACGCATACAACTTTTGACGCAAATTTTCATCTGTCTGTAGTCTTTTAAGCAAATTCTATAGTTTTGACGATCGCTGAGAACAACTTTTGCACATTTCATGTCTGCGCTGCCTTTCACTTTCATGAATGAAGCAATGTGCTTTCCATGTCATCTGCTCAAAAGTCCTATTACAAATGTTGCACTTGAATAAAGATTTGCTATCATGATTTGACAATAGGCTTCTCAGAATTCACATTCATTTTGCTTCTCCATGTACTGTAGCATGTCTTTTCAAGTCTGAAGACTGAAAAAAGCTTTTCTCACAAACTTTGCATTTATATGCTTTTTTGCCTTCGTGTCTTTCAATATGCTTTTTCAAATTTGATGATCGTTGAAAACTCTTTTTACAAATTTTACATTCATATGACTTTTCTCCCAAATGAACTAAATTATGTCCCTTCAAATGTGATGCCTGCTTAAAAGTTCTACCACAAGTGTGACACTGATGTGGTCTTTCGCCATTATGAATTAAGTTATGGTCTTTTAAGTGTGACATTTGCTTAAACGTTTTCCCACAGATACCACATTCATATGGTCTTACACCATCATGTATTAGATAATGCTGCTTTAGATTTGAGTTTTGTTGAAAGCTCTTTCCACAAATTGTACACTTGTGTGGCTTTTTACCTTCATGAATAAAATAATGTCTCCTTAACTTTGCCTTGTAGTTGAAACTTTTATCACAAATGCTACACTTGTATGGTTTAGTATTATCCTTTTTTCTGGCATTTTCACTACTTTGACTACCGCTATCCTGTCTCTTGGTTTCCCGTGATGGAACCTTGCAAAATCCAGAGGTATCCCTGCTTTCACTGGATAGAGCTTCTGATTTCGATCTGAAATGTTATACAATAAACTGTAACAATTTGAATACTACATTATCAGATAGAGGTAATCATGAGATGCATCACTATTTTGAGATATTTTGTTTAAAAAGCTTGAACCCAATTAGACATGCTAGATTCGCTAGTGGTAAGAGCTAGTCATAGAGGAAGTTGGAAGACCTTTATTGATAAAAGGAACAACAGGAACTTAAGTGAGTCAAAGTCAAAGATTCACTACAGTTAACCCTTTTAGTCTATGTGAATGCATACAAAATAAGAGATAAGGAAAACGAAGACTAAATATTTAGGGACACTGGTTAAATGGGATGACTACACTACAGATAAAAAGGTCAGGATCACTGCAGGAAATAGATGTTAATGTGCGCTATCGAAAGTGTTAAGAACTATATATATCCAGTCAAAGTTACAAATTTACGACAGAATAATTTAACGTATGGTGTTATACGGCTGCGAGGCTTGGACCATAACAGAGCAAGTGATACAACAACTTAAACGGTACGAGAGAAATGTACTAAGAAGGATTTACGGACCAATTAAGCACCAAATTCGTCGTAACTTAGAATTAGAAAGACTACAAGAAAGCCATTCTTGTAACGTGTATAAAACCGAAGATCTCAATGGGCTGGCTATCCGATAAGAATAGAAGACATCAGAAGTGTTAAGAGGATTTTCACTGGACAGTTTGAAGGGAGATGAGGTAGGGGTAAGCCAAGGTTAGATTGTGTTCATTAGGATGAGATGGAGGAAGAAGGCTAAAGACCGGGCTGAGTGGGCTGTCATTCTGGAGGTGTCGTTAGCTGGACTGTAAGAGCTGTTTCGCTCAAGAAGAACTCTCTTAGTGCGATGAACTGATCTGCTCGTATTTCCGAAATTGGCTGCCGAGACCAGAGGCTTGCCACCCATCACCAGTGTAAAGCGGCTGAAAATCATTAATTTAAATTCTACCTGTCTGACAAAACATTGCAATTTTCAGACGAGGGCGCTTCTGTGCCCTGATCAGGTAAATATGGGACCCGTCCATGGTACACAACGGAAATAGTGACGTAATATGGCTTATCTGTTATGTTTCTGCACTACTTTCCCCTGCCTGCCATCTACGTCAGACAGGTGGTAACTATATTCTGTGGGTAAAGCAGTGAAACAGTTTTTAAACCTAGGCCCATTTAGTACAATCTTCATGTGTAATATCAGCATTTTGGATAACCCCAAATAGCTTCTAAATATAGCAGTAAAGGTAAAGATTTTTCAAAGAAAATTTTGTTTCCACACTTTCAGCTTAAAAAATCATCATTAAAAATGTACTTGGAATGATATGATCTATATAAACTGCAGGAATTATGTTCATCAATAAAACCGCAGCTGTCATTATTCTAAATTTCTTTATTTTAGTAAAATTATATACTGTAAAAGAATGAGGTGCAGAAGTGTATTACATATGCATTTTGCTAGACACTCGCCAATAAACCAAATTAAAGATTTACCATGTTAGAGTCTTGACACACTTTAATTGTTGAAAAATATTCTGCTAAAATGAAAATGTACTGTTTCCACATGGCTGTAATTCAGATTCCTCCACTATAAAATTACACTATTAAACGATATTAACATAATTAATAAATCTATGCAGGGGGTTGCACTCGGAATAATGCTGTTATAAAAATTGATGTCACTATCAGCATTTCCTTCACACCAATCGAAATATTCACAGCGTTTCCTCATCTGCACCTGCAACAAAATCCTCGCGAGAGCCACTTGCTTGTTATAAATCTTATTCCGGAAGACTCGAACCTTCTTTGCATTCTTTCACTACAGGATGTCACAAATACACTTCCAAACATATTCACATGAGTTCTGACACTAATGCCCGGTAGTCACTTGCCTTTAAGAGGGCAATAACTAAAGCCACAATTTTCAGCACCGCATCGTGTGTAGGAATGTCAGTTATGCCGTGAGTGTGTTCGCCCAGACCGAGAGGCCAGCCATCAGCACTGAACGAAACAGTTACATGCACACTGCATCGTGTGTAGGAGTGTCAGTTATGCCGTGAGTGTGTTCGCCCAGACCGAGAGGCCAGCCATCAGCACTGAACGAAACAGTTACATGCACACTGCATCGTGTGTAGGAGTGTCAGCTATGCCGTGAGTGTGTTCGTCCAGACCGAGAGGCCAGCCATCAACAGGGAACGAAACAGTCCCATGCACACTGCATCGTGTGTAGGAGTGTCAGTTATACTGTGAGTGTGTTCACCCAGACCGAGAGGCAAGCCATCAGCACTGAACGAAACAGTCCCATGCACACCGTTTCGTGTGTAGGAGTGTCAGTTATGCCTGCCGTGAGTGTGTTCGCCTAGACCCAGAGGCGAGCCATCAACACTGGACGAAACAGCCCCATGCACACGGTAAGGTGACTAAGAATTGTGGCTTTATTAATAACATACAGGCTCTAAACAATGGATTTACAGTTTCACAAATTGCTGTCAAGAATATATTCTCAGAATTATTTCTCATTTTCTAAGCACCTTAACGAAACTTCAATCAACACAACTATCATTTAAGGACTTATTCTTCCCCTTATGTACGACTTACATCCCCTAGGATTTACAACCCAATGCCTAGGGTCAGAGGTCCGTTGGAGTGTAAAGGTGCCTATGGATCGAACAGAGTGAAGACCTGGAAGGGGGTGATTTTTATGACAGTGAGGATGAGGATGATAGAAATTGATGCAGAAACACATTTGATGACGTGGTGTATGCAGATCGTCATTTGACTTTAGCAGTTGTATTTTTTTTACAAGACGAGTAATTTATATTTTAAAGTGAACAAAGTACTTGTTAATAAGAATAACAATAATTAACTAAAGATAATGAATAATAAAACTGATGTGAGTAAATATAATAAATGTAAATATTAAGAGAAATACGAGAAACATATCAGGTCCGTGCGTTATAGTTTAACGGACTTTTCAAATACACAGCGTCATGTAGAAAATCGCGTGGGTAAGCCAGTCACTCGCTATTATGTGCGGACGTGAATAGTGCAGGGTCCAGTTTAAACGTTGTTAATGTGGAAGTGCTATAAAGTACAGCTTATATTTAAAAATAAACCACAAAGGTTTATTCAGGTGTATATGGAGATTAGAGAAGTTCAAAGTATTAAAATAGTGGGTGAACATTTCACAATACTAGAGGTTGGCACATCTCGCCGTGAATAACAATAAGTTTAGACATTAAATCTGGCTAAAAATGAAGACTTGGTCAGTTTTCGTTACAACTTCGCTCTCTCAGAGATAAGATCCTTCCTGAAATCATAATTAGCCAGGGAAAATACTACTTTAAATACCAGAATTACAACCGATAGTACACCACTGTCAACCCAACAAAAGTAACAACGAATTTTGTTTGCCTGACACCGTGATTGTTGCAAGGGTTACTCTTGTGAAAATCAAAGATCGACTTGTGAAAAGATTCCGCAGCCAAGGTAACCTGCAGTTTGAGACAAACTGCCATTTCTACGTGGAAGTTCGAGAAGTCAATGGTCGTCCGAGTAGGTAGCTTTATATTTGCTACAAACTGCAGGCAAAATTGAATGCAAAGGTGATATGGAGCAACTGGTGCAATGAGTGGCGAGGAAACCGGAGAAAACACGCCCAGAAGCCGCTTCGTCCTCCACAAATAAGATTCTGCATAGTTTTAATTATTCAATGCGTATGCCAAATAGCATTTTCTTGTCCAGAGACATACTTGTATGACATTAGTGAAACCAGTTCTTGTAGACCAGAATGATGAACATCGCACCACGGCCAAAGAAGTGAAACTTTTAAGAAGTGCAAGATATATCAAATTAATGCTCTCATAGAAATTCACAATTACTATCAAAACATGCATTGGAGGCACTTGCAACACGAATTTCATACCATATATTAAACTGCCAACCACAAGAGCTGATGAGATTCTATCAGGCAATTTGGCCTACTATGTAGCAGGAAGATCTGTTCTTTCTTCTTGGCCAATGTTATGACAACTGCACACAAAGATTGTTAGATAATGTCTGTCTCAAGGCTTCAACACTTGCAATAGTGTTCGAAGACTGCTCTACATTAAATTCTGTTGCACCACGGCTTGTCAGCCCACCAAGCAATCAGGACGCAGTTACAATGTTACACCTGAACTCCCTACTGTCAAGATTTGGCCTTCTGTGATCTTTCATATATACTCCTCGCTTCAAAAAAATGTGTATGTGCGTGCGTCCGTGTGTGTGTTATTTGTACTCTATCCAAAGAATTTGGTGCTCATAAATAGTTTGAATAATAATTGTATACAACGTAATGGAAAATACTTTCAAAAGATTCCCAAATCAGATCTCATTTCTTAAAAATGTTGTGTAGCTTCTGATCTCAGCGAAGGCTTTATATTTGTCGTGTTCTTTTTCGTGAAAGAAAATGAGGAATTGCTCAATGCATCTCATGCAGCAGTGTTATCTCCATAGTTATGTACAGTGCTGATATTCAATGAAGAATTATGAAGCAAATAGAGGACGCATGAGGTTCATTCACAAGCTAAGTTCCGATGGCCAAGAAAGATAACAGAAAACTTCAATAGGTAAGAAATATTTATTGTAATATTTACAGAAATTCTTTGGCTACTTCTCAACATAGTCACCGCCATTACAGGGGCAATTAACATACCAGTGCACTAATGTCTGCATGCCTGTGTCATAGATGTCTGCTGTGAACATCTAGAACCATGAAGTCGAAGTCAGCGCCATCTGTACCTCGGTATGGTCCTGAAAACATTTAACTACAGAAACACTTCGTGGAACAGAAGAGATAAAAGTTGCTTGGTGCAAGAATTGACCAGAGGTCCGAATTACTTTATTGTGAAGCTCTGGTTTTGCAAAATTACTTCCTCCACAGCTCTGGTGTCAACAGAGTCAGTCACAACAGTCCTCTTCCTACACTAAACTTTTGTTCGACCTTCAGTTAACTGCATGGGCCATCATCTGACCATACGGTTACTGATAGACATTGGCGATGGAGAATACTTCTGATCACACAGAAATCATAAATTTGCGAAGCTCACAGTTGGCACGAGAGAATAAACGCGGAAATCACTTTCTATATGATGACACCGGTCGTAAAAGCCTATGCAGTTTAATATAAGTGCAGCCATTTTCTCCTAGCACTGTACAATAACCACTGCTATCACAAGACGGAAACTGGACTGCATTATTTCCATATATCCCTTCTCAACTGCCACGTGCGCATTCCAATCCGACAATCCATGTCACCTCTGGCTGCGATTGGAACTTAGTTTCTGGGTGAACCTCGTATGAGTAGGTTTGAATGAGACAAAGTTACACATTTCTCCATTAAGTACAAGTGGAGAAAAAATATGTTTTGCATTACAAATCGAACAACTTTATTACATCAGATGGATACACAAAATACCTTACACAAGTTTAATGAACTTTGACACATGGTCTTTAATGAATTTACTGTATAGCATTAGCGGCTTCAGTGTTTGCCTTCTAAGATGCCAAATGATGGTTTGTTAACTCTGAACCCTCAAGAATGCTTTTGCCAAAAACTGCATGGTCTTCTATGTGACTGGTCAAGTGTGATGCCTGATAAAAGCTTTTGCCACAAATGTCACACTTGTGTGCTGTTCTCTGTTTATGTACCATGTTGATATGCTTTTTCAAATTTGATGATTTAACAAACCTTCTTTTACATATGTCACATTTATATTGCATTGTGCATTCATGAATGGAACCATGTTCCTTCAAGTGTGCCAGTTGCTTGAAGCCTTTGCCACAAATTTCACAAACATGTGGTCTATTGTCCTCGTGAACTCTGATATGTCTGTTAAAATGGCCCACCTGCATAAAAGTTTTGTCACAAATTTCACACTTGTGTGCTTTTATATGAACTTGTTTATGCTTTCTTAAGTCCCATGGATTAGAGAAGCCCTCATCACAAACTTTACACTTCAGCACACTTCTACGTACATGTGTCATAACATGCTTTTTCAAATTTGATGATCGTAGAAAGCTCTTTGTGCAAATTTCGCATTTATATGGTTTTTTACCTTGATGAATAAAACTATGATCGTTCAAGTGTCGTTCGCGTTTGAAACCTTTATTACAAATTTCACATTTGTATGCTCTTTCAGCTTCGTGGGCTAAATTATGCGCTTTCAGTTGTGATGGATGGATAAAACATTTACCACACATTTCACATTTGTATGGTTTCTCTACTTCCTTTTGCAGCTTAGAGGGTGCTTGAGAACAATTGTTACACATTTTACGTCTACGTTGTTTCTCGTCCTCATGAATGAAAATATGTGCTTTCAAGTCTGTCCCCTGTTCAAAACTCTTCTCACAAATCTGACATTTATACACACCATCGTCACTCTCTTTATATCTAAAAGGCTTCTGACAAAATTCACACTCATTATGTATAGTGTTATGTCTTTTTAAGTATGATGACTGAAAGAAACTTTTCTCACAAATATTACAACTGAATGGTTTTTTGCCCGCATGAATTAAGTTGTGTCTCACTAAGTTTGATTTTTTGTTGAAACTTTTCTCGCAAATGTCACACTTATATGATTTATTACTGTTTCCAAAATCGTTCCTGTCATTACATTTTTTTAGGCAGAACTTTGTTTCCCATGATGCAACTTTGCAAACACTGGAGGTAATACTGCCTTCCCTGCGTACCGCTTCTGAACTCAATCTGAAATGTTACAGGATATATAAGTAATCACATGTCACATGCTCTCGTGCATTTGATTTTCAAAGTTAGAAGTGTTTTATTACACATTACTGACACGGCCAATACTGAATACTGCTAGACATAGAAATATGTTTAGAATGTGCTTACAACCCTTTTAATAACAATGTGGAGGAAATAAAAGTATTTTAATGCATAGACAAGCGCACATAATCTTTTAATTATTTACAACTTGTGAAAGACATATTAATAACTTTTCCGAGTAATCCTGGGGAAACATGAGTAATCTTTAAATTCCATTTCTCGCACCTAATATTTGCGCGCATTCTATTTTTAGGTGGAGGAGGAGATGTAGGTTTTAGGGTGGTCAATTAGATGGTCATCAGCACCCTTACAATGGCAAAAGCCAGAATTAAAACAAAGTGATAAAGATGTCAAAAGAGTATAAAAACTAGATATCTAAAGTTTCAAATTCTCCAACTCATGTTACTCTCCTCTAAAAACTTAAAAACTCTTTTGACCGCTTGTTTGTAGTCCACCAAGGCCTCTGCAAGTCTGACAGCCAGCTACAAAGTCTCGAAAGTGCGCTAGAGAGCAACACTCTATTAGCACGTGACGGACCGACACACAGCGGACAAAGAGGTGCAGGGTCCCGTTTAAATAGGTAAACATGCCAAAAATTGCAGTGACCAATGAGCAACCAAGCCAAGTTAATCTCCTCGCGGCGACATGTGCGACAGGAAGTTACCCAGTTTATCGGAAGTTCTTTCGCTTCTCTAAGCTTATTACCGCGGAGAGCTGACCACTCGTCGTGCCAGGACGACAGCACCGCTCTCCGCACTTCAAGCCTAAAGTCTTCCGAAGTAACACGTGAGATGGTAATACTGGGTTCTGTGGTTGCCGTCTTTGCTGCTAAATCTGCCATTTCATTCCCCTACGTGACCAGGAATCCATGCACACACTACGTCAACGCCAGAAGCGTGTAAAACATGGAGGGCATCCTGGATACGTTGTGCAATAGGATGGGGGTTGCACAGCTCACGATGGCTCTGAAGTGCACTAAGGGAATCGCTCAAAATCAGGCAGTCACCTAATTTACGACGGCGAACATACAAAACGGCTTGGTAAATTGCATAAAGCTCTGCAGTAAAAATGGAAGTGCTATTTGGAAAACCGAATGTATGTGGTTCGGTTCCATAGATGCGTATAAACACATCCAACACCGTTGGTGCTCTTTGATCCATCGGTGTAAATAAAACGTCAGTCAGTGTAGCTTCTGGAAATGAAAAACCGCTGGCTTAGGACTAAGGTGCTTTTCCTATATCGTTCTCTTAGCGTGGCGGTGAAAATGGTGCGAACGTTGGGTGCTTAGGCATACATCTAAGCCCAAAACCATAATTTGCCAAGAGAATCTCACGCCGATATTGCAGAGGAGGTTCTGCGAATTCAGTGTAAAGGCTTACCACTGGACTTGTTGGAAAAGCTATTGCAATGCGGATGCCCCTATTGTGGACCGCGTCTAATCTTCTCAGCATAGATGGTCATGCTGACGAATAAACAATACAACCATAGTCTAGTTTGGTTCGGACCAGAGCGCAATACGTACGCAGCAAAATTGTCCAATCCGCTACCCACGAATTAACATTTAGTATCCACAAGATATTCAGGGAACGGTCACATCGTGCTTTTAGCTGTGCTATATGCGATGACCAATTAAGCTTCCTATCCATGATCAACCTCAGGAAACGCGTCTCATCTGCGAAGGGAAGTAAATCTGGACCGAAACGGAGCGAAGGTGCTAATCGTCTCCTACGGTGCCAGGAGTTAACGCAGATTGGCTTCTCAGTTGAGAAAGTTTAGAAGCCAGTTTTCCACACCTTGATCTTGCAGTTTGTTCACCTCAGTTGACAGTCACTTTACAATGGAATGTCACCTCTTATTTACACTCTAGTGACCACTTTCCAAGTTTTATTAGTCTCTTAACGCAAGATACATGTGCCAAATATGCCTAGATGGCGACTGGACCGTGTCAACTGGAACCTTTACACCCTGTTGGCCGTGTTTACTTACAACGAGCACGGCTAGTAAATGATTTGGTTCAGCATATCACCAAGAGTACTCTCTGCTGCTGAACAATCTATTCTGCGGTCGACTTCTCACCCTCGTTAATTTCCTGTCCCCTGGTGGTTGGAAGAATGTCGGAATGTCATTCGTGCTCGAAGGCGTACTCTTATGACTTTTCGGCGTCACCCTACATTGGATAAGCTAATCCAATACAAAAACATGCGCGCCAGGTCATGAAAAGCCATTAAGGATAGCAAAAAGACATCATGGAGCAAATTTGTAGCTTCATTTAACCGACATACACCTTCTATGGGATAAGGTAAGGCGCATGGCCGGTAAGTCGACCCATATACCAATCACGGGCTTGAAAACAGCTACAGCAGTTGATGTTGATCCATCTGAAGTGGCCAACACGTTTGGCAGTGCTTTCGCTCAAGTGTCTAGCTCGGAAAACTATTCCCCTGAGTTCCTTCCAATTAAAACTCAGGTGGAATCTCAAGGCTTCCCCTTTTGTTCTAGAAACGTAGAATATTGCAATCACCTTTTCACCATGGCGGAGGTAGAACATTCTCTTAAATCTTCGCGATTATCAGCACCAGGACCGTTTGTATTCATGTGCAAATGTTACAACAGCTCTCTCCTAAAGGTAAGGCATTCCTGCTCGAGGTCTATAATCGTCTTTGGGTTGACAGTATAGTTCCAGAAAATAGGCGGGGGGCTACCGTTATTCCGATCTTGAAGGCTGGAAATGACCGTCATCTTCCCTCCAGCTATCGTCCTATTTCCCTCACCAGTTGCGTTTGCAAAGTGATGGAACGCATGATCAATGGACGATTGGTATGGTGGTTAGAAAGTCGAAACCTACTAATATACAGTGTGGTTTTCGACGACGCCGTTCAACTGTAGACCGTCTAGTGTCGATATTGACACATATAATGAATGGATTTATGAAGAACTGTCAAACCGTTGGCATATTTTTCGATCTCGAGAAGACTTATGATATGTGCTGGCGAGCGGGGATTCTACGTTTCCTGAATACGTGGACGCCTACCGCTGTTCATTCAGGAGTTTATGAAGGACCGCTTTTTCCGAGTAAGCGTCGGCTCGGTTTTTTGTAATTCTTTCGTTCAGGAGGAGGGAGTACCTCAGGGTTCGGTATTAAGTGTCAAGCTTTTTGCTATAGCAATTAACTTCATCTGGAAATGTGTTCCATCTGGAGTTTCGTCGTGCCTATTCGTGGACGATTTCGCCGTCTATTGTACTTCTCAGCGCACGGCGTTCTTACAATGGCGCCTGCAGTAATGTTTAAAGAACCCTCGAGAATGGAGCTCAAAAACGGCTTCTCAACTGCAACTGCTTTAATATCAGGTGGTAGTTTATTAAATAACTTCATACCTTTGTATAATACATCCTTCATAGTCACACTTTTATTTACATTACGTCTATAATAGTTCATGTTGCTTCTTGTATTATATTCATGTATTCGATCATTTTTTATCGGTAGATACTTATCTATTGTTAACATCATTACTCTAAATACATATAGAGAGTACATGGTGAATATTCTTTTGTTAATAAATGTCTCTGCAAGATTGCCTAGCTTTTAAATTAAACGTAATTCGAACAATTTTCTTTTGATAGAGAAGCAGCCTATTCATATGTGTTTTTGCAGCATAAATTAAATGTAGGTAGATGCATCCATAATAGATAAGTTTTAAAACATTAGGGTTCTTATAATTGCTGAAATATCTCAGTAGACAGACTTACTGATTTTATTGCAGACATACTCAAGTTGCTGTGCCCATGTTAACCGATTATCTACAATAATACCTAAAATGTCTGTGGTTTCACTTCCTCCACATTGTTGTTGTTCACTTTCAGTTATATTGCAACCATTCTTCAGAATACTATTATGCATTATTTTGATTTTCCCCATGTTGCACTGTAAATTTATGGATTGCAAATAATTTAGCAGAGTAGTGGTAGTTTTGTTAAGAGTCATTTTAAGTATTCTATGATTTTATTCCAGCACGCATCTGTAGTGTCATCTGCATAGGTTACAATTGAGGTAGTTTCCAAACATGCTGCCAACCTCTGCAAAATGGTTCATACATGTGTCACTGAATAGCGTGCTAGGTTCCTGCCATTCAGTGAATAAACTGAATAAGGCAACTCGCATGCACTGTATGCTCAGTAAGTAGATTTGGACATAGCTTATATTCCTTTTATTTCAAGTGAATTTATATATTCCTAATTGATTAGAGCATATCTAAAGTTTCCTTCTCCTCCCTTCTTCTTCTTCTTCCTCTTCTTCTTTCTCCTCTTCCTCCTCTTCTTCTTCTTCTTCTTCTTCTTCTTCTTCTTCTTCTTCTTCTTCTTCTTCCACAGATGTTTTGACGCTTTACTACAGTTGATAGGTAATAAGATTTTACCACACCAAATGCTACAGTTAATAAGTGGTTTGGCTTTAAATGATCTGCAATTGCTTTAAGAAATAAAGTTAAATGATGAAGTACATGAACTTGACAGAAATGTATTTGTTCATCATTACAATATGTTTTGACACCATTAACACCCAGCGGTCTATTTATAGACAAGGTGATTTTGGCAAACTAGGTGAATAAAAAGGAAAACAAAATATACTGTTGACATACTGTATCTAAAGGAATACATGTTTTCATTAATTTTTGAAAAAAAAAATAATAATTTGGGCATTAATGGGTTAATGTGCTATTCTTCCAACACTTCAAGGTGGAGCTGAAGATCAGAATCCTAAACAACTATCAGCTCACACCAATGTTGAGGGATTCAATTTTACTGCTCGTGTGTATTCTATAATCTGTCTCAACCTAGTTTGATCCTGCAGTAAACATCAGGGAGGGAACAGAGAGAGAGATAGACATATTGGGACAGATAACGGTTAAGCTATTGATTGGTTTAGTGAAGTTAATGGGTGTTTTCTTTTATTTGAATACGTACAATAAACCCTCCTTTAAGTACAGTACTGTAAGTAGTTTTCTGATCACTGCTCTGCGCGAGCTAATTTCGGAGAGAGAAAAGTATGCAAATGTTTTGATTCTTATAAAAGTAAATTTTATCCTTCTGCTTCACATACCACATAGTTGTGTTCAGGGCTCGTGAGTTCTAAAAGCAGTAAGCACATGTAGCACTGTGGTAGCTCGTATTTTCAATTGATGTGGACGGTGCTCCAACATCATTACAATTACAAATTATGGATATACAAAATGACATGGAAATGAAAGATGCGTTCCAAAATAAAAAGGATCTATTGCATAGAGTTGCTTCTAGGTTGATGAATATGCTAGGCTCTACCTATGAATGTATACAGTTCTTTTCGTGCATGAAGCTACGTAAGCCTCATGACGGGAACAGCGTCTTAGATGTGAACTTAACAAATGTTCTTCATTTGTCCATTGGTCAATGACCCCAAGCATTGACAAATTAGTGAAAGAGAAAAAAGCAAAAAGGTCTCAAATAGCTGTGAGTTTGGAAACTGAAGTGACTTAAAAATGCTGTTCCACATTTGCATTAATTTACTTAATCTGGGTAAGTGTTGTTATATTTTGAACCTGACAAACAAGCACGCAATGATGAGTCGTTTTTCTTACAAACTGAATTAAACATTTGACTGTGGTATATATTGCATGTGACAAATTGTACTTATGTAAAACCCATTTGGTGTTATGTTGCATTCACAGTACTTCAGTTGCCATTTGTTATTCAAGAATGAAATGTTATCTAAATTGTGGTTGGAATGTTCTGTTATGTTTACCTACTACATATTACAGTGAATGAAATTTATTGCAAAATTCAATTATTTTAGTTGTTACTAAAAGTAATCTAATTCTAAATAATTCAGAGTCCAATATGAAATGTTAGTTTATGAGTTAGAATGTATATTACTTTTGTTAACAATAAATACATTAACCGCGGGTTGATTCAGTGACAGAAGTTCCCAAGAGTCCTGGACAATAGCTGCCACATTGTGTTTAACAAGCTTGTGTAACATTATTAGGGCTAGGATTTTTATGCCCTATAAAATACTAAAAGATTCACTTTGAAAAATGCAATTATGATCTAAAAAATGCCCTTGAAACTGAACATTTTTATTTTAATGGTATCATCACATCTCACTGCGAGAGATATGAAAAGAGCTTTATCCCTTTGTAGGGAGGCCTTTGCCCTTAAAGGGACACAACATACTTTATTCATTCATGCATTGACAACAACAGAGTTTAAGCCATTTAGACTTGTTTCGGTCTCATATAATTCTAATATTAGTTTAAGGGAATTAAAAATTACACAAAATAAAATAATGCAATCAAGCACGGAACAACTTTAGTTAATGCAGTTACACAAATTAAAAAGGATATCCTATAAGCAATTGATTTATTTTGTGGGAAAATTAAGTGTTCATTTCATCATCAGTCCTGAATTGCAATGCCCAACAAATACCATTTGTAGATTTTGAAAGAAAAATGGCTGCCAATTATCTGCTAACAAAAAAGTCTTGTACATTTCCACTTGCACTGACACTAGAGGAGCATACAAGCAAATTATGTCACTTGCTTCCAAGTCTTCAGTTAATTCTCCAAGAGAAAAGTTCCCACCCAACAGGACAGCTGCAAAGTATTTACTAAGGAATTAAATGTAAAGAACGGAAATGGTCTTTTGCTGTTGAAAACAAAACAAAAAGAAATGTACCTAATATATATTTAAAATACATAAATATGCAATAAAACCACCTGAAGTACATAAAAATGCACAATAATGCAATAAAAATCCTAAAAAAATGCCCTATGCCATAAAAATAGCAAAAAATGCAACAAAAAAACGTGCATCAACAAATATGGTTAGTTTAACTTCTTTTACTCTGAACAACTCATTAATGAATCAGACTTATCAAAATAAAGATGCAAAGTCATCAACATCCCAGCCCTACCTATTATACTGGGTGTCCCAAAAAAACACAGACAACGCTTAGTATGAGAATAGATAGAATAGAATAGAATCTTTATTGTCACATAATGTTTACATAGTAAGCCTAGCTGGTAAACTGGTGAGTCGTCAAGTTATACATAAAACAAATTTAAACGAAAAAACTAATTCTAATATATATGGTATACAAGATTAATTATCAATTACAAGTAATACAGTACCTATAATATTGTGTCATCCATGAATTCTTGTGTGGAGTAATATGTCTTGTGTAATAACAGCTCTTTTACACTTTTATTAAATAGCTTTAAAGTTTTTACTTCTTTGAGTCGTTGAGGTAATTTATTGTATATTTTTATACCCATGTAATAGGGTGTTTTTTCATATAATGTTAATCTATGCATGGGGTATTTTAAGCTGGACTCTTTCCGAGTGCCGTATTGATGACAATTTTGTTTTTGGATGAATTTCTCATAATTTTTATACACATAGGTGGATAACTCTAAAATATATACAGAGGGCATTGTTAGAATTTTTAATTTTTTGAATAATGGTTTGCATGAATCTTTAAAGCTAGCATGTGACATTATACGTATTATCTTTTTTTGAATTTTAAAAACATTGTTGTGCGGCATAACAAATTGATCGATTTTCAGATAGGAACCCCTGTCTGGAAATGCATGGTTTGGACGCTGGAGAGTGTCAAAGTTTGAGAACGAACAGTTGTGGCAATTTGTTAACGTTTGTTTTGGTATGTTAATGTGCAAGATACACAACCATTTAGTCATTTGTGCATTGGGATGAATGACCTGACCATGATAACATTCCTGTGCATGTGCTAAATTGCTCCATAGAGCCCTTGGTACGCATCCTACTGCATTACTTGTGCAATTTCCAGTAGAGTAACATTTTTTAACAGCAGTGCAAAACGTACCAGTACACAGCCAACATGAGCTGAGGGCCTTATGGCTCCAGTCCATGGAGCGATTGAAAATCTTCAAAGACAACCCCTCTACATGTATTGGGTCATGTGCATAAAGCTCACCACTGCCGATATAGGCTCTGCAATGACGTAAGAGGTACACAGTTCAAAGCCCGTTTCTAATGTAGATAGGTCGATGTCGGGTTTTTTAATGAAATGTGATCATACAACCACCTTACATTTCAATGTGTTACGGCGTCCAAACCATGCATTTCCAGACAGGGGTTCCTATTTCAAAACTGATCAGTTTGCTGTCCTGCACAACATACTGAGTGTTGTCAATGTTTTTTGGGACACCCTGTACATTGTTATAATACTGGCATGTTTTTCATGTTCATGATAGCCGAAGAGAGGACTCCATTATCATAAATAAATAAATTTCCCAAGTTTCCCAACAAAGGTACCAAATCCTGGCTGCGCTACTGGTTTCTAAATTCATGCAATTACGAAGTGCAAAGGTGCTGCAGTAATGCCCAACCCTCCCCTTCTCACCTCTCCCAAGCAGCCGTGCTGAGAAAAGAGAAATTCTACTCTGCAGTATGATGCCACAGAGCAAGTAAGCTGCCGATGCCTGACCTAGCGCATTCAGCTTCTTTCACAAGGAATCAGGTTTGTGCCTGGCAGCATTGATGCAAGTATTCAACAGCATAGCACAAAGTCACCTGGACAGGTGTGGAATCCTGGCAGGGGACTACCATGTTAATATTCCAGGTGTTCACTATTGAGAAATATTGAAAAATCATGTATTGCCACTGTAACCTGTTGGATTCATGGGAGAAAGGGTAGGATATGTAGTGTATTGCAATATATACCTTATTGGCGATGCCATCAATCTGCAGCTGCTAGCACATCAATGAATCTGATTGGTTCAAGTACCATAAGTGTGGGAAGTAGCACATGTGACTAAGTCACAAGCAAACGAAGTGCTAAGGGATGTGAACCATTTGTTTAGTACGTGCCAAATCAATAACCATCTTATTCTTCGGTTGTGTATGGCTGTTTGTTTCTATAGTTATTCTATACAAAAGAAGTCTTTAATATGCACTTAATGGATCTAATATGCCATGCCTGTTAACGGGAACACCAAAGTTGAATCTTAGCCAAGTCTAGCTTGTTTCCAGAGCCCAACAAGGCTTACCATTGGTTGTGAACACTCCCATTTGAATACATGTATTTCAAGTTTATCATTACTGTTGTGGTTGTTAGCCAGCCTTAATGGTCACACTTAGATAATTTGCACTGTATATTTTTACTTGATGAAGATGCATAAAAATTGTGATGTTTATGTGATGAAACACAGTAAACTGAAGAGGATAATTTGCAGTCATTGTTCATGAATTTGGTTTGTTTATTGGCACACCTAGTATTAGCATGTGGTACAAATGGCTAACTTATTTGAGCCACCCCAAGCATCAACCTACAATTATTATTTATTTATGCCAACAAACTTACTGTTGGTGTTTTTTAAACACACAAGCCGTGTGTGGGCAAAGTTTAAGAGGTAGAACTGGAACTGATGTGAGACTGCCTTTGTGGTTTACCAGGAGAAATACGAACTGGCTTGAGAATTTAATGCCATTCTGGCAGTTTGTCACAACAGCTCAGTGGTTAGAGCGTCCGCCCGGCATAGCGGAAGGTCTGTGGTTCAAATCCCAGTTGTGGCATTGAATTTTTAAGTTCCAGTTCTACCTCTTATCAACCTACAAATTTGTAATTAATGCTCTACACCAGGGCTGGCAAGATAAGTACTGGAAGTGTGAAATACTTTACCCTACAATCACTTCTCCCTGTTCCTGTCCATGTGGCACGCGAGCAGTGGTGGTCATTCGGGTTTCGGGTGAAATGTCTTTTGCAGTGTGATCAAATGCATACTTTTGAACTCAAAAGTTGGCTAGGAAAGCACAAAGAGGATTAATGACACTATCGAATATGAGTGAAGGACACAGAAACAGCTCTCTCACCACATTACTGAGTCTAGCCAAACCTTTAGTTGACAAAAGCAGAATTAACATGCCTATTGCCTTTGTTTTGTTTAGCTATGCCACAGTTGTTATGCAGCTCCCTTATACTACTAAAGACATTTAAAAGCTTCAATACTGTATTCTCAAAAATAAACATTATAATTTGTATGAAAAGTGTATTAAAATTGTTTACAATGTACATTTTATTAGATAGTGGCAGTCATAATGATACTCCCCTAGTTTATATGGTTGGTATGCTTGCTGGGTTCTTTATAAGTATTAGCGTTTCAATGTCCAGCTGCAAACTAGATGAATTTAAATGTACAACACATTGAAAATGTTTATCCGTAGCAGGTTCTTGTTCAGTGTCAATATGCTAAACAGTTGTTCATATTGATAAAGTGGTACCAAGAATGGTGAGTAATTTGCTTGTAAAAAGGCACAGCTTAGGAAATGTTTTCGGCAGTGATGTGTACAAATCCAAAACAAGTTTTCCTGAACTGCACAATAATGTGTTGGTTTGAAGGCTAATTAATTCCAATTGGTTCATCTTAGGCCCCCAACAATTCATATGTAAATGGATCATGAATATCAGTGATTTTGTCTATGGCAAGGGAAAATGAACAATGTTCTCCTAGTTCCAATTAAACCTTCATCGTTCATTCATGCCCCACATGCAGCCACCACAGTTTTATTTACACTGCCGTGTGACTATAGCCAGAAACAACCAGTTTAGCTGGTTCTATGTGGCTGTTGAAAGACAGTAGTAGGGACAAGAGGGATGGTAAATTGACACCTTCAGTCCCTTTCTTCCCACTCCTGTTGTGCACAATAGCCGTGTGTAGAACAGGATTGGAAAGGATAAGTAAGACTGATAAATTCCATGAATCAGGATCTGAACCACAGGATCATGGCACTGAATTTTTCAGACTCACTCTACCCTTTCCAACCCATTTGTTCTCATAAGAGTCATCAACTGGTGTTTTCTGCACTCTGATGAATGGAGATAACTTTTTCCACAAGCATCAGCCTACAAATTTGTGACATCACTTGCTATGTGCGTCATCAACTGATGCTTTCTCAACTCTGATGGGTGAAGATAACTTTTCCCACAAGCGACACACTTGTGAGGTTTCTCATGAACCACTTGGTGTTTTCTCAAAGCCCATGGCACATAAAAGCTTTTATCACACAGTTCACACTTATGTGGTTTTATGCCTTCATGTATCATCATATGTTTTTTCACATTTGATGACCTTTGAAACTTCATTTTACAAATGCTACACTCGTATGGTCTTTTACCCTCATGAATAAATTTATGACTCTTCAAATGTGCATTCTGCTTAAAACTTTTGCCACAAATGTCACACTTAAATGGTCTTAAGTCCTTATGAATTATACTGTGTCTGTTCAAATATCCAGCTTGCATAAAATGTTTACCACAAACTTCACATACATGTGGTTTTTCATTCTCATGAACTATTTTATGTCTACTCAAATCCTCCAGCAGCCTAAAACTTCTTCCACATCTCTCACACTTATGTGGTCTTATGCCTTCATGTAACATATAATGATCTTTTAAGTTTGAGAACCGTTGAAAGCTCTTTTCACAAAGTTTACAGTTGTATGGTTTCTTGCCCTCATGAATCAAATTGTGCCTTTGTAAATTTGACCTTTTCTTGAAACTTCTGTCACAGAGGTAACACTTGTATGGTTTAATACTGTCCTCACTATTGGTGTCTTCACTGTCTTGACTATCACCACCTTGTTTCACAGAGGTCTTTGTTTTCCATGATGTGACTGAGCTATTGCTGCCTTCGTTGATTACTGCTTCAGAGATTGATCTGAAATATTATAGGATATACTGTCAGTAATCGCATATCACATGGAGTTATGGAGCAAATAATGCTGAATGTGCACTTGGTTTCCAAAGTTTGAAGCACTTTATTCACATTGTGATGTTAGTAAATACATACATGTTTCAACAAAACAAGAATAATAGTATTAGTATTTACTGAAGTGCTAAAGTCATACAATTTTCTGACTGTCCTGTTGTATTGGCCCAGACCACTGGTCCACAGGTAGTATAGGTAGTATAGTTTGTTTACAAACATATTACAATATAGTTTATAACAAAGCTTTCTAAGTCAACTATTGCTCCTTCCCTCTTTTTACAGTCCATATGCATTTGTTTTTGACTTTATTTAAAAACTGACCTAAGTTTTTGTTTAAACTCTTACCTAAGCTAATTCTTCTGTTCATGTTTGTTAGTGCACATTCTTTCCTCCACATCTCAGTTTCCTTACAATCATAAACAAATTTTCTACATCCTCTTTTCCTCCACACAATGGACACTCCCTCTTCACGTGGGTATCCATTTCTCCATGTCCCTGCTCTTAACCATGCTATCCCCTTTCTTTCTTCACTGCTTGAGTTATCTATATACTTCTCTCTTTCCCAACTATCTTTTATTGGTACACAGAAAATGAGTGATCTTCTCTCCGCTAATTGGCTAAACAGTTTTTGAATCTCCATGTCTTAAAATCTTTTCTACTTCTTTTACAGAAACCTTCGTAATTAGTTTCTCTCCTTCTCCAATACCATTATTTTCCAAATTATTTTGCAGATTACTTGCCCATCCTGATTTTGGTAAGCTTACTTCTTGGAATTTTAAACATTGTTTCAATATATTCTCATCCATATTTAAAATCCTATACCAATATTTTAAGGCTCTTTCTATAACCAACTCTTTTCTTGTTGTATGTAAGATTTGAAGCTTTCACGGCGATCTTTTCTTGTTACTCTACCTCGTTTGCAGCTGATATTGGCAATCCCAGAACTTCCTTACAAAAAATCCTATGTTCTCAGGTCAAATTTGGGTAACTGTCCAAGCTTTCAGCAATTAACTGGGAAATTATTAATAAAGTATGACATAAAAATCATGTTCAAGACACCGACTAAAATAAAACCATTTTTAGGTTCTGCCAAAGATGATTTGGGTCTATGTGTACCAGGCATTTATGTACATGCATGCAGCTGCAGCAAAGTTTATATAGGACAGACAGGCAGAACTGTAGAAGATCACAGCAAAGAACATCAACCTTGTGTTAGACTAAATTATGCAGAAATATCGGCAGTGGCTGACCACACCTAAAACACAGACCACAAGATCAACTTTGCCTCTAAAAAGTCTGATGTGTTGCATTCACATGACTTTCTCCACTCTTGTACTAACCATTCTTACAAACTCTTATTCTTATATCTTCTTCGTGTTAGTTGAGATAAATATTTGCAGAAATTATCTTATTGCCGATTTTCTTGTAAGTACAAGGGGAATATGAATATAGGCTTTGAGCGATAGTCAAATATTTTAAAGCTTTGAGATCCTGTTCTCTTTGCATGCTTAACATAAAAAAAAATGAGCAACACTGTTCCATTTCAGAAAAGTTATAAGTTTGCCGAAACTGATACAAATAACAAGAAATATCTCCGAAATGGTTCTCTCCACAAAAAAAAATTATTCAGACATAAACTGTGTGTTTTAGTGAGATCTACATTTTTTGTATAGTAAGATTTGGTCTATCTCTTATGCTTTATGAGTTATTCAAAAGTCCTCCAGAGTAAATAGGACTCCATAGGGTACAGCCAAAAAATTCAAAATATACATTTCATTGTCACAAAAATGTCTTAAACATATGACATTTTAATCAAAATCATTAGAGCCATTTTCAAGACAACCAAAATTTTTGAAACATTTTCCATGCAAAGGGTAGTTTAGGGTGGGGCTATTTTCTTCAAAATCTTTGTGTCGCATCCTTGAAAGACATTAAACTTAAATACCAACTTTGGCTTTTTAATCAACTTTTCGTTTTTGAGTTATGCTGTCCACAGACTGACTGACAGACACACACACAAACACACAGACCTTTATCTAAAAAGGCTTTTTTGGATTCAGGGGGTCTCAAAACATGTATTTCTGGTGAAATCTTGACATCGAATTTTTGGGTGGCATACAATACTTCTTTCTCTTGCCAGTAGAGAAAGTAAAAATGAACAACAATGTTGCATTTGACGAGTTTTCTGAAACTGACACAAATAACAACAAATATCTCCGAAATGGTTCACTCTACAAAAAAATTTATTCTGACATAAATTGTGTGTTTTAGCAAGATCTACATTATTTGTGCAGTACGATTTAGTCTACCTATTATGGTTTATTCAAAAGTCATCCAGAGTAAACCGGACTACATAGGCTACAGCCAGAAAATTCAAAATATACATTTCATTTGTCACAAAAATGTCTTAAACATATGTCATTTTAACCAAAATAGTTAGAGCCACTGTCAAGAAAATCAAAAGTTTCAAAAAATGTTTCATGTAAAGGGTAGAAGATACAAATTTGTTCCCATATGAGTCATCAACTGGTGTTTCCTGCACTCTGATGAATGGAGATAACTTTTCCCACAAGCATCAACCTACAAATTTGTGACAACACTTGCTATGTGTGTCGTCAACTGATGTTTTCTCAACTCTGATGGGTGAAGATAACTTTTCCCACAAGCGACACATTTGTGAGGTTTCTCATGAACCACTTGGTGTTTTCTTCAAAATCTTTGTGTCGCATCCTTGACAGACAAACTTAAATATCTACTTTGGTTTTTAAGTTACGCTGCACATGGCTAAACAACCTGTGTTCCTTTGTTACTAGCTAAAATACCCAATGTTGCCCACACTAAGACTTACACTGCACTTGCCCAATATCCTTGTTTCTTTGTTATTAGCTAAAATACTGCTGTTGCACGTGGTTTGACAATTTATCACTACAACATTTAGACTTAGGTTGCACTTGTGGAATAACCTTGTGTTTCTTTGTTACTAGATGAAATACCTCACTTCACGGAAGCAATTGGACCACAGTAGCCACGACTAGTGAGGAACAGGAAAGAGTGGAAAATCACAATTTTAAGTTTAGAACAAAACAAAGTAATGTTGCCGACTACGGGTTTAGGGACCTCGTAATGCAGGGTGCTAATGTATGAGAAATTAAAATAGCAAGTGGTAGTAAAACATTTGAGTGATGTTGGGACTGTGTAGATGACAATGCGTAAAGATGAGAATAGAGATAACTTCCAGCAATGCATGTGTGTACATAGATGATGTAGATACAAAGAAGGCAAGAAACTCTATTCTCCTTCATAATGACAAATTTCGGCAATTACAAGGCAGAGAACTTAATTTTACTTATGCATACGCTCCTCAATTCAACCCAAATGCAACTCTGAGTACCACAATTACAGAATAAATGAGGATTCCTTCATATTACAATCAAACAAATTAATTTATGAATCACATAACCTAAAATAACAATGAAATCATAAGCTGAAGCAGTTGTGTAACAGGTAGATAACCTTACATGGGAACATATACAGAGAGATTCAAATTCATGTGAACCGCTGGGCTGTGTTTTTCCACTGCATGGACAGAAACACGATAATAGCAGCTGATATTCACAAGGTCACGAGCATCACTTGTTTTTCTCTGCTCTGCTCACAATCAGTATTGAGTTGACATGATATCATGCAGCTGCATTATTACCAGTGTGCCTTATTATTTAGTCCTGTATTTAGTTACAAAGTGTATTATGGCTCAGCATTTGTTTTCTACTGCACAGCTGTATTTATTATGTTTTTTTTTGTGTCTACAGTTGTCCCCGTACATAGGTGAATACAATTTTGCACCACATTTTTAGAGAATTAACTGACAGGGAGTGTGATTTTGCCTTTTTTCAATAAGACTCTGCAACAGGTCATACAGCCAGTCTTTCGATGAGAACATTGAAAGTGTGTTTCAGGACAGAATTATTAGTACAAATTTGTGGCCCCCTTGGTCCCCCAACCTAACCCCTATGATTTCTATCTCTGGGGTAACTTAAAGCATAAAGTGTACAAGACAAACCCACACATCTGGAAGAATCCGTCAGGAAATGGCCAGCATTTCTCAACGTGAACTACGGCAAGTGATGGATAGTTTCCTAAAGAGGTGCCAAAAATGCATGTATGACGATGGCCAGTTTCAGCATCTCCTTAATAACATTGGTAAGTAAAGCTTTTAAAAGTAGTTTTAAAAATGCTATATGGTTTTATCCATGCTGTTCTATTAGACTGGCAGTCAGCAACAAGCACTGAGGACCCGTACAGATAAAACACAGCACAGCCAGTTCACAGTCTTTTGGATCACCCATTATTTGTAAATATACATTTATAAAACAAATACAAAGTTGCATTAAGTTGCATTTTAGAGGCATAAACCCTATAAGTGGAAATAATTATGAAATCATAAGTCCATACAGCTGTGCTGAGTTGGATAACCTTAAAATATGTGAATATATTTCGTAAATCTTATACGTTTAAATGAGTAATTCTTGTATACACGAAGGCTGATCAACAAAGACTGAGACTGATTTTTTTTCCAGATGTTTATTAAGCCAATTCAATGTTTACATGATGTTTTTCAAAGTAGTCCCCTCCTACTTCAATGTACTTTTTATTGCGTCTCTGCCAGTCCTTGAACATGTGATGCAGACCATTCTTTGTCAGGTCCTTGAGAATCGCCTCACTTTTCTTGAGCACTGCTTCAGCGTTCTCAAATCGAATACCCCTAAGCTTTTCCTTTAGAGATGGGAATAAAAAACAGTCACAGGGTGCAAGATCAGGGTTATAAGGTGGATGTAGTACACAGGTAATGTTGAATCGAGCCAGAAACTGCATGACTTGATTTGCGACGTGAGGCCGTGCATTCTCATGATGAAGTTGCCACCCAGTCCGAGAAAGCTCTGGTCCTTTCTTTGCAATGTGCTTCCTCAGTGTAGCCAATACTGATGTGTAGTATGCTGCTGTAACAGTAGTGTGAGGGGGAACTGCATGCTGGCAAATCATTCTATTACAGTCAGAAAATGTGATCACCATCACTTTCCCTGCAGATGGAACAGCTTCTGCCTTTTTTGGTGTTGGAGAACATGGTGATTTCCACACTGTGCTGGCTTGTTTTCCTTCAGGATCATAATGATGCAGCCACGACTCATCACAGTGATAATCAATTTAAAAAATGCATCCCTCCATCAGCAAAGAGATGCAGCACCTCACGGCTTGTCTCCATTCACACAGCCTTTTGTTTGGGAGTCAACAGACGTGGCACCCAACAAGCACAAACTCGGGTCATATGGAGATGGTCATGCATAATTGTAAACACACTGCCATATGAAATTCTCAACACTTCACTGAGGTTACGTAATGTTATACGCCAATCCTCTGGGACAATCACAGCAGCTGTGTTGATGTTGACTTCAGTCACAGAAGAAGCCGAAACACCAGGCCCACCTTGCTTAACACTGACAAGTCGGCCTTCTTTGAAGTCCTTGAACCACCTAAACACTGTTGCACGAGGTAGTGTATCTTCACTGTACGCTTGCTTCAGCTTTTCATAAGTTTCGGTGGCTATATATATGGTTTAAACGAAAACAGTATCTGATTGCGCTGTACTGCTCCTCTTGCGTCACCCCCATTGTCTGGTATTTGAAATGCATGTAGGGTCTACAAAATAGAGCATTACTACCAATCTACCAATACGAGAGTTCTGTCGCCTACAGGCATTATACATAAAAACCCGCTCTTTTCAAATATTTATGTTACAGATACGAAACTATCACGGAAGCTATAGGAAAAAATCAGTCTAAGTTCCAGTTCTACCTCTCAAACTTTGCCCACACACGGCTTGTGTGTTTAAAAACACCAACAATAAGTTTGTTGGCATAAATAAATAATAATCAGTCTAAGTCTTTGTTCATCAGCTCTCGTATATTAATATATCCTGCGTAACTTGAAAATGGCTCTAACGATTTCGATCAAATTTTATATTCAGATAGGGTTTTGCTTTTCAAGTTTATCTATATACATGTAATTCCTGAAAAAACATGATTTTACGCGTAACAGTCACAATTACTCTAAACCTTATTTTGGCCATAATTTTTCTATTAATGGGCCAATTTCAACAAACAGGCCAGGGTATTAAAGGTCTCGTCAAGAGCTTTCAGAAAACCTAAAGAAAGTTGAGTTAGCTATCTTAGTCTACACATAACAGTCACAATAAGTCTAAACGTTATTTCAGCCATAACTTCTCTGTTAATCGATTCCAGCAAACGAGCTAGCCTTTTAAAGTCCTCTTCCAGGGTTATCAGAATACAGTATGAAAGTTGACCTAGCTGTATTAGTTTGTGTTGCAGCTCGTCCGGTCGATAAGTTTGAAATAGAAATACCACATTACATTTTACAGCTGAAATGATGGTGCTTATGAAATATTTATATGATCTCTGTATCACGAAAATGACTTAACAATTTTGACAAAAATCTTTATTTAGTTAACATTTTTATTTTCAAATTTATCTCAATAAGTTGTTGTTGTTGTTAGCTAATGCTGGATTTCTGACAATGAAGTCATTAATCCTCTTGCTCTCCAATATTTTTCACTGATGGATGGGAAGGGCGCTAGAAGTGGCTGGGCATATTTGAAGGTGGTCTCGGTCCATTTCCTCTTGCAGATCACATAGAGGACAGAGTGGTGAAGAATATATCCCAATTCTGTTTAAATGTTTTGCCAGACAATCATGTCCTGTAATCAACCTGAAGGTTGCAACTGCCGTTTTTCGAGGATACTCAGGAATTGCTGTTTCAATGTTTGGTAGTTCCCATCTTTTATTCTTTGATTTTTCATAGTAATATTTTGCAATAATTTTTTTGAATTCAGAGTTGACTAATCTTTTAGCTGCATAAAATGGTAGATTAACTATAGATTTTTGTACACTGCTGGTACCCTTTTTTGCAAGAAAATCAGCTTTCTCATTACCACTCAGTCCACAGTGAGCTGGTATCCATTGGAAGACTAGGTGTTTTTGAAGTGCTGTTAGATGGGTAAGGATTTTCCAACATTCTATAATTGTTTGGTTTTTGGTGACAACTTGGAAGTAATTGCTATAATTGCTGCCCTGGAATCTGAGGGAGTAACTGCTTGCTGAAAATGTGAAATTCTATACAAAAGATTTTGTAGGGCCATTCAAATTGCTTCAATTTCTCCATCAAAGTTAGTAGTTCCATAACTTAAAGATTTGTAATAGGAAAAGAGGTGACATGTGACTCCAGCACCTGCTCCATCTCGGTTTGATATCAATGATCCATCAGTATAAATATGGAGCCATTCGTGTTCTGGAAATCTAGTATGGATTGTCTCTAATGCCAATAATTTTAGAACACTAGTTGGAGTATTACTTTTCAATAAGTATCTTCTCCCAAACAACAGGATTTCACAAAAGGGGGGAAAAATGCAGAGCGAAGTTCGGTCCCCCCAGGTACTTTATGTTTATGAAAGAAATATAAAGTTGTGTTTTGGAGGTATATCCTGAAACAATTGCAGAATCATTATCTCAAGCAATTGTGCACGAGATATGGTAGATAGCTGTACAATATGAATATATATCATATTGTGTATGTTTAGGAGAAAAATACAAAGTTTTATAAGAGTTAGATGTGGTAGATGACTGACAAACGAAACGCTTTAAACATTGGATTTTACTGGAAATAACTGTTGCAAACTACTGGTGATTTCAACATTATTTGAAATGCAGATTTCCATTAATAATTACAGCTGAAGGGGAATGAGTAAAAAGGAAATCTTCACTTCGTAACACTTTCTAAAATTTATACATCTTTATTTACATTGTCCCACTATTTAATTTACGCTTGTATACTGATGCAGTCAACATTCTGTAAGAACCTACACCTAATAAACTTGAACATTATCTCAGTTTTAGATCACGCTTCCATTTCATTACCCGTGTTCCTCTCTGATACGTAGTTGCCAACCCTTTTGTCCAGTAGTGTATTTTATGTCAAGTTGGCATGGTTTATAGACATTGCACATCAAGAAGCATGCATCTGCAACATTGCCCAAAACACTGACAGATCTTACAACTAAAAGTGTAGTGTAGTAAAGAAAATTGTGCAAAATAGAAACACACTATTTTGGATTTAGAATGGAGTACAAGAGGCACACAGGGAATAGCTCACCCCATGTGTTAAACTGAGCTAACCCTACAAGGGTAGGAAGCCCTTGTCTGCAAAGGATTTAGTAGCTTTTCTATTCTATTCTATTGTACCTATAATCATAAAGTATTCCAACTGAATTAATAAGACTGCACACACAATTAGAGTACAAGCAGTACACAATAAATAATGTAAAGTGAAAAGACATTAACAATATGTAGTTATAATTCTTGTACTTGAATAACTTGTGTAAAATGCCTCATTGTATAATACGTGGGTTGTCCCACAAATAGGTTCCCAATTTTTTTTCATAGTGAAAAACATATTTATTGACATTGAATAATACATTTTTGAAGAGCTTAGACTTTTTCCTATTTTTTGACATCATCACCGTTCTGATCAATGCATTTCTACATGCGGTGTATCAACTTTTGTATGCCTGCATCATAGTACTTTCCTGCAATGCAGCGAAGATAGCTTTAAACAGTTTCTTTCTGTTCCTCTCCGGTTCTGAAATGCGTCCCACACAGGTGTTTCTTCCAGTAAGGGAAGAGATGGTAGTCACTAGGGACTAGGTCTCAGCTGTAGTGGGGGTGTGTGACAGTATTGCATCCAAATTTGTTGATGAGATTGGTTGTCACATGGGCAATGTGAGGACAAGGGTTGTTCTGAAGGAGATGCACTCCCTTTGTGAGCATGCCTCTTCTCTTGTTTTGGATTACACTGCGAAGGTTCTTCAACGTCTCACAGTAGCAGTCTGCATTGATTGTTGTACCAGTAGACAGAAATTCGCACAACAATAAACCCTTTCTATGCCTTCGATCTTTGAGCATTGCTTCTTCCACTTTCACAATGGTGTCGTCTGAAACCGATGGTCATCCAGAACGCTGGTCATCATTGCTGTACGTCTGTCTTTGAATTCTCTATACCATTTGCATATGTGTTGTACACTCATATGCTGTTCTTCATACATTTCACACAGTTGGGAATGAATGCCCACCGGCACAGTGTTTTTTGTGCACTTGGTGGGAGAAGCGAGTGGAAGCTCCATTTCTAACGGCTGCTGAGCCAAGACTGAGTGTGGCAGACAGCTCGCAAGGCAGGACATTGGAAGATGGAGAACCAAGCTACACGTCAGTATTGCCGGATCTCACATAACAGCATTCCTCGCGACTGCAGCACTTTGGGAACCTTATTTTACAGACAACCTCGTAGCTCTGAAATTGCATGCTCTTTATATGGGCACGAGAGAAAGCAAATAGCAAAACTCCACTTAAGAAAAAGTATAAGCATTTGAAAATTCAAACCAATAACAAAGAATATCTTGGAAATATTTAATGCCACAGAAAACTTAATTTTACCTAAAATGTGTGGTTTAACAATATTTACATTTTTTGTGCAGTAAGATTTTGCGTAACTTTATGGTTTACCGATCATACAAAGTCATTCAGAATAAACAAGACTTCATGACATATTCCCAGAAAATTCAAGATGAAATTTTGTTCTTATGGAAATGTCTTTCACTGGTGGTATATTAATTAAAATCATTAGCCATTTTTGTGTAAATAAAAACGTACAAATTTGCAGTCTAAATGGTAGTTTGGAATGAAGGCAGGAGTTTCTTGAAAATCTTCATGTCGCATCTTCACATCATACTGAGCTTGGATATTAGACCTACTGGTAAGTAGAGGAACTATTGTATTCTACCCACGAATTTGATGTTGAGATTTCACCAGAAATATATGTTTTGAGGCCCCCTGAATCCAAAAAAAAACATTTTTAGAAAAAGGTAGGTGTGCGTGTGTGCATGTGTGTGTGTGTGTGTGTGTGTGTGTGCGCGTGCAAATGGCAAGCTGACTTGGCAGCCATATCCGCTTGCTCAATGCCAGGTTAACTTTCAGACTAGTGGACAGCAACAGGACTAAGAGTGAGTCTGAGCATGCTGACGTAGGTCCACGTTCCGCTGCTTCTAGTTGAAAACAAGGGACCCAGGAAGGAGGGGAAACAAAAGTGATGCTAACACTGCAATGCAAACACCTACTCCAGTAAATAAACAATAATTAAAGAAGGAAAACTGACTTTGTATGTACTAAATTAAAACATATCTAACAGTCCTAAAGTAAGAATAAGAAACTAAAAACTTCATTTATCTTAGTAATGTTGTTGCTTCACTGTTAATAGCTTCAATTTTTCCTTATATCTAATGGTATTTACAATACTGTTGAATCACAAGTACCTTTAACTGAACTCAATATTATAAGGCACTAAACAAGTCTTGTAATTTGTCCAATTCCCTCTCTGCAGCTCAATTGCCATTCTGTCCTGTGAATGCAATCACTCTTAGTTTAAAACCTGCTGTATAAGTTGTGTATTTCCCCTTACTGATGTTTCACAAAATACGTACTTGTTAGAATAACTATACAAACAAACAGCTGTACACAGATAAAGAATGAACCAATCGTTCACATTGCTTGCTGCTTATCAGTTAATCACATCAGCTAATCCCTGTACTTTAGATACTTGACCCAATCACATTCATTATTTGCACCAGCTCAGAGGTTGACAAACTGATGGCATTGATAATGATAGCAAAGTAAAAGGTTGCAGTGGCGGCACGTTATTTTTCAATATTTTTTGAAGTGAACACCCAGAATATTAATGCAATTACTATGCTTTAGTATAAAATGCTTTAGTCCTGGTTACTTTTCTATGAATGAAGGTGAAGGTGTGACCATTATGTAATGGCAACAATTATGCAATCAAATACGCTACTTTTGATTTCTTATCATGAATAGATCCAATTCCCCAAACAAACCATTTCTCTATGAGGCGGATGAACAGCAAGGAATCAGTATAATTTTCCATAAGAGTTTCTTGTCAGTGGTGCTGTGGCCAAGCAGTTCCACAGTTCGTCTACAACATAGGTGGCCTGGGTTAGATCCCAGGACCCTATGTGGTATTCGTGGTGGGCAAAGCAGCTGTCAGGGCAGGTTTTCTCTGGGTTCTCTGGTTTCTCCCACCGCTCATTACACCAATTGCTCCATTATCACCTTTCGATCAATTTTGTATCATTCTCTGCCTCACTATTATACCTGGTGCTTGGCTGACCACCCACTTCCAGGTCTTCACTCTGGTTCCCGAGTTCCCTCACAGACGTCTGGCTCTAGGCACTGGCTTGTAAGTCCTACATAAGGGGAGGGTAATCACTTCCTCACTCTCGCACTTGCAGGTGTTCACTCTGTCTGGTACATAGGTTCCTGTGCTCCCTGACAGACGTCTGACTCTAGACACTGTCTTGTAAGTCCTACATAAGGGGAGGGTAATCACTTCCTCACTCTCATACTTGCAGGTGTTCACTCTGTCTGGTACATAGGTTCCTGTGTTCCCTGACAGACGTCTGACTCTAGACACTGGCTTGTAACTCCTACATAAGGGGAGGGTAATCACTTCCTCACTCTCATACTTGCAGGTGCTCACTCTGTCTGGTACATAGTTTCCTGTGTTCCCTGACAGACGTCTGACTCTAGACACTGACTTGTAAGTCCTACATAAGGGGAGGGTAATCACTTCCTCACTCTCATACTTGCAGGTGTTCACTCTGTCTGGTACGTAGGTTCCTGTGTTCCCTGACAGACGTCTGACTCTAGACACTGTCTTGTAAGTCCTACATAAGGGGAGGGTAATCACTTCCTCACTCTCATACTTGCAGGTGTTCACTCTGTCTGGTACATAGGTTCCTGTGTTCCCTGACAGAGGTCTGACTCTAGACACTGTCTTGTAAGTCCTACATAAGGGGTGGGTAATCACTTCGTTACTCTCATACTTGCAGGTGTTCACTCTGTCTGGTGCATAGGTTCCTGTGTTCCCTGACAGACGTCTGACTCTAGACACTGTCTTGTAAGTCCTACATAAGGGGAGGGTAATCACTTCCTCACTCTCGCACTTGCAGGTGTTCACTCTGGTACATAGGTTCCTGTGTTCTCTGACAGACGTCTGACTCTAGGCACTGGCTTGTAAGTCCTACATAAGGGGAGGGTAATCACTTCCTCACTCTCGCACTTGCAGGTGTTCACTCTGTCTGGTACATAGGTTCCTGTGCTCCCTGACAGACGTCTGACTCTAGACACTGGCTTGTAAGTCCTACATAAGGGGAGAGTAATCACTTCCTCACTCTCATACTTGCAGGTGTTCACTCTGGTACATAGGTTCCTGTGTTCTCTGACAGACGTCTGACTCTAGGCACAGGCTTGTAAGTCCTACATAAGGGGAGGGTAATCACTTCCTCACTCTCATACTTGCAGGTGTTCACTCTGTCTGGTACATAGGTTCCTGTGTTCCCTGACAGACGTCTGACTCTAGACACTGTCTTGTAAGTCCTACATAAGGGGAGGGTAATCACTTCCTCACTCTCATACTTGCAGGTGTTCACTCTGTCTGGTACGTAGGTTCCTGTGTTCCCTGACAGACGTCTGACTCTAGACACTGTCTTGTAAGTCCTACATAAGGGGAGGGTAATCACTTCCTCACTCTCATACTTGCAGGTGTTCACTCTGTCTGGTACATAGGTTCCTGTGTTCCCTGACAGAGGTCTGACTCTAGACACTGTCTTGTAAGTCCTACATAAGGGGTGGGTAATCACTTCGTTACTCTCATACTTGCAGGTGTTCACTCTGTCTGGTGCATAGGTTCCTGTGTTCCCTGACAGACGTCTGACTCTAGACACTGTCTTGTAAGTCCTACATAAGGGGTGGGTAATCACTTCGTTACTCTCATACTTGCAGGTGTTCACTCTGTCTGGTGCATAGGTTCCTGTGTTCCCTGACAGACGTCTGACTCTAGACACTGTCTTGTAAGTCCTACATAAGGGGAGGGTAATCACTTCCTCACTCTCGCACTTGCAGGTGTTCACTCTGGTACATAGGTTCCTGTGTTCCCTGACAGACATCTGACTCTAGACACTGTCTTGTAAGTCCTACATAAGGGGAGGGTAATCACTTCCTCACTCTCATACTTGCAGGTGTTCACTCTGTCTGGTACATAGGTTCCTGTGTTCCCTGACAGAACTCTGACCCTAGACACTGTCTTGTAACTCCTACGGTTTGTTCTCCAGCTGAAGGTCCCTGACAGGAATGCAGCCAACAACTACATTAGTAAACATTTCCGATAAACAATGACATCGCAAGCAGCAGTTCTGCTTCTAATCATGTTTATGATAATGTTGCCAAACTAGGAATGCATATTCACGCCAGATTAAAGCAAAGAAATTGCTCAAAATAGCACAATTTAAATGTTATTTTTAGTTCATGCAGTATATTTAGTTTATAAAGTGTAAACAATGTTTTCAACTAGCCTGTCTTTTTCCCACTGATCATTTTTTGCCTTTTCTATATTTTTAAAAAACACTGCCAATATGTTTTGGTATTGTGATATATCCTTGAGCATTATATTGTGCAATTCCTGTAAGAATAAGTCAGCTGTTGCATTTCTTGAAGTATTCAGTTTACCTTGGGCCAAACTAGTTCTATGGGATTGAGATCACACATGTACGGGGACAAGTAAACGACAGTGTGGCCCAATAAAAGCAAAATAACCACAAATATTATAACAATTGAGGAAGAATTCAGTCTAACAACCTTTCATTCCCTTCTGCAGCTTCAAAGAATGGAGTACATATTAAAATTTTGCTCAGTTAATAGTATAGTAATTGTTCCTGCAAGTACAGGTAATGAAAGTATTAGAAGAAAGGCAGTAATACCTTTAAGAGCCTCTTTAGGTTTGTCTGGTTCAAGCATCCTATAAAGATCTGTTTTAGACATAGAACTATCACTTTGAACCCCTTTGTTTTACAACCACAATATTATAGCAGATTTCACAGATTTCACTTCTAGGTGGAGGATTATCTACTTCTACATTACTTTTACCATTACTTCCGACACAAAGGTTGCCTTTCGCCATTCGGCAGGTACAGTGGTTTTCCAGGATAGATTGTAGAGTTTTAGTAGTAGTTGTTTTGCTGTTTTTTCAAGGTTTTTTATGAACTCTGGATGTATGTGATCTGGTCCAGTAGACTTTTTGTTTTTTAGATTATTTATTGCAATGTTCAGTTCTTACATATTAACATTTTGAAAAAAGATATTGCATTGAGTGTTAGGATCACATTTTCTTCCTTGTTTCAAATCTTTCTTAAATTGTTTACGTTCCTTTTTATTATTTCTTGTTACTTTATGTGAATTAGCATAATAGTACCTGGGCGACCAAGCTTCGCTCTGCATTTTTCGCCTCTGTTTTTGAGAAATCTTTTAATTTTTTTTTGTGGGAGAAGATACTTAGATAAACCTGAAAGGAAAAACGTTAACTAAATAATCATTTTTGTCGCATTGTTAAGAGTCATAAAGTACTTAAGTAGAGAAAACACTGTGAATGTAATATGTAGCATTTCTATTTCAAACATGCACAAAATTGTATGACTTATTTGCAGAAGAGTGGGTAGAAAGAGATATGAATGTGTAAGATTTGAGGCTTTCACGGCGAACGTTAGTGATGAGAGCTTCACGGGTGATCAGCCGTGTTAAATTTAAGAAGGTCGAGCTTTTGGCCATTATACACTCCATGGCCATCTTCAGGACTAAAACGGCTGATCACCCGTGAAGCTCTCATCACCAGATATGAATGTGTTATCTAAAAGTGAGTAGAGAAAACAATGTGAGTGTAATTTGCAGCATTTCTATTTCAAACATACAGAAACTCATATATCTTATTTCTAGAACAGTGAGTAGAGAAACAGTTAGTAATGTGTTGCCCAAAAGTAAGTAGAGAAAGCAATGTAAATGTAATTCGTAGCATATCTATTTCAAACATGCAAAAATTGTATGACTTCTTTGTAGACGAGTGAGTAGAGAAACAGATGTGAATGTGTTACCTAAAAGTGAGAGGAGAAAACAGTGTGAATGTAATAGCATTTATATTTCAAACATACAGAACATGGTATGACTTATTTTAAAACTGGAGATAAAAATGATTTTTGGTGTAAAATCTCGTTTTTATGGAAAATTGTTTATAGAAGGGTGAGTAGAGAAAGAGATGTGAATTTGTTACCTAAAAGCAGTTAAGTAGAGAAACCACTGTGAATGTAATGTACAACATTTCGTCAATTTGTCAGACCATCAACTGTCACCCGCAGAAGCTTCCGTCCTCTCAAAAGGTGGGAACTACGCCATCACACCTCATGTACTACCTATAGAGGAGATCATCTCCTGCATTGAAGCCGGTATTCGTGAATTGCCGTCAACTACAGCAGACCAAATACGCCTCGAATCTTCTAGAATTCTTCAACGAGCTAAGCCACCTAAGAGCAATCTTTCTCTTCAAGAACGAAAAGCTCTTAAAAATCTCAACTCAAACAAGGAGATTATAGTACTGCAGGCGGATAAAGGAAACGCCACGGTGGTGATGAACCAACGTGACTACGAACACAAGGTGACTGAGCTCCTAGATCCGACCACCTACAAGAAGCTCTCCAGGGATCCAACAGGTCGCGTTCTTCGGAAAACCAATCAACTGATTAAGTCTTCGTCCATTCCACCCAGTGATCAGCTGAAACTAAAGAGGAGTGAAGCTTTACCTCCCAGACTTTATGGACTTCCGAAGATTCACAAGCCTGGCACACCCCTTAGGCCGATTGTAAGCGCCATTGACTCACCTACGTACGCAGTTGCGAAATACCTCGAAAAGATGCTGCAACCTCACATCGGCAACACTGACACATACATAAAAGACTCCGCCCATTTCATTCAGAAACTCAAGACCATCAGCTTACAACCCAACGACTTACTTGTCAGTTTTGACATAACATCTCTGTTCACCATGGTTCCAGTCAATGAAGCCATAACACAGCTTAAGGAGATTTTTCCAGAAGACATTACGACGCTTTTCCACCACGTCCTCACGACTACGTATTTCCAGTGGAACCACGAATACTATGAACAGACAGACGGTGTAGCAATGGGAAGTCCTCTCAGTCCGGTTATTGCGAATTTTTACATGGAATTTTTCGAAGCTACTGCCTTGGATTCAGCACCGCTTAAACCTTCGTGCTGGTGGCGTTACGTGGACGACACGTTCATCATTTGGAGTCACGGAGAATCAGCCCTGACAGAATTTCTGGATCACCTCAACAGCATCAATAAACAAATTCAATTCACCATGGAGAAGGAACAAGACGGCAAATTGCCCTTTTTGGATGTCATGGTAAACAAAAAACAGAATGGCACACTAGGCCACAAGGTGTACCGTAAACCGACCCATACAGACCGCTACCTTCACAAGAACTCCAACCACCATCCGAAACAAAAGCGTGCTATGATTAAAACTCTGGCAGACCGAGCTACACGCATTTGCGAACCACAAGTTCTACACCAGGAATTTCAACACTTAGAGTCAGCGCTCCACTCTAATGGCTACGCAAAACGAGAAATTAAGAGAGCATTACATCCTAGTTAAGGTCCCAACATCACAGAAACAGCCGCAAACAATAGGAAGGGCAAGGCCTTTTTACCGTACATCAGATCAGTCACAGACCGCATAGGCAAACTACTTAAACGCCACAACATTGACACCGTCTACAAGCCCACTAAACAGATTTGTAACATACTCCGTTCCGCCAAAGACCCCAGGGATCCTCTATCCACCGCAGGAGTATATAGAATACCTTGTTCGTGTGGCAAGGTGTACATCGGAACCACACAACGTAGTATAAAAACCCGCATTGAAGAACACAGAAGAAATTGTCGCTTGGGTCAAACTGAAAAATCAGCAATTGCTGAACATGCCATACTCGAAGAAGGGGAACACATCATCCAATATGGTAACACAGATATTCTGGCATCTACATCCCACTACTATTCTCGCTTATTCCGTGAAGCCATTGAAATACACAAGCACAAAGATAATATCAATCGCAAAGAAGAAGGACTTAAACTCAACAGAATATGGCAAACAGCGTTAACAAAAACAAAAATCCAGAACCCCTCTCCAGCCAATCAGACGCCAGCTCCTTGTAGTACTCCACTGGTACAAGACCAGCCCACTGGCCACCCGGACCTATCACAACGTACTTCCCCTCCAGCCGCCGACATAAATACATCACCTCTGGTGGTGACCAGCGCAGTCGGTGCTGAGATCTCCACTAGGAAACTTCGACCTCGCCGCCACTGAAGATGTCTGCCGTAGTCGCAGACGAAACGTTTGGGAAGAAGAAGGAACCCAATAGACCACGGCCCACAAGCCCGGTTAATATTATTGCATCTAGTATTGACACCGGCCGTGAAAGCCTTAGAACTTAGATGTGAATTTGTTACCTAAAAGTAGTTAAGTAGAGAAACCACTGTGAATGTAATGTACAACATTTCTATTTCAAACATGCCAAAAATGGTATGACTTATTTGTAGAAGAGTGAGCAGAGAGAGAGAGAGAGAGAGAGATGTGAATGTTATCTAAAAGTGTGTAGAGAAAACAATGTGAGTGTAATTTGCAGCATTTCTATTTCAAACATACAGAAAATTGTATGACTTATTTCTAGAAGAGTGAGTAGAGAAACAGTTATGAATGCATTACCCAAAAGTAAGTAGAGAAAACAGCGTGAATGTAATACGTAGCATTTCTATTTCAAACATGCACAAAATTGTATGGTTTATTCGTAGAAGAGTGAGTAGAGAAAGAGTTGTGAATGTATTACCTTAAAGTGAGAGGAGAAAGCAGTGTGAATGTAATAGCATTTATATTTCAAACATACAGAATATGGTATGACTTATTTTAAAAGTGGGGATAAAAATGATTTTTGATGTAAACAATGTTTTTTATGGAAAATTGTTTATAGAAGAGTGAGTAGAGAAAGAGATGTGAATGTGTTACCCAAAAGTACTTAAGTACAGAAACCACTGTGAATGTAATATGCAGCATCTCTATTTCAAACATACAGAAAATTGTATGACTTATTTTAAAAGTGGGGATAAAAATGATTTTTGGTGTAACATCATGTTTTTTATGGAAAATTGTTTATAGAAGAGTGAGTAGAGAAAGAGATGTGAATGTGTTACCTAAAAGTACTTAAGTACAGAAACCACTGTGAATGTAATATGCAGCATCTCTATTTCAAACATACAGAAAATTGTATGACTTATTTGTAGAAGAGAGAGTACAGAAAGAGATGTGAATGTTTCACCTAAAAATGTGAGGAGAAAACAGTGTGAATGTAATAGTACTTCTACTTCAAACATACAGAAAATGGTATGACTTATTTTAAAACTGTGGATAAAAATGTTTTTTTTTTTTTTTGTGTGTAAAATCAAGATTCTTTTATTGAAAATTGTTTATAGAAGAGTGTGTAGAGAAAGAGATGTGAATGTGTTACCTAAAAGTGAGTAGAGAAGACACTGTGAATATAATATGCATGTATACAAAAATTTAACCACATCTTAAGAGCCATTTCTGAAATACCGGGAATATGCCTATATGCAAGAATTGCATTGTAGAAGCAGGAATAAAAAATGTTATTTTTTATGTAAAATCGTGTTGTTTTGGGAATTACACCTACATAGATGAACTTAAAAAGCAAAACCCTATCTGAACACAAAATTTGATCAAAATCGTTAGAGCTGTTTCCAAGTTGCACGGAATCTATATATATATATATATATATATATACAAGAATTGCTTATTTAAATATATAAGATTTATTGAATGTTTCGGCTATGACTGCATCATTTACTAACATTTTATTGTTGTGTATGATAGGTGTGCTGTTGTTTTCTTTCCTGTCCTTGACATTTTTTATGAACTTATGGGCTTTGTTACCATCTGTCCTATAATCCATTTTTCTAAGACATTATTAAAGTGATTCTTTTTAGCTGTATTAATTTCTTTTTTTAAGTGAGGTACATTTCTGCAACCATATTTGTGTATCTGATGTTTTTTGTTTGTTCAGCTGTATTTCTAGCTATATCCCTTTGCTTTTTCAGTTCTTCTAACTGGGGGTCCCAAAAGGGTTTGAAATGTTTAATACTTCCACGAGGAATATGTTTTTTTGCGGTTTCTAGGATGACTTTGCAGAATTTTTGTTCAAATGATCTGGTTGGTCATGTAGCTGTGAGTTTGTTTGTTATTTAAATTTATGTTCCAGTTCAGTTTTATATTTGTTCCAATCTGGAACAGTTTCAGTGTGACAAAGACAGACATATCCTCCATCCCTGTCGCCCACTCACTGGGCAACATGGCTGTATTGCCTAGGACCATGTTCATTACACACAAGGTAGTTTTAGTGTGACAAAAACAGACATATCTTCCATCCCTGTTGTCCACTTGCTGGGCAACTGAAAATGTTGAGAGAGCAACATCGCTGTATAGGCTAGGACCATGTTCATTCTTGTTTTGTAGCTACTATAGTAGTGTAAATAAAGTACTGGTTACATAATTTTTCCACTCTATTTGTACTTTCTCTACTGGTAAGTAGGGGAAGTATTGTATTCCACCCAAAAATTTGATGTCAAGATTTCACTGGAAATATGTTTAGAGATCCCCCTAAATTCAAAAAAAGCATTTTTAGAAAAATGTTTGTGTGTGTGTACGTATGTCTGTCAGTCAGTCTGTGGACAGCATAACTCAAAAACAAAACGTCAGTTAAAAACCAAAGTTTGTATTTAAGTTTAATGTCTTTCAAGGATGCAGCACAATGATTTTGCAGAAAATAGCCCTGTCCTAAATTACCCTTTACATGGAAAATTTTTCGAAAAGTTTGATTTTCTTGAAAATGTCTAACGATTTTGATTAAAATGCCATATGTTTAAGATATTTGTATGACAAATGAAATGTATATTTTGAATTTTCTGGGTCCTGTTTACTCTGGATGACTTTTGAAACTCGTAAATCATAAGAGACAGACAAAATCTTACTATACAAAAAATTTAGATTTCGCTAAAACACACAATTTATGTCAGAATAAAATTTTTTGTAGACTGAACCATTTCAGAGTTATTCCTTGTTATTTGTGTCAGTTTCAGAAAACTTAAAATTTTCATGAAATGGAACGGGATCTCAAAGCTTTAAAAGATTTGACTATCGCTCAAAGCCTACTGTATTCCCATGTTCCCCTTGTACCTACAAGGAAATAAGATATAAGATAATTATGTACAAATGTTTATCGTAACGCAAAGGAGATATAGGAATAAGAGTTTGTAAGAATGGTTAGTACAAGAGTAGAGACAGTCAGAGTACAGTACAACACATCAGATTTTTATATATGTTGTTAATATTGTTCAATAAGATTATTATTTAAAATAAGAACAAATTACAAACTAAAAGCTTCACTCATCTTAGTAATTATTGCAACTTGAAACTAGCCAGCAGTATACCACCTTGCAATATTAATAAGATAAGTGGAGCTTTTAGTTTCTAATTTGTTCTTAATTTAGATTCTATTGCTTCACTGTTAATAGCTTCAATTTTCCTTGATTTAAGATGATATTATCATGCATACATTTGATTCCTAATTGTTTCTAAAAGAATAAAATCACAAAAGATTTCACCGCCAAGAAAAAAAAAAGAGTATTTTCCCCCAACAATTTATAGTCTGTGTGTTAGGTCTCTTTTCAAAGTAACCATTCAATTATTAACGTATGTTTTCTCAAGTGTCTAATGAAAGATGGATACAATAACCTAGAGTATTAGCAGCTGAGAATATTAAAATAAGTCAGGTCTTCCTCGGTGACTTCTGATGACTTACCTTTGCAATTCTGTTGATGCTTCCTCATCCGATAATATCACCATCTCCTGTAAGGAAGCATTTAATTTTCATTCAAAATTCAAATATTATTCTTAGAAGCAGATAACCTTACTCAAAAAGTACTTGGAGAAAATTCATGACTTGCTGAATCAATACAAATTCAATTAAAAATTGATCCTTACGTTAATCACCACAATATTTGGTGATGTAGACAGTGATGGGGATAGTTATAGAGACCAATGAACAAAAGAATATTGTTTTGTGCATGCGCACCAGAAGTAGGGAGAACGTTTCCCCCACTATGTAACTCCTCCCTCCAGGAAGTGTGCATTAAACAATGAGAACATTTCCCCTCCCTTCCTCTTTACTCCTTCCAGCTATACTTTGGCTACAATCTGAACGGGCCAAGAAGATTTGTGAGCCACAAAAGCTGAATAAAGAAATCCGACATCTTAACAAGGCCCTCATCAGCAACGGTTATACATACAAGGAAATTACAAGAGCTCTCCATCCGAGGTACCCGTCAGTCCAAAAAGACCGGAGGAAGCAAACCCTGAGTACCATCTATTTACCATACATCCATAAGGTAACAGACTGAATAGGAAGACTGCTGCAACAGTACAACATTAGGACTATTTATAGGCCAACAAAGAAAGTCAAAGATTTATTTAACTCCGTTAAGGATAAAAGACATCCACACTGCACAGCCGGTATTTACAAAATACCATGTAGCTGTGGACAAGTATATATAGGCACCACCATGCGGAGTATCAGCACTCGACTAAAAGAACATGAAAGACATAGCCGGTTGGGGCAGACGGACAAGTCAGCGGTGGCAGAACACTCTGTAGTTCGGCCACGACGTGAATTTCAAAGACACGGAGGTACTCTCAAGGACAAGCCACTACCAGGCTCGCTTGACTCGGGAAGCGATAGAGATTTTTATGCATAAAAACTCCTACAATCGAAAAGAAGAGAGACAGCAGATAAGCAAAACTTGGCTCCAGGCTCTAATAAGAGAGAGAAGAAAACCCGAGACACGTAAAGGTTTCTCCTTTATACCAGGATCAGAGACGTCCCATTTGCCGGCATTTTGAGATCGATAATCTCATGTTGGTATTCATGAGAACGAGCGATCGTGAAAATTTGTTACCAAGGACACTAATAACAAACAAAGATGAATATGAAAGTTTGCAGTGAACTTTAGTTTATGTGCAGCCGCTAATTTAGACCAAAATAACAGAGGTTGACCCTGAAGATGCTGGACGCAGTTTTCAGCGAAACGTCGGAGGAAGGTAATCCAACTCGACCACGGCCCACAAGCCCGGAAAATCTACTTAACATAGTTGATAATGCCGGCCGTGAAAGCCTCAGCACTTATAATGTAGGGCTTGCTAAAACACACAATTTATGTGTAAATAATTTTTTTTTATAGAGTGAACTATTTCAGAGATATTCCTTGTAATTTGTGTCAGTTTCAGAAAACTTAAAACTTTCATGAAATGGAACATCATTGTTCATTGTTTTATATGTTAAGCGTGCAAAGAGAACGGGATCTCAAAGCTTTAAAAGATTTAACTATTGCTCAAAGCCTCTGTATTCCCATATTCCCCTTGTACCCACAAGGAAATAAGCAATAAGATAATTTGTACAAATGTTTATCTTAACTAACATGAAGTAGATATAGGAATAAGAGTTTGTAATAATGGTTAGTTCAAGAGTTGAGAAAGTCATGTGAATGCAACACATCAGTTTTTTTTCTTTTTTCTTTTTTTTTAGATGTAGGTACATGCTTGCATAAAGCATATTAGTCCTTAAATCGGGTATATCAAATATTACAGTGAATTTCACACTTACCAGGCCAAACGTGTAAACAGTTACACATAAATTTTATTTAAACATATGGCAGTGGGGCGTAAATTCACATTAAGAATGGTGTTTTCCTAAAGGTTTGGCAATTACTAATATCAAATTGTTAAATTCAATACAAAATAATGGTATTAATAACGTAAGAGGTGCTTCACACAAGAGTGGCATAACCTTTGGAATACCCAATGCACATTTATCACATAAGTATCCAATGTAGGTATAACCTAACCTCCAGTCAGCTGCCAGCCTCGGCACCATGCATCTTACAGACGATATGAAAACTGCATGTCTTCACCACATGTGTAAGTGTTAGAAACAAACTACCTTACTATTTATTGTGAACATAACAATTGTGTTAGGTCCCCTCCATTCAGCAAATAAAGTGAATAAAGAAACTCGCGTCTGCTCAGCATACATGCGCAGTAAGTGCACATGGACTTAGCATATACTCATTTTATTTCAAGTGAATTTATGTATTTCTGACTGATTAGAGCGTATTTAAAGTTCCTTTCTTACTATTTATTTATGCCAACAAACTTACTGTTGGTGTTTTTAAACACACAAGCCGTGTGTTAGAGCTCAGTTGGTTAGAGCAGCCGCCTGGTAAGTGGAAGGTCTGTGGTTCAAATCCCAGTTGTGGCATTGAATTTTTAAGTTCCCGTTCTACCTCTCCTTTCTTACTGTTTCTATCATATCGTAACATGCTGTTATCAATAAACATTTCCATTTTTCTTTCCAGTGTAACTTTATGTATCAAACTTTGCTCTACATTTTAGTTCTGGCTTTTGTTCCCACAAAACCGCCTTAAAAGCTCTGATAGTTACATTCACATGGCATTTTCTGAACACTCTGAAACATAAATCTTACAAAACCTCCACCTACCCATTTCATGTTAATCCTAATACATTTTATGGTAGCTACAAGAGGAATGCAGTAGATTAAGCAACTCTTAAAAAATATATTGCTATATAATGGGCTTAAAATTACATGCTCTTTGCATGAGCAGGTCAAAAAATTAATAGTGACTTGTGATATGAACGCAGCATAACTAGCAAAAAAAAAATTAAAAACTGATAACAAAGAACTCTCTCTCCATCTCTTCCCCTCCCTTTCTCTCACTATTCCCAAACTTCTCTCCCCTCACTCTCCCTTCTTCCACTTCCTTCCCCTCTCTCCACCCTCTTGCTCCCTCTCTCCCCCTCTTGCTCCCTCTCACTCACTCTCCCCTCTTGCTCCCTCTCTCCCCCTCTTGCTCCCTCTCACTCACTCTCCCCTCTTGCTCCCTCTCTCCCCTCTTGCTCCCTCTCACTCTCTCCACTCTTGATATTAAATCATCCCCTATGACAGACCACTCCAACACAGCGTTTGAGGGCTAGGGCTCCCTGGCTCAGCCCAGGGCTTTGACCGCTACAGCTGTGATGACGTCAGGCCTTCTCTGACTGCCACTGGCGTCAGGTTCGTTAGTGCTCACTTTTCGAGGTGACTCCTCACGCCCCCCCCCCCCCTTGGAAGTTCGTGAACTTAATGTGCAGCCAGTTACTGACTATTAAACTATTATTTTAATTTTGATGTAAAGAACAATTTCTATTTAGCACAAATTAATATGGTTATCTGCAACAAATACTACAAATTTTGACAGTAAAATAATGATTTAATATTATATGGTTGCAAATTTCCAACATGTGGCCTCCCCCTGGAAAAAAGTCTGCCGGCACTCATGTGACTCCTTGTGCATTCATCCAGTGTTTGTGATCTCGTGTAACTATTGTATGCAAGAATGAAAAGAGGTGCTTCGACAGCTCTGTCAGGATTTAACCCATCTTGGGAGGGTCTGTATTTTGTTATTCGATCTGACGAGAACAATGCTCAATGTTTAATATACCTATGTACGGGCAAAAACTTATAACATTAAGCGTCACTTCGACGTTAAACATTCTCACACCCACGCTGATATTATAGGCGAAGAAAGAAAGGAATTAATAATGAAACTAAAGGACAAAAGGGCGTCTAATCAGGTTAGTATAATTTTAACAAATTAATCACTCTTAAAAGAGTTTGAAATCATTTCATTGCTATAGTACGTTTTTTAATAATAATTGTCAACAATGAATAAGAATTGTTTTGTTAAGGATACGCATCTGTGTAAAATGGCTAAAAAAATCTCCAGAAGTGACAAAAATGGGTTTTTGTTTTATCAAATGGTATAAAACTTCTGCTTTATTTTGATATACTTTTTATAGCCTTACAGCCTATATAACTGTCACGTGGCCATTTAACTGATTACCTGTAACTGGTAATGTCCATTTAAATCAGTACATTTTCATTATCCTTGCTACCACTTCAAACTTAGTTTTCTCATTTTTTATTTTTAGCACTCTTTGCTCTTTACAATGCTCCACATGATGCAGTTTTCTGTACCTACATATGCATAAACCAAAAAAATGTCAGGCGTCATCCTAAGCATGTAATAAAGAACAAATTAATTGTGTTGTATTATTGTGAAATGCCTGATTGAATTGTTCCTCTGTCTCATACATAAGCTGTGCTATCCCTACCTCTCTCTACCTTTCTAGAGTGCCGCACTCTGAACGCCGTTAACATAGGCAAAATGACAAACGGCACGGCCCAGTTAGCCCTCACAGCCCAGGGCTGCCAGGAGGGCTGCCCACTTGGAGTGGTCTGCCCTATGACATAATTCAGCAGAATAAGTTCTATTTTCAAAAACTATTTGATCTGAGTTATCATTTGCTCAGATGTCAATGATTAGACTTTACCTCACTCTTCATCTCAGCATCTGCAGCAGAAGACAGCTCCATCTCTTGTTTAACTTCACTTGACATAGTTTCAGGCCAGTGAGGTTCCTCTTTGACTTGTATTCCATTGCACAAGTCACTGCCATTGCTACGCAACGCAACAAAATGTGAAGATAAAAAAACTGTCTCAAACTCATGTTCAGATTTAACTTCAGTTGCTGTTCCATTTAGTTCTTCTTTTACTTCCACTTTGATATCCATTTTATGGTTTTCACTGTTGTTACTATCAGTCTCCATTAGAACGCCTGTAGAAAATTAAACAAAACACCATCATAGGAACAAACAACAAAAAATCAAATACAATACTCAACAGTTTCTCTGATTATTTAAACTTTGTGTGTTTAATCTATCAAACGAGCTGCTCCTTATCTGAATGATTCAATTAATTTGCACACATGCTTCCTTAAGAATTACAAATGAATACAAAGTGTTACATAAAACATAAGAATCATTTCAAACTATGATTCTGATCTCTGTTTAGACAAGTGCACGATTATCTGCTTTGATGCTCTAAGCTACAATTGAATTACACATTTGATGCTTTCTGCAAAGTTACAAGTGAATAAACTCGTGGTAATTATTTACTTTAGCAACCATCAACTAATGTGTTTTAAAACTTGCTTAATATACAGAAGTAATATCTTAATGATATTTTGTCCATTAACTAAGATACTGCAGACCAATAGGGTACTCCAAGGGGGTCCCACAAGAAGAAGTTCAACAGTATCCACTACACACAACAGGACCACACTCCTCTGGACCAGTCCAAGCTGGTAATTAATCTCACCGAACGCACACTAGATCAACCAACCATCTCAGTGCTTTCAAGAGGACTCAACTTCGCGCCGGCACCGAAGTCTATACCAACTCGTGATTTCATCAGTGGCACAGAGCAAGCATTAAGCCGCCTTCGGCGGACGTAGCCGAGGAAATACGAACAGAAGTCAGGCTCACATTGATGAAAGCTAAGAAACCAAGATCAAACATTTCTTCTGCAGAATCCAGAGCACTAAAAACACTACGACAAGACGCGTCCCTAACAGTACTTCCAGCAGATAAGGGCAATGCCACGGTGATTATGGAAACCACAGATTACGACCGGAAAATTAAACTACTACTCGAAGACTCTTCCTTCAAGAAACTTGACAAGGACCCGACGGCCAGGATCACCAAGATCACCAAGATCACCAAGATCACCAGAGCTCATCAAACACTCCAGCCTAACCACCGAAGCCCAAAAAACCATCATCCCGCACTCAGCCACTCCACCCAGACTCTACGGACTTCCGAAAATCCACAAACCTACAATACCACTCCGACCCATTGTAAGTGCTATAAACTCACCCACATATCAGCTGGCCAAACACCTCACCACTCTATTGAATCCACTAGTGGGCGCCTGTCATCATCACATCAAGAACTCCAGCCACTTCGTACAAAAGATCTCAACCATGAGATTGGACCCGGGGGATATCTTGGTGAGTTTCGACGTTGAATCCCTCTTCACCAGAGTGCCTCTAGAAGACTCACTACATTTCATAGCGGAACAATTTCCGGAGGACATCACACAACTCTTCAGACACACTCTCACGTCCACCTACTTCTGCTACAATGACCAGTTTTACGAACAAACTGACGGAGTGGCCATGGGCTCACCATTATCACCGGCCATTGCCAATTTCTTCATGGAAAACTTTGAACACACCGCACTGGACACCGCTACACACAAACCAAAAGCTTTCTACAGATACGTCGACGACACTTTCGTCATCTGGCCACACGGGACAGAAAAACTTGGCTTTTTTCTCGACCATCTCAATAGCCTACATACTAATATTAAATTCACCATGGAAGTGGAGAACGACAACTCCCTTCCCTTCCTGGATGTTCTAGTGTACAAAAAACCAGATGGCAGCCTGGGACACACGGTCTACAGGAAGCCCACACACACCAACAGATACTTGGATGCCTCCAGCCACCATCATCCCTCTCAGAAGAAAACAATCATTTCCACTCTGTTTCACCGAGCGTTTGACATAGCAGACAAGGACCACATACACCTAGAACTTCAATACTTACAGGATACCCTACGCAAGAATGGGTATAGCAACCAGGACATCAATGAGACCCGTAGGAAAGTAGAACGCAGCAGGAAGAACCCGCTACTGCTCACGCAAGGGAAGGATAGCCCTCAAGAGAAGGCCTACATACCTTTCTACGGCTCTGTCTCCAACAAGGTTTCCCGTATACTCGCGAGACATAATATCAAAACCTTCTTCACACCCCCTAAGAAGATCCGACAACTCCTCAGGCCGGTGAAAGACCCACTTGGGCTTAAGGTCCCGGGAATATACAGGATTCCGTGCGAGTGTGGTAAGGTGTATGTGGGTCAAACAGGACGCACGATAGAGGAAAGATGCAAAGAACATCAACGGAGCATCAGACTTCTCCAGCCAGAAAAATCAGCAGTAGCCCAACACTGCATAGAACAGGTCCACAAAATAAATTTCCAAGACACAAAAATACTAGAACACGCAGAAAATTACTGGGACAGACTCATCAAGGAGGCCATCCACATCAAATTACAGCCCCACAATTTCAACAGAGAGGGCGGACTCAAACTAAGTTCCGCGTGGACTATAGCCATTAGAAACACTGCACAAATTTCGTACCCGCGGGAAAACACTGCAGCCGAGCCTACAGCAGGCCCAATCAGAAACCATCACCCGCGCATTGGTTCGGACAACACAACCTAACCATAGTATATATTTGGAAACTGAGGAGAATTTTCCATCATTTTAGTCCTGAAGATGGCCATGGAGAGTATAATGGCCGAAAGCTCGACCTTCTTAAGTTTAACACGGCTGATCACCCGTGAAGCTCTTATCACTAACGTTCGCCATGAAAGCTTCAAATCTTACAAAAGTCACATCATTCTGTTACCACATACAAGAGAACCACCGCTGCCATCAAAGCTATTAACATCATCGACAATGCCTGTCTACTGTCACTAGACACCACAATATCACTGATAGTGACATATGGCACTGAGTTTGAGAAAAGCTCTCCATCAGTGATCTAACAAAGATCGAACAGGTAAAAGCCTGGTTTTTGAAATGAGCATTAAGAATGGGATTAACAGTACCATGGTTGCCAACCCGTATGATAATTATGGGGGCATACAATAATTTGCTAACCTATACGATAATTATGGGCGTATGATAATTTGAATGTATGATAGTTTGATACTGGCAAAATATCATTTTCACTGGTTTATCACACCAGCAAAATGAAATTAATTAGAAATAGTGACACCTCTTTTGCCCTCATGGCCTGTCTCCACCCCTCTAATGCAACCATTTCATATCCTACTAAGCCTCCTACCCTTTATCCTCTTATTTGCTCGTGTGCCCAGATCTGGTAATTTCAATAAAGAAGGCACTGTTGAGAAAATTGATGATCAATACAGAAAACTCAGAATAAGCGATATTCCGTGTGAAATAAAGAACATGCCTGAACCTGACAGTTTCTGGAGTGCTGTTAAACGCATGTGTCACCTTAGTGGAAATACTGATTTCAAAGAACGGAATTTGCATTACCAGTGAATTTGTTGCCCCCGCAGAAACATTTCTTGTGAAAGTTTTTTCTAAATTGGGTTTAATAAAAACCAAAATTAGAAACAGATTGATGCTAGATACGGTAAATGAACTTATTCTGTCGTCTCACCTTATGAAAGAATATGGTGGGTCTGAAAATCTGCAAGTTACCGAGAAAATGTTAAAGTTTATCTCAACAACAAATTTTTATAATGCTGCAGCAGCTGAGGAAGATGAAGTTTCAGATGAATAGTGCGAGAAACATAAATGCTAAAGTTGTAATACTGGTTGAGGTCATCAGTCTTGTAAGTGGATACCATAAACATCAATGCTACCATGTTTTCACAAGTGTTATGCTGATATTTTTATTGTTGTAGCATTTGGTTTATGATGTACGACAATTTTGAATCTAAATCTATCATTTTGAGTGGCTGATATGATAATTTTACTTTTAAAGATCGGCAACCTTGGGCACCCACGAGATTGACCTATGAACTGGCTAAAGAGACCTTCTATATCAAAGACCTGAGGCTAACAAACACCCTGTCATCTACAATAGCATAGCACAAGCTAAGAGACGAGAGAGGGAAAAAATGGCAGGAAATAGACCTAGATTTCTACGGCACTGGTGCCATGTTGGATAGGAACTGGACGAGAGAAAATCAACAGCAGTGACAAACACAAACAAATTCCACCATAAGATATGTATTACCACGAGATTCCAAGAGCTGCATATCTGCAAACTTTGCAAGCAAATATGTGATCATTACCATATAGTGAAGTTCCCCAAAACAACCAAATCAATGCATCCATATGCATAAGACTAAAAATACATCTCCTACATGCATGCTCAATTGAGTGCTCTTCCTCATCAATTATATTTTGGGGTGTCATTTTTGGAGCTTACGTTTAGTTTGGGAAAATAAATAAAAGGAGTTAAAATTGTACACTAAACCACTTGTTCGTTATACCTACCCTTACATCAAGCTCTTATTCTCATATTTACACTTTAATTTGTCTTCCTTTAGTTAAGAAGTTTGGTGAGCATGGTACATGTGCTGTGTATGAGGTGCATCGCTTTTTAACAAAATCATAAATTAATATGTGTACGTAATTCCACATGTTTATTCTGTGAGGAAATACTAACATAAAGTGTACAATTCATAAAACGAACTAAAGGCCAAAGGTATTGAAAAACGAAGCAATATAAACAGCAATGCTGATATTTCAAATGAAACTGAGTTATGATTCATGTGAAATATATTCCATTGATGACTTCAACTAAAACTTTACAATTTTACATAAAGCATTACATTCTGAAAGAACCGACACATGAGAACTGTGAACAAGAGCATATTCACTTCTATAGCATAGTTATCTCAGTGCAGAAAAACCTCAAGAAGGAAGACAGTGTTTGGAAGCAGAACTGACTCTCATATAACAGTCTATGTTATCTTCATGGCTAATACACGAGTAGTATGTGTTAGAGAAATAAACCTTAAGTAAGTTCAAATACATAGCTTCCTATCTTCCAGTGCGTTTCTTACAGAATTGCCATGATGCATGAAAAGTACACAGGTGGAAGTACTGCTTCGACCATATGTTAACCAGCGACTCTACATGAAGCGTGTCACAAATATGTTGAATATAAATGAGCGATCTTTTTCTAAAACAAAGTTTAGGGGAAATCTCAGGCTGGACTTGTTTACTTTAAAGCCTAAATAATCTACATATAAAACAAGAAATTAACTGAGCCGGGCAGTTCACTGCTTTCATTTTCAGTTGCACTATTATCCACCATCATCGAACTATCAGCATTATAATTTGAAATGCATTCATCCTTGCTCTGTTTTATTTTCTTGGATGCTGAAGACCACGTAGAATAATTCATTATTTTTCAATTCATGACGTCTTTTAACTCAGAAAACCATGTATGCAGTGTACAATATACCCAATACAGCATTGATAAGCTGCTAGGCATAAACAAAACAAATCGTTACTGCATCTACCACTGCAAAGATGGAACAGATCCATTTATGCACAAAGAGTACTGATCTCAATTCTCTGCTCCGATCACATGCACATGCTGTGCTATACATAAACACATATTAACCAACAGTAAGCAAGAAACTTGCTCCAAAGATAAATAACAATCTGGTTTGAGAGGTAGAACTAGAACTTAAAAATTCAATGCCACAACTGGGATTTGAACCACAGACCTTCCGCTTGCCGGGCGGACGCTCTAACCACTGAGCTATTGTGAAAAACTCCCAGAATGGCATTAAATTCTCAAGCCAGTTCGTATTTCTCCTGGTAAACCACAAAGGCAGTCTCACATCAGAAACAATTACCCCAATGGTGACTTACTATTGTAAGTACTTTACATCCCAGGATTAAATAACCTTCACATGGTAATTATTATTTATTTATGCCAACAAACTTACTGTTGGTGTTTTTAAACACACAAGCCGTGTGTGGACAAAGTTTGAGAGGTAGAACTGGAACTTAAAAATTCAATGCCACAACTGGGATTTGAACCACAGACCTTCCGCTTGCCGGGCGGACGCTCTAACCACTGAGCTATTGTGACAAACTGCCAGAATGGCATTAAATTCTCAAGCCAGTTCGTATTTCTCCTGGTAAACCAAGCGGAAGGTCTGTGGTTCAAATCCCAGTTGTGGCATTGAATTTTTAAGTTCCAGTTCTACCTCTCAAACTTTGTCCACACACGGCTTGTGTGTTTAAAAACACCAACAGTAAGTTTGTTGGCATAAAAATAATAATTACCATGTGAAGGTTATTTAATCCTGGGATGTAAAGTACTTACAATAGTAAGTCACCATTGGGGTAATTGTTTCTGATGTGAGACTGCCTTTGTGGTTTACCAGGAGAAATACGAACTGGCTTGAGAATTTAATGCCATTCTGGCAGTTTTTCACAATAGCTCAGTGGTTAGAGCGTCCGCCCGGCAAGCGGAAGGTCTGTGGTTCAAATCCCAGTTGTGGCATTGAATTTTTAAGTTCCAGTTCTACCTCTCAAACTTTGTCCACACACGGCTTGTGTGTTTAAAAACACCAACAGTAAGTTTGTTGGCATAAATAAATAACAATCTGGTTGTTGTTATGGGTTTATTTTGAACACTTGCAGAGAGGTTGTGATCGGTTCTATTGCTAATATGACCTCTTTATGTGGAAGCCAACCCAACAAATATGAATGAAATTATCGGTAGTTATAAATCATATTTCCTACTTCTTTAATGGGAACTTTCGTGATTTTTAAATTTTGTCAGAAAATGTTTAGGGGAACGCGTCCCCCAGCGTTTCCCCCAAAAAATAGCACTAAATATAATTATTGTCAATAAAGAACCATCTTACCAAAAAAAAAAGTAATTTGTGTCAAATGTTTGAAATATTTGTAGGCACCTCACCTCTTGATGAATGGATATAAATGGTTTATTGTTTCACTAACAGCCACACAAACATTGTGTGAACAATACTGTAATGCATTTCTACCTTAATTACAATGAATTTAGTCACAATTCACTGTTAATGTGACAACACTTCTCTTAGAAATTAAACTTTGCATTGCATGTTTTTGCGAGTATGTATGTAAATGCAAGTGGTGATTCAAGACACAGTTTATTTGTGTCAGACAGACAATAACATATGGAGCAGATACTGTCAATAAACTTAACTGCATGTTGGAAATATCAACTTGTGTAAACTGCATTGCAACACAATAAGGCACTTAGAAGTCTAATGCACTCAATCATTTTTTTCCGTGGCTGTACCAAACGAGGCTTTTGTCTCAAAAACATACTCCAAAACTTCCTTAGGGTAACACAGTACACTACAAAACTTGGCAGGCAAGTGCATGGCTCGTGTGACCTTCACTACATTTCCCTGCATACACATACTAATTGTCACACGTGCATCAATCTTACTTCTGTTATGCAGGTGTTAAGCACTGCTCTAGTCTGGTTCACATATGAATAACATTACACGTAATTGTTATTTATTTATGCCAACAAACTTACTGCTGGTGTTGTTAAACAGACAAGCCACATGTGGGCAATGTTCGAGAGGTAGAATCGGAACTGAAAAATTCAATGCTACATCTGGGATTTGAACCACAGACCCTCCACTTACCAGGAAGGTGCTCTAGCAATTAAGCTACTGTGACAACCTGACAGAATGACGTTGAATTCTCCAATTCGTATTTCTCCCGGTAAACCACAAAGGCAGCCTCACATCAGAGACAATTACCCCAATGGTGACTTAGTATCATAAGTGCTTTATGTCCTGTTATTAAATAACCTTCAGATGATAATTATTATTTATTTATGCCAACAATTACTAACATTGTAGTATTTGTCTCTGATATGAGACTGCCTTTGTGGTTTACATCATCTTGTAGGGAAGTTGTCAGGCAATTTGAAATTACTTTTCCTTGTGTGTGTGTGTGTGTGTGTGTGTGTGTGTGTGTGTGTGTGTGTGTGTGTGTGTGTGTGTGTGTGTGTGTGTGTGTGTGTGTGTGTGTGTGTGTGTGTGTGTGTGTGTGTGTGTGTGTGTGTGTGTGTGTGTGTGTGTGTGTGTGTGTGTGTGTGTGTGTGTGTGTGTGTGTGTGTGTGTGTGTGTGTGTGTGTGTGTGTGTGTGTGTGTGTGTGTGTGTGTGTGTGTGTGTGTGTGTGTGTGTGTGTGTGTGTGTGTGTGTGTGTGTGTGTGTGTGTGTGTGTGTGTGTGTGTGTGTGTGTGTGTGTGTGTGTGTGTGTGTGTGTGTGTGTGTGTGTGTGTGTGTGTGTGTGTGTGTGTGTGTGTGTGTGTGTGTGTGTGTGTGTGTGTGTGTGTGTGTGTGTGTGTGTGTGTGTGTGTGTGTGTGTGTGTGTGTGTGTGTGTGTGTGTGTGTGTGTGTGTGTGTGTGTGTGTGTGTGTGTGTGTGTGTGTGTGTGTGTGTGTGTGTGTGTGTGTGTGTGTGTGTGTGTGTGTGTGTGTGTGTGTGTGTGTGTGTGTGTGTGTGTGTGTGTGTGTGTGTGTGTGTGTGTGTGTGTGTGTGTGTGTGTGTGTGTGTGTGTGTGTGTGTGTGTGTGTGTGTGTGTGTGTGTGTGTGTGTGTGTGTGTGTGTGTGTGTGTGTGTGTGTGTGTGTGTGTGTGTGTGTGTGTGTGTGTGTGTGTGTGTGTGTGTGTGTGTGTGTGTGTGTGTGTGTGTGTGTGTGTGTGTGTGTGTGTGTGTGTGTGTGTGTGTGTGTGTGTGTGTGTGTGTGTGTGTGTGTGTGTGTGTGTGTGTGTGTGTGTGTGTGTGTGTGTGTGTGTGTGTGTGTGTGTGTGTGTGTGTGTGTGTGTGTGTGTGTGTGTGTGTGTGTGTGTGTGTGTGTGTGTGTGTGTGTGTGTGTGTGTGTGTGTGTGTGTGTGTGTGTGTGTGTGTGTGTGTGTGTGTGTGTGTGTGTGTGTGTGTGTGTGTGTGTGTGTGTGTGTGTGTGTGTGTGTGTGTGTGTGTGTGTGTGTGTGTGTGTGTGTGTGTGTGTGTGTGTGTGTGTGTGTGTGTGTGTGTGTGTGTGTGTGTGTGTGTGTGTGTGTGTGTGTGTGTGTGTGTGTGTGTGTGTGTGTGTGTGTGTGTGTGTGTGTGTGTGTGTGTGTGTGTGTGTGTGTGTGTGTGTGTGTGTGTGTGTGTGTGTGTGTGTGTGTGTGTGTGTGTGTGTGTGTGTGTGTGTGTGTGTGTGTGTGTGTGTGTGTGTGTGTGTGTGTGTGTGTGTGTGTGTGTGTGTGTGTGTGTGTGTGTGTGTGTGTGTGTGTGTGTGTGTGTGTGTGTGTGTGTGTGTGTGTGTGTGTGTGTGTGTGTGTGTGTGTGTGTGTGTGTGTGTGTGTGTGTGTGTGTGTGTGTGTGTGTGTGTGTGTGTGTGTGTGTGTGTGTGTGTGTGTGTGTGTGTGTGTGTGTGTGTGTGTGTGTGTGTGTGTGTGTGTGTGTGTGTGTGTGTGTGTGTGTGTGTGTGTGTGTGTGTGTGTGTGTGTGTGTGTGTGTGTGTGTGTGTGTGTGTGTGTGTGTGTGTGTGTGTGTGTGTGTGTGTGTGTGTGTGTGTGTGTGTGTGTGTGTGTGTGTGTGTGTGTGTGTGTGTGTGTGTGTGTGTGTGTGTGTGTGTGTGTGTGTGTGTGTGTGTGTGTGTGTGTGTGTGTGTGTGTGTGTGTGTGTGTGTGTGTGTGTGTGTGTGTGTGTGTGTGTGTGTGTGTGTGTGTGTGTGTGTGTGTGTGTGTGTGTGTGTGTGTGTGTGTGTGTGTGTGTGTGTGTGTGTGTGTGTGTGTGTGTGTGTGTGTGTGTGTGTGTGTGTGTGTGTGTGTGTGTGTGTGTGTGTGTGTGTGTGTGTGTGTGTGTGTGTGTGTGTGTGTGTGTGTGTGTGTGTGTGTGTGTGTGTGTGTGTGTGTGTGTGTGTGTGTGTGTGTGTGTGTGTGTGTGTGTGTGTGTGTGTGTGTGTGTGTGTGTGTGTGTGTGTGTGTGTGTGTGTGTGTGTGTGTGTGTGTGTGTGTGTGTGTGTGTGTGTGTGTGTGTGTGTGTGTGTGTGTGTGTGTGTGTGTGTGTGTGTGTGTGTGTGTGTGTGTGTGTGTGTGTGTGTGTGTGTGTGTGTGTGTGTGTGTGTGTGTGTGTGTGTGTGTGTGTGTGTGTGTGTGTGTGTGTGTGTGTGTGTGTGTGTGTGTGTGTGTGTGTGTGTGTGTGTGTGTGTGTGTGTGTGTGTGTGTGTGTGTGTGTGTGTGTGTGTGTGTGTGTGTGTGTGTGTGTGTGTGTGTGTGTGTGTGTGTGTGTGTGTGTGTGTGTGTGTGTGTGTGTGTGTGTGTGTGTGTGTGTGTGTGTGTGTGTGTGTGTGTGTGTGTGTGTGTGTGTGTGTGTGTGTGTGTGTGTGTGTGTGTGTGTGTGTGTGTGTGTGTGTGTGTGTGTGTGTGTGTGTGTGTGTGTGTGTGTGTGTGTGTGTGTGTGTGTGTGTGTGTGTGTGTGTGTGTGTGTGTGTGTGTGTGTGTGTGTGTGTGTGTGTGTGTGTGTGTGTGTGTGTGTGTGTGTGTGTGTGTGTGTGTGTGTGTGTGTGTGTGTGTGTGTGTGTGTGTGTGTGTGTGTGTGTGTGTGTGTGTGTGTGTGTGTGTGTGTGTGTGTGTGTGTGTGTGTGTGTGTGTGTGTGTGTGTGTGTGTGTGTGTGTGTGTGTGTGTGTGTGTGTGTGTGTGTGTGTGTGTGTGTGTGTGTGTGTGTGTGTGTGTGTGTGTGTGTGTGTGTGTGTGTGTGTGTGTGTGTGTGTGTGTGTGTGTGTGTGTGTGTGTGTGTGTGTGTGTGTGTGTGTGTGTGTGTGTGTGTGTGTGTGTGTGTGTGTGTGTGTGTGTGTGTGTGTGTGTGTGTGTGTGTGTGTGTGTGTGTGTGTGTGTGTGTGTGTGTGTGTGTGTGTGTGTGTGTGTGTGTGTGTGTGTGTGTGTGTGTGTGTGTGTGTGTGTGTGTGTGTGTGTGTGTGTGTGTGTGTGTGTGTGTGTGTGTGTGTGTGTGTGTGTGTGTGTGTGTGTGTGTGTGTGTGTGTGTGTGTGTGTGTGTGTGTGTGTGTGTGTGTGTGTGTGTGTGTGTGTGTGTGTGTGTGTGTGTGTGTGTGTGTGTGTGTGTGTGTGTGTGTGTGTGTGTGTGTGTGTGTGTGTGTGTGTGTGTGTGTGTGTGTGTGTGTGTGTGTGTGTGTGTGTGTGTGTGTGTGTGTGTGTGTGTGTGTGTGTGTGTGTGTGTGTGTGTGTGTGTGTGTGTGTGTGTGTGTGTGTGTGTGTGTGTGTGTGTGTGTGTGTGTGTGTGTGTGTGTGTGTGTGTGTGTGTGTGTGTGTGTGTGTGTGTGTGTGTGTGTGTGTGTGTGTGTGTGTGTGTGTGTGTGTGTGTGTGTGTGTGTGTGTGTGTGTGTGTGTGTGTGTGTGTGTGTGTGTGTGTGTGTGTGTGTGTGTGTGTGTGTGTGTGTGTGTGTGTGTGTGTGTGTGTGTGTGTGTGTGTGTGTGTGTGTGTGTGTGTGTGTGTGTGTGTGTGTGTGTGTGTGTGTGTGTGTGTGTGTGTGTGTGTGTGTGTGTGTGTGTGTGTGTGTGTGTGTGTGTGTGTGTGTGTGTGTGTGTGTGTGTGTGTGTGTGTGTGTGTGTGTGTGTGTGTGTGTGTGTGTGTGTGTGTGTGTGTGTGTGTGTGTGTGTGTGTGTGTGTGTGTGTGTGTGTGTGTGTGTGTGTGTGTGTGTGTGTGTGTGTGTGTGTGTGTGTGTGTGTGTGTGTGTGTGTGTGTGTGTGTGTGTGTGTGTGTGTGTGTGTGTGTGTGTGTGTGTGTGTGTGTGTGTGTGTGTGTGTGTGTGTGTGTGTGTGTGTGTGTGTGTGTGTGTGTGTGTGTGTGTGTGTGTGTGTGTGTGTGTGTGTGTGTGTGTGTGTGTGTGTGTGTGTGTGTGTGTGTGTGTGTGTGTGTGTGTGTGTGTGTGTGTGTGTGTGTGTGTGTGTGTGTGTGTGTGTGTGTGTGTGTGTGTGTGTGTGTGTGTGTGTGTGTGTGTGTGTGTGTGTGTGTGTGTGTGTGTGTGTGTGTGTGTGTGTGTGTGTGTGTGTGTGTGTGTGTGTGTGTGTGTGTGTGTGTGTGTGTGTGTGTGTGTGTGTGTGTGTGTGTGTGTGTGTGTGTGTGTGTGTGTGTGTGTGTGTGTGTGTGTGTGTGTGTGTGTGTGTGTGTGTGTGTGTGTGTGTGTGTGTGTGTGTGTGTGTGTGTGTGTGTGTGTGTGTGTGTGTGTGTGTGTGTGTGTGTGTGTGTGTGTGTGTGTGTGTGTGTGTGTGTGTGTGTGTGTGTGTGTGTGTGTGTGTGTGTGTGTGTGTGTGTGTGTGTGTGTGTGTGTGTGTGTGTGTGTGTGTGTGTGTGTGTGTGTGTGTGTGTGTGTGTGTGTGTGTGTGTGTGTGTGTGTGTGTTCTGAGTAGAGACGCCTCTCTTTTGCTTGTAAATAAATTCAGGGAGATGGTATCAATTCATGATAGGAAAAGAAAGGTAAAATAGCATGTGCTTATGGAACACAAATTAGACAAAATCAGCAAAAAGTTAGAATAGTCGCCTTGCACAAGACAAAACTAAAACAAAATATCAGGAGAGAAATTAACACTATTTTGGAAGCTGAACTAATGCGTATGATTGAAAATTTCCTCAGAAGATGCCATAGATGTACTGATGCAGACAGATGGCATTTCCAATATTTCCTGTGATAATGTTTTGGTTCTCGAGAAGTAGTCCCCGCCCGGAGATCCCAATGGGGGACAATTTTAACTCTGGAACATTTTATCCCTCTAGTCATATTTCATAAATATTGAAGAGACTTAGCAGTAATAGTAACCGCTTTTTAGAGAGCACCATATTTTTATGATTTGGCAGTTACATCGCTCTCTCACAACCCCCAGAACGTCTGGAGGAACACAACTGTCGTTGGTTTACCGGTCTCACCGACCTGGCCAGAAGAGTTATCAAAGTAAATTCACCGACCATATCCTCTGATTACCAATCAGAGGACGTATTACATGCCATGACAGGTCACACGATTACTATGAAAAATCAAAAAATAAAAGATGGGAACTACTAAACATTCAAACAGTAATTCCTGAGTATCCTCAAAAAACAGCAGTTGCAACCTTCAGGTTGATTATGGGACATGATTGTCTGGCAAAACATTTAAACAGTATTGGGATATATTCTTCACCACTCTGTCCTCTATGTGATCTGCAAGAGGAAATGGATTGAGACCACCTTCAAATATGCCCAGCCATTTGTAACACCCCATCCATCAGTGAAAAATATTGGAGAGCAAGAGGATTAATGACTTCATTGTCAGAAATCCAGCATTAGCTAACAACATATTTCCTGTGATAAGGTACGTTTTGTGTTTATTCTGATAATTGTTGATGTGATTTGAGATTTGATCTGACGTCTATGCATGTGTGACTTGGACCTGTGACATACGATTACCAGCTTAGTCATGCAGTGTGTCCAGGAGTTGGACCATGCACCTATCGGCTAAGTTTTGTAGTAAATGTACCATATTTACCACATATTAAATCAGAAACTTGGTGCAAAAGTAAATAATTACCAAATTGTCTGTAAATATTACCAAGGGAAAAATAACTAGATAACTAATATAAACCTCAAAAAAACATGTTATAATAATTAATGCCTTTTGCAAATGCTCTGACACAAGTTTTCAAATCTCAAGGTTTAAGTGCACTCACAATTGTTAGTGCAGTAGTGTAAATTTATCCAAAACTACAATTAGCACTATTTGCACTTACACTGTTGTACTCCTTAGAGCCTTTATATGGAAATAATCCAAATACTTACAACTGCATCTTATATTCCAAGTTACTGGCACTGCTACAGCAAGACCAAAACAACAGGATACAGCAATATTCTATCAATATTTCCTGATGCCTTTCAAGTTTAGTTATATTGATTCATAATGGCTAAATGGCCTCTTACAGTGGCATAGCTATTGTACTTGTTCCATTTTTACTTCCTCTACTGGTAAGTAGAGGAAGTATTGTATTCCACCCAAAAATTTGATGTCCATATTTCACCGGAAATATATGTTTTGAGACCCCCTGAATCCAAAAAAGGCATTTTTAGAAAAAGGTCCGTGTGTGTGTCTGTGGACAGTATAACTCAAAAACGAAAAGTTGGTTAAAAACCAAAGTTGGTATTTAAGTTTAATGTCTTTCAAGGATACGACACAAACATTTTGAAGAAAATAGCCCCACCCTAAACTACCCTTTACATGGAAAATTTTGATTTTCTTGAAAATGGCTCTAAGAATTTTGATTAAAATGCCATATGTTTGAGATATTTTGATGACAAATGAAATGTATAGCTTGAATTTTCTGGCCATAGCCCCTGTAGTTGTATTTACTCTGGACGACTTTTGCATAACTGGTAAACCGTTAGAGATAGACCAAATTATACTATACAAAAAATGTAGATCTTACTAAAATACACAATTTATGCCTCAATAAATTTTCTTGTAGGGTGAACCATTTCAGAGATATCCCTTGTTATGTGTGTGAGTTTCGGAAAACTTAGAACTTTCGTGAAATGGATCATCGTTGTTCATTTTTTTATATGTTAAGTGTGCAAAGACAACAGAATCTCAAACATTTGACTATCGTACAAAGCCTACTGTATTCTAACATTCCCCTTGCACCTACAAGGAAATAAGCAATAAGATAATTTGTACAAATGTTTATCTCAACTAACAAGAAAGAAGATATAGGAATAAGAGTTTGTAAGAATGGTTAGTACAAGAGTAGAGAAAGTCATGTGAGTACAGCACATCAGATTTTTTAAAATGAATTAAAATGGGGCATAATAAATAAATTATTATTGATTACAGCAGTAAATGTGGCTGCTGCTTCTTCAAGAACATTAAGCCACTCACCCTTCTCAGATACTTCTCTTTTACAGGGAAATGATTGCATAAGAAACCAGCTACTGAGTATGTGGGCTGGATGCCAACAACATAAAGGATTCGTTGGGGTTTAGTTACTCTGATGTTTCAGCTACGCTTTGCTGCAGTTACTAGACTTTGTAACTTAGGGTTCTCAATCCCTCAGTATTGGTCTGGTTGGCTCGGTTAGTCAGACACTGGACTACTGATTTCAAGCTCACAGGTTCAAATCCAGCCCAGACCAATGGTTTTTAAGTGTGCTTAGAAACAACAGCTCCATGTCAGTAGATTTACTGGCATGTAAAACAATTCCTGTGGGACAAAATTCTGGCACACCGGCGATGTTGATACGATCCCGGCAATTCTCAGCATCGTTAAACAACAAAATAAATAATTTCAATCCCTTGGCTACTTTCCAGCTTGGAGTCCTTAAACACTTGCAAATGTAACCCGGTGGCAAAACAGCTCATCCAGGCCAAGGCCTACTGCCCGACACATGTATCCCCCACGTCTCTCCACCACAGACATCAGTGCTGGGGTCAGTAACATGTTGGCCGCTATGAAGTTGACAAAAAGCGAGACTGAACAAGCAGTTTCGTGGGGTGAAGAACGAAAACTTATCGAACGTTATGTTTCATCAAGGAGAAATTACATTACATTGGCTTACCGTTGACAGTCTACTCCTGATGAAATACAACCTTAGTACTAGTCCTTTTCCAGTTTTCCACGTCATTTGTCGCAGCAATCGAAAAACATAATTTATTCTAAGCATTACTTTCAATTACGATTTCTTCCTAATCTTCCTTCCTACTTGGACATCATAGATAAATCATTTAGTCCATCTGACTAGTAATTAGGTTAGTTTTATTGCACATTTAATTTTACTCCGTCGTTTCGTTTTGATTCAGCGCTGCCAACTACATTTGGGTGTAGTTGATAAAAGTCCCTTTACAGTTTATAAATCGGAAATAATGCAACATTGACAAAATATTATAGAGTCGCCCTTATGTGAGAATGTGATCAAAGTAGGTAGCTACTCAAACTTTACAGTAGACACAAAGAATCTATTTTTGTTCATTTCTATTATAGTTGTGTGTGCGCGTGTGCGTGTGCGCGTGCGCGCGTGCGTGCGTGCGTGTGTGTGTGTGTGTTTTTATAACTTTTTCTACTGGTAGGGGAAGCATTGTATTCCAATTCCACCCAAACATTGCAGAGAGCGCATTGCAACAGAAGTTGAGGAATGCTCTTGCAAAGGAAAAGCATATGGCAAAGAGTGACCTGAAGCTACAGACTCCTGCTGAAAGACCAACAGATAAAAACAGTGGCGCATTGTATTGTAAGTTCGCCTAGTCCCTACAACTTCGTGTGACGTGGAAAACATTTTTTCTCAGTACAAAAGCTTCTTAATAAATGATCGTAGGGACTTCGTACTAGAATTCCTCAAAATGTGTATGTATGTGGGTGTGGGTCTGTGGGTGGCTCAGTTGGTTAGACGCTGGCCTACTGTTCCCAAGGTCGCGGGTTCAAATCCGGCCCAGGCCGATGGTTTTTAAGTGTGCTTAAAAACGACAGCTCCATGTCAGTAGATTTACTGGCATGTAAAAGAACTCCTGCGGGACAAAATTCCGGCACACCGGCGACGCTGATGTGATCCTGGCAATTGACAGCGTCGTTAAACAACAAAATAATTTAATTTCTGTGTCTGTGCGCGATGTGTGTTGGGTAGTGTACGGTATGGTGAGTAATACAGTAGATATCACCATCTAAGTGCGCAGCAGACTTCCGTGATAATGGCGTCAGCCGGTGTAGCCGGCTAGCCGCTTGCTCTGATTGAAATGACAGTGTTACTGATAGTATAGCTCGCGGAATCGTTTTAGAAGACTGAACTATTTAAATGTGAGTCACCTACGTTAGGCAGCAGTATTTTTTTTGGAATCAAAATGTTGTTGTTTTCTAGTGCCTTGCATCTGGCAATGAAGCCATTAGCATTCGTGCTTTCCAATACTTTTGAACTGTAGTTTCTTCTGATCTTAATGCTTCACAGGTCTTCATTCATTTCTGCTGGATCGTTACACAGGACACATATTGGTGAGGTAGGAATCAAAATGTAATCGAGACGTAATTGAGAGTTGTTTTTCTCAAATCAGGGATCTAGCTAGATTTCATGATCATTCTTACCAACTACCGTGAATTAGAGAATAAAATCCTAGTTCTTGAACGCAATTGTTCTGAGGTATTAAGTCTGAGAGTTATATTAGTGTTACATTAAATGCAACAATGATCAGTGAAGCATAAGCGGAAGCAGAAGCAGAAGAAGGGAATTTAGATAATAGACCAGCGGAAATAATAAGAATATGAGTTATTTTCCTGTGTTAACCATCTTATTGAACAACTAAATCACATACAAGAAGCAAACAGTAAGACAGGCACAACTTCCCAAAATGTGCAACATTTAGACTGTTGCCAGGCTATGTAGCATATAGATTAAAAAAGTCAAAACCAGATGAAATTGCTTCCTTGTATAGGACACATACAAGCTACTTTCCTTAAGATAAATCGTGGCTTTCGTCGCTTTCAAGGGAAACACTAATCATACCCATGAGTGTCGGCAGACTTTTTTCCAGGGGGGGAGGGCACATGTTGGAAATTTACAATCATATAATATTAAATCATTATTTTACTGTCAAAATTTATATTTTGTTGTAGATAACCGTATTAATTTGTGCTAAATAAAAATTGTTCTTTACATCAAAATTAAAATAATAGGTTAATAAATAATCAGTAACTGACTGCACATTAAGTTCACCAACTTCCAAGGGGGGGCCGTGGCTCCTCCTTGCCCCCGTTTCGCGACGCCCGTGATCATACCAACTGAGCAGTGGCTTCACTCCGTCATTTAACATTTTAAACAATTGCTCCTTTATCTTCAATATGTAATTTAAATCTAATGCTTAGAGCTGAGCAAGAGATTTATTTGATACAGATCTGCATCTGTAACGTGAGGTAGTTATTATTGTGATAACAATGATCATGGTTGTAGCTACACAGACACCGCATGACGTCATAGAGAGCGTGTGCCACAGAGAAACCTGCCCGTGATACCTACTCATACTCAACATACCATGGTCCCGCCTAGTACGTTGTCTTCACTATTCAAAAACCGGTTCAGCACAACGCTTGCTGCTTCATATAAATGCCGACGTTTCGCAGGTAATGTGGCCTGCTTCTCCTCTAAGGTTAGAATATAATACACTTTTGGAGAGAAATCAATGTACGGAGCATTCACGGACTTGGATAGACCTTGTAGGGATCTAGTTATTGCGTTCTAGCCTTTTTACATTGTTGAGTATACACATACCTACAAAAATACCTAACAACCAGCGTCACCACCGAGTCATCCCGACTCAGGTAGTAACGTCCGTGGCCCGCATTCAGGAGGACGCGGGTTCGATTCCCTTGAGTTTTCCTGGGTCACCCAGGCAAATGCTGGGAAGGATATTTATCTTGCATCCTCCGAATCACTCCCATTTCATTCTCTATCCGGTCTTTCCAAGTTGTAAGCGTCAGCAGGATCGCCGGTAGGCTACGCTTTGGTGGAGCTTCCGCTCTGGAACTACGGTGCTTGACTGGGGGGAGACGCTGTGGTCGGCTAGTCTGCCACCAAGGGGACTGATGGTGTCGCACTCTCTGTGGCGACCTGGAGCTCGTCGGGTTGAAGAACTTCCTGCACCTATTAGAGACCCAATGTATTAATTGTGCCTGTTATGTGTTCTAGTCACCTGTAGGGAGGTACTTTCATATCCTACCTCCCGGGGTCTGACGCACAATAAGCCATTGGCTGATGTGCCAGAATGCCTATGGTGACAGACAAGACAAAAAAGTCCATCGTCTCTTGCATGACATCCTTTATTTTTAACAAAATTTGTATTTGTTGCATAAACAGCAATGTGGAATGAACATCAGCCAGTACCTTGAAAGGTTATAAATGCAAGGTAAAGCCAAAATTCAAATAATTCTAAATAGTTATGACGAGAAACAATGCTCAGACTGAGTCAATTAACAACACAAAACAACTCACTTTTAAATTTCCTGAAATATATTTAAAAGGCCATTTCCTACATTGTCAACACGACACCAACTCACTTTAAAAGTGGCTGTTATTTGATGCTGTAATAGATTCAGTCTTAACTTTAAAATTTCCTGGAATATTCTAAGAGGCCAGTTTCATCCATTGTCACATGTTTGTTATTACCAGTATTCCCTTCTTCCTACTAATAAAAACAAAAACTGATTGGAATCCTCCATCAGCCAAGTTAATCAAAGTAAGTTTTACAATAATGCATTTAAACTGGACATTTACAAACTGTGAGAAATGAATCAACTCACCTTTCATTGACTTTAAATGTGCACTATAATGAGAATAGAAAATGGATCTAAAAGACAAATATTATGTAAACAAACATAGCAGATTTTCATCAGCTTCTCAATGAAGAATATTGAGATCTTAGGAACAAAATGGCTTTTAGTTTGCCCTCCTATGTAAAGAACCCCCCAGGCAGTAAACAACACACTTTAGAGCATGCTAGCATATGAAGTTCATTTGCATAGTTCACATGTGTGACCTCTTTCCTTCATGAATAAATGTTTTTACATTTCATCTCTGATGTTCCAGTAGAATAGAATATTTATTTGTACCAAACCTCTACAAAAGAAACCACAATTTTTTTTTGTACATTTGTGGCAAGTTCTAAAACTGACTTAAATTCTAGTACAAATTAAGTCCAATATCCAACCTTTTATTGAAGGTTATTTTGCAGCTTACTCTTTGGCTTTTAGCATTTCAGTCAATATCTGCACACATTTCTAAACTAGGTTGCCTTATGCTTCATGAGTTAATTTATGTTGTTTCAGAGATTATGCATACACGAAGTTCTTATTACAAATCTGATAGTTAAATGGTCTTTTGAACTCATGAGTTGATTTATGCTGCTTTAATTGTGATAATTGAACAAAGCTCTTCTTATATATTTCACATGTATGTCTTGCTTTGCCCCCGTGGGTTAATATAATTATGTTCTTTAAGAGTTGATATATGACTAAAGCACTTCTTACAGCTGTCACATGGTCTTGTCCTCATGAGTTAATTTATGATTTTTCAAAATTGATTCCACAATAAAACTCTTGTTACAAATTTCACACACATAGGTTGTTTTGCACTTGTGAGTTAATTTATGCTTTCTCAGCTTTCTTGACTGAGTATAGCTCTTCTTGCAAATTTCACACCTGTGTGGTGAGTTCCCCATATGAGTGTCATTGTGCTCTTTCAGATGCAATTTTCGAGTAAAGCCCCTATTACAGATTTCACATATGTTAAATTTTCTTCCCTCATGACTTAGTAGATACTGTTTCAAAAGTGATGCTTGAGTAAAATCTTTGCTACATATTTTACATATGTGAGGTCTTTTCCCCTCATGAGTTACTTGATGTTTTTTCAAGTATGATGGCCGAATAAAGTTTTTGCTACAAATTTCACATGCATGCAGACTATCTGCCTTGCACAATGTTGACACAAATATAAACTTCTTCATGCAAACTTCAGACATGTCTGGTATGTCACAGTTCTGAACCAAACTACAACCTTTGAGATCCGAATGGAATACATTTGGTTCAAATTCTTCAAGCTTTTGTGGCTGCCTGAAGTAGTTGTGATCATTGTTTTCGCCTGAATCTGTACTAGAAGAGAAAGGGAAGATACTATAGCTGTTTCTGCACATTGATTCTGTAAACAACCTGAAATATTACAACACATTTTGTAAGTGATCGTGTACTCAGTGAAGACAGCAACAAAGAGACAGCTATAAACATCTGTTAAGTGTTCCAAATTAGCTGCTACCACTGAAGGAATTTTCGCTACATTTTTGACAGTTTCTTTAGTTTGTTTATAAGCATTACAAGTTTTTATGTTAGGAAATTAAAGCTCTTCAAGTTGTTTTAAATTTTTCATGTAGTCAGATTGTACTAAAAAAAAATAATTATATATCTTAAATTTTCAGTATGAAAATTAACCTCTGATACATTACTTAAGTAAAGCTGGCCACATTTTAATTACTGAGCAGCATGTATTTTGAAATATTCAAAACTACATGTAGCACAGACGAGTGGGTGCCACTCTACAAATCCTATTATGATATAATTTTCTAACTTTTAATAAAAATCCTATTATCCATAAGGGCCAAACAAAAAACTGAGAATTTTGTGTAGCTCAGGAAAACAGTAGATGCCTCATAGGATAGTAGACTTAATGAGTAAACTAAATAAAAGAAGGCAACAACTGTTTATTAGGCACATAGATATGTGACCATGAGTTTCAGAGAATTAAATATATGCTGTTTGTTAACTGTGCTGCCAATTACTAGGATCATATCACTGCTCTGGGTGCCAGAATTTCATGCCACAGTTCTCTTGCAGGTCAGCTAACGTACCAACATGGGTCTATCAGTTTTAAACATACACTACAGTAAGATGCATAAGATTAAGTAATGAGACAATCAAAAACTTAAGATTAAACAAATTCTTACTTTGAAATTGCTTCAATTTCACTGATCAATTAAATAATTTGTCTTGTAAACACATGAAACTTGTAATGGAAGTGGCACAAATTGATAAAGTGCAATCCTTATAAAAGATTTATTTAATTAACCTAATACATATATCTCTGATATATGAATTAATTATTCTCACCATTTTGCATGGAAATCACGATTTAAATAGAACTCAATTGAAAATAATTGAGACAAAGATGAATAACACTAATTTCACACCACTTTGCTGTGTCAGAAATGGGGAGTGTTAAAATAAAGCTTAACTAAACAAAAACTGATGACTCTGTGAATTAGAAGTTAAAATTACCAGCCCATTGCTAAAAGCCACCTTTACTCATTAAATCCATCATCTATGCCTTCTTTTGTTGCTCTGGTTTTAATGTCTGAGTAAAACTCTTTTGGATTTATAGCTATATAGTGTTTTGATGTTTATGTATTCATTTTCAGGATAGATGATCCACTAAAGCTATTGTCAGCAGTCCAGTTTCAGCAGGGCAGCCTCCTGCATACATGAAGCAATGCAACTCATTTCAGGCTCGATTCCTGGAGTAAAACTCCTGACATTAATTTTACAACTTTGAAGCCCTTTGTTCTCACAAACTGGTTTAAAATTCCACATATGTACTACATTTTATCCTCTTTAATTTGTCTAATCTGTTGAAATTGAACAAATTAAGACCTCACTAATCCAGCGTTTTGTATACCTTTATAGATTGTGTTTTACCCAAGAAAACCAACTTCTGGCTAAGTTTTCATATATTTGTGGACTTGTGCACCAATTCTCTTTCACAGCTGAAAGCTCGTTTCAAAATTTCATGTGTTAAATATTTTTCAATAATTGACCAATTCAGACATTTTCAGATAATGTTCAGGGAAAGTTCCCACGTATTTACCTCATATTCTCTTCAATTAATGTATGCATGCTTTTCCCTGATGCTTCCACAAAGCTCTTGCTGTCAATTTCATAGATGTGGTGTCATTTTGACCTCATGAGTTAATTTATGCCGTGTCAGTGTTGATGCTCGGAGACAGTTCTTCTTACAAATGTCACAAGTATATATTGTTTTATTCTGATGAGTTAATCTATGCTGCTTCAAGGATATTACTTGAGTAAAACTTTTGTTACAAAGGTCACAGCTATGAGGTTTTTTCCCTTCATGAATTAATTTATGCTGCTTTAGAGTTGATGATTGGGTAAAACTCTTATTACAAACATCACATGTATATGGTTTTATCCCCTCATGAGTCAATTTATGCTGCTTCAAGTTTGATGCAAGAGTGAAGCTCTTTTCACAGATGTCACACTTGTGTGGCTTTCTCCCCTCATGAGCTAATTTGTGTTGTTTCAGGGATATTACTTGTGTAAAACTATTGCTACAGACATCACAGTTATATGGTTTTCTGCCCTCATGAATTAGTTTATGTTGTTTCAGTGATGTGACATGAGTAAAGCTCTTATTACACATTTTACAGGTGTGTGGCCTTTTGCCCTCATGTATTAATTTGTGTTGTTTCAGGGTTGATAACTGGGTAAAACTCTTGTCACAAACTTCACAAGTGTGTGGCTTTTTGCCCTCATGAATTAATTTATGCTCTTTAAGACTTGATGCATGTGTGAAACTTTTACTACATACTGCACACATGTGTGATCTTTTGCCCTCGTGAGCTAAATTGTGTTTTTTCAAGGCTAACAACTGTATAAAGCCCTTCTGACACATTACACATGTATGAGGTTTTCTGTCCTCTTGAATTAATTTATGCTGCTTAAGGCTTGATGCCAAGTTAAAGCTCTTGCCACAAATTTCACATTTGTGTGGTGTTTCACATTTCTGACCATCATTCACATCTGAGCTCAACATAATCTATCTGTTAGATTCTTCAAGCATATTTTGTTGGTAGGAAGTGAGCAACTGGGATGTCTTACTGATATTGGCAGCACTATTTCTCCACATTCCTTTCCCTGCATTTATACCTGTTAATAAACAGGGGCCACTATCACTGTTGCTGCACGCTGGTTCTAGGTGCAACCTGAAATGTTAAACACATAGTATAGATAATTTTGCCTCTGACAAAGTACTACAAAAATTTCATAGAAATATTTATTAGTGCTGCAAACTTAGTTGATTTGACCCTCAGAGTCCACACTGTACTTTCAGGTGACCCATCCAATTCACACCAATAACAAGGAATATCTCAAAAATGACTCCTTTTAGAAAAATATAAGTCATATGCTTTATGACAGCTAGATTTTTACTTTCTCTACTACGTATAGTAAGCAGAGGAAGTACTGCATTCCACCCAAAAATTTGATGTTGACTTCACCAGAAATATGTTTTGAGGCCCCCTGAATAAAAAAAAAGTATTTTTAGGAAAAGGTCTGTGTATGTGTGTGTCAATGTGTCTGTCAGTCTGTGGACAACATAACTAAAAAAAAAAAGTCAGTTAAAAACCAAAGTTGATATTAATGTCTCAAGGATGTAACACAAAGATTTTTGCTCCCTCCTATATTACCCTTTGCATGGAAAAGTCTTCAAAAAAATTTTTTTTAATGGCTCTAACAATTTTGATTAAAATTTTCTTGTTTAAGATATTTTTATGGCAAACAAAATGTATATTTTGAGTTTTCTGGCTATAGCCCCTGTAGTCCTGTTTACTCTGGATGACTTTTGCATAACTGATAAACCGTAAGAGATAGACCACTCTTACTTCACAAAAAATATGAATCTTGCTAAAACACAATTTTTGTCCAAATATATTTTTTTGTAGAGTAAACCATTTTTTGAGATATTCCTTGTTATTTGTGTGTTTTGGATATTTTTCGTGAAATGGAACATAGTTATTCATTTTTGTATGTTAGCCATGCAAAGAGAACAGAATTTGAAAGCTTTAACAGATTTGACTATCACTCAAAGACTAATGTATTCCCATATTTCCCTTGTACCTCCAAGGAAATAAACAATAAGATAATTTCTGCAAATGTTTATCTCCACTAATATGAAGAAGATATAGGAATAAGAGTTTGTAAGAATGGTTAGTACAAGAGTAGAGAAAGTCATGTGAGTGCAACACATTAGATTTTTTATAATGGATGGACACTCTTGTAGTTAATTCCCAATAGCTTAACTTGCATTACTGTGCAATAGAGGTTGTAAAAGTTCCAAACTTCTCTTGAGTGATACTGGACCTGAAGTGGCATTCATGACTTCTGTTTTGCAGTGTCTCATCCTTTGTGGCATTGTTTACACCACAATTTCACCTGTGTTTTCATCAATGCTGATTCCCCATATTGCCTACATAGTCTGATCTATATTTCATTAGGTCTAACATTTTCTTTTGGGAGAAACCAAATGATATTTAGTGCTACACAACAATGGTGCAGCTGTGCTGTAGCCGAGTGATTGGACCATTCAGTTCTCACCAAAGCAGCCTGGGTTCGATCCCAGGCAACCACATGTGGGATTTATGGTGGACAAAGCAGTGCTGGGACGGGTTTCATCCAGGTTCCCCTGCCCTCTCATTCCACCAGTGCTCCATCTTCATTCTATGTATCACCAGTGTCACTGCCTACAGTGCCATACGTAGTAAAAGCAGGCATTAAACACTACAAAAAAAAAATGGATGAACTTCCTTTTTGCTCACCTTGAAATGAACTAGCAATACTGGTTTGAAATGACCTTGTGGTGCACGGGGGGGGGGGCTCCTTTTTTACACTATAAAAAGTTCACCTTCCTCCCCTGGTATTCACTGGTCACAGACAAAATGGGACATATTTGAACAATCTTCATGCATAATTATCCTTATTGTCAATTTTTTATGTTTAACCTTCAGTAAAGTGTTCATACTAATTTCACATTAATACCATCTTTGTCCTCATATATTGATTGTTGCATTTTCATTCCAATATTAATTTAAACTTTGTTACAATTCCACACATGCAGTTCAGATGTGTGAAATTTTACATATGTGCCTGCCTGCCTTTTGGGGGTAATTTATGCCTTTCCAGGACTGATACCTGAGTAAAGCTTTTCTTACAAATTCCACATTTGTGAGGTGTTTTAACCTCATTAGCTAGCTTATGTTTCTTCAGCCTAGATTCTTTACTAAAGCTTGTTATGAATTTCACAGTTATAAGGTCTCTTATCCTTATGTGTGAATTTATGCCTCTTCAGAGTTGCTCCTTGAGCAAAACTCTTGTTACAAATTGCACATGTGTGGCCTTTTGCCCTCATCAATTAATTTATGCTGAGTTGATTTCTGCTTTTTCAGGCTGACGCATCAGTAAAATTCTTCTTACTAATTTCACAGATGTGTGGTGTTCTGCCCTCATGAGTGAATCTATGCCATTTCTGGGTTGATGCATGTGTAACCTTTTGTCAGATATTTCAGAAGCGTGAGGTATTTTGACTTCATGAGCCAATGTATGCTTTCTCAAGTTTGAGGTATGGGTAAAGCTCTTGTTACATATTTCACAAAGTTGTGGTCTTCTTCCCTTGTGGACTAATTTATGGTATTTCAGGTATAATCATTGAGTAAAGTGTTTACTGCAAATTTCACGTACATGTGGCTTTTTAGCCTCGTGAGTTAGGCTGTTCTTTATTAAATCTGATAAAAAAACACTCATCACTAATTGTTGACTCATTAGACATTTTATAACTATGAATCACACAACTGCGTTTGGCATTTAAATCTGATATATAATTTCTTTCAGGTTCTTCCAGCATATGCTGTTGCCTGGAGTTGAGCAAATGGGATGCTGGATTAATTGTGGGATCATTGTTTCTCCAGAAGCTTTCTTCTGAATATATACTTGGGGAGAAAACAAGAATATCACTGTTTCTGCATTTTTATTCTCTACACAATCTGAAATATTACAGGAAAATTATCAGTAACAATGCATTTAGAGAAAAGGTCAACACAGAGCTTCTGTAGTATTTCAAAACAACAGTTATTAGTGTTTCCAGGCACAATGATATATTCAGCAAAATTTGATCTTTTACATTCACTTGAATTTTAACATCTGAAAGTAGTACTATATACCTTTAAAAACAAACTAGTATTCTGCATATTTAAGTAAATACACTGAGATTTTGAATTCTGAACAGCATTTATTTGAAATATATATGTTTGTGTGTCTGTCTGTCTGCCTGCGTGTGTCCATGACACACATACACTCTAGTTCAAATAAAACCCATTGTGATTAAACAAAAACGAAATTAATTCTCAGTGATATGATAAAGGATTATTTTAACTGCAAGAGCCAATGAAAAGGGAGTAAGAACTAATTTTGTGGCACTTGATAAAAAAAATTTCCTCACCCTCTGAGAACAAAAATTATCGACTGTGATAACTTTTTTTTTAAATTAACATCCTCCAACATTGTGTCATATCGGACGAATGAATGAAATGAAATTGGTGAAAAGATGCTCAAATGAACCCGAGGTCCATGGAGCTTTAAGTTACCCGACATTCGTCTTCTCAGGGTAGGGAAAACCTCGGGAAAAAGCTTTACCTGGATAACTTACCCTAAGCGAGATTCGAACTCGCGACCTCTTGAACGTGAGGCAGACACGCTCACCATCACGCTATCGAGGCGGGCAACTGTGATGACTGAGAATACATTTAATGCATAAACAAAAGATATGTTCTAAAATAAGAACAAATTAGAAACTAAAAACTTCACTTATCTTAGTATGTTGATATCCTTTTTCTATTTTTCTGACCCAGGGGTTTCAAGCTATATCCAGTTCATTCTCAAAGTCATATAAACAAAATCGTTGCCAAGCTACAATTTTTTTTTTTTACAAGGATTTTTAAAGAATATGGAATAAACTTGGTCCCTCAAAATAAATTTAATATACAAAATTTACTTAATTTTTCAAAAAAAGATAAAATACCAAATTATAAAAAATCTGGCATTTGTCAATTTAGCTGTTCAGATTGTGATAAAGTTTATATTGGTAAAACTAAACGTCATCTAGAAACCAGAATAAAAGAACATTTTAGAAATATTAAATATAAACAAACTGATAAATCAGCTGTGGCAGATCATTTTTGGTCATTTAATCATGAAATTAATTCAGAGGTTAAATTATTAAAACAGTTAAGTAATCCGATAGATTTAATGGTTCGGGAAAAAATTTTTATTTTAAAAAACAGGAACCATGTCATGAACTTTGAATTGCCATCTATGGATTGTATTTTTAAATTTTTGTTTTCAGAGATTGGTAAATAAAAAATTGAATATGAATAATTGTTTTTCACAAAAATAAAAGATTGTAGCTTGGCAACGATTTTGTTTATATGACTTTGAGAATGAGCTCGATATAGCTTGAAACCCCTGGGTCAGAAAAATAGAAAAAGGATATCAACATACTAAGATAAGTGAAGTTTTTAGTTTCTAATTTGTTCTTATTTTAGAATCTTGTTGCTTCACTGTTAATAGCTTCAATTTTTACTTAAAAGATATGTTGTCAACACTTAAGCATAGAAGCAGACACAAGTTGAGGTATGTCAGGAGGTGCAAAGGGTGCAAATAGAGTATGTGAAGATACTCTCTGCTAATGTTTAAATGTAGTTTTGCCAATCTAATCCAAAATGTGAACATACAAGCGTGAGTAGAAATGTATCAGTAGCTTCAGAGAATGATATTGGAGCAAGTGGTATGACTTCAGGAAAATGCCACTCTGTTATGCCCAATGGATGTGGTGTTTTCCCCGGTTGAGCCGCTTTAGGACACATTACACTCGGGCCATATTTGTCCAATTTCTTCCAAATGGCAGACATCCTATGCTGAAGAGGAGTTTCTTTACTGCCTACTCTTATGTATAGGATGTATGAATTCCATAATGCCAATTCAAGCAAGTGGAAGAAAATTCTCTTCTAGTATCTCTTTCCTCTTTTTTGTGGTATGGGATATGCTGCTAGGTGTTGAACTACTCCATCAATAGCCCCATTGTGTAGTTGTAATCTATAACAATCTGAGGTTTATCTATATAAGATAACTCTGGTTAGGAATTTTTTGACCATTTCTTAATTATGAGTATCCCCAGTTTAATAGGTGAAGTGGTTAATATAGACATGTGCAGACATCTGAAAGAATCCCAATTTACCTACGAAAGTTAACATAAACTTAGAATTCCTAGAATAACCACAGTATTAAGGTTGTATGGCTTCTGGCTATTCCTGCAGAACAATACAGCATTCAGTTTAATTTAAAAGGTGAGTAAATTAATAACACTGAACAACACTTACAACATATTTTTCCGGGACGCGTTTCGAAGGTAACTTTCCTCCATTATCAACCGGACAATAACTGGGTTTCCATGGTGCTTGATGGTGCAGATGGTGATGCTTCTTCTGGTGTTTCTTCTGGTGGCGGTTCGATGAACTTACTGAAAATGTCTCTCTGAGGAATGTCGAAATTAAATACTCGGTTTCTATTTTTTAAAATAAAGATTTGTTCCCATGTGGACAGTTCTTGTTTTCCGGTTATGTGTTTAAGAAGTTTCGGTTCTAGCTTTATGTCATGATATTTTGTCCAAAAGTGAAATGCAACCGCTGATTTTTCTAATTGTTTACTCTTAATATTTCTAACGTGTTCCTTGGATCTAATTTCTAAATTTCTTTTGGTTTTTCCTATGTATATTTCATTACAATCACTGCATTCAATTTGGTATATGCCAGATTTTTTGTTAGGTGGAATAGCATCTTTGATGTTTGAAAGTAGTAGGTTTTTTATGGAGTAATGGTTTACTGCTGCTAGCTCAATGTTGTATTCCTTGAACACCTTTCTAAATTTATCAAAGGCCCATGGATGATATGTGAATTTTTTGAATATCATTTTTGTTTTTGCTGCTGTGAGAGTTGTAGTTTCTTTTAATAATTTTTTCTTTTCTGCTTGTTTTACCTTTTTATCTACTAATTCTTTGGGAAAGCCGTTTTTTTGTGCTATTTCAATTATTTTGTAATATTCTGTTTTATATTCTTCTGCTGAAAGAGGGATGTTCACCAATCTATGTGTTAAACTATTGAAAATTGCTTGTTTGTGGCTTCTTGGATTGTAACTATTAGCTTTTATGTAGCTGTCTGTCTGCGTTGGTTTTCTGTGAATACCGAAATTTATTCTATCCTTGTTTTTGATTAATTTTAGATCTAAAAATGGTAATTTATTATCTTTTTCTACTTCCACTGTGAAATTTATACTTTTGTCCTGTATGTTCAGAAGTTTTAATGCATCACTGATGTGTCTTTTTGGAACTATTGCAAATATATCATCCACATATCGCTGCCAGAGTTTGAACATCCAAACAAATATCAAAATGTTTCATGTCTAGATTAACGGCAAAAACCAACTTTTCGTGTGAAAAGATTCTCATAGGCTACAAATGATATGCTTCAGCACATGCTAGCATACAAAAGTTCCTAGTACATGGTTCACATGTGTGATATTTTTCAAACTCTGGCAGCGATATGTGGATGATATATTTGCAATAGTTCTAAAAAGACACATCAGTGACGCATTAAAACTTCTGAACATGCAGGACAAAAGTATAAATTTCACAGTGGAAGTAGAAAAAGATAATAAATTACCATTTTTAGATCTAAAATTAATCAAAAACAAGGATAGAATAAATTTCGGTATTCACAGAAAACCAACGCAGACAGACAACTACATAAAAGCTAATAGTTACAATCCAAGAAGCCACAAACAAGCAATTTTCAATAGTTTAACAAATAGATTGGTGAACATCCCTCTTTCAGCAGAAGAATATAAAACAGAATATTACAAAATAATTGAAATAGCACAAAAAAACGGCTTTCCCAAAGAATTAGTAGATAAAAAGGTAAAACAAGCAGAAAAGAAAAAATTATTAAAAGAAATTACAACTCTCACAGCAGCAAAAACAAAAATGATATTCAAAAAATTCACATATCATCCAAAGGCCTTTGATAAATTTAAAAAGGTATTCAAGGAATACATTGAGCTAGCAGCAGTAAACCATTACTCCATAAAAAACCTACTACTTTCAAACATCAAAGATGCTATTCCACCTAACAAAAAATCTGGCATATACCAAATTGAATGCAGTGATTGTAATGAAATATACATAGGAAAAACCAAAAGAAATTTAGAAATTAGATCCAAGGAACACGTTAGAAATATTAAGAGTAAACAATTAGAAAAATCAGCGGTTGCATTTCACTTTTGGACAAAAAATCATGACATAAAGCTAGAACCGAAACTTCTTAAACACATAACCGGAAAACAAGAACTGTCCACATGGGAACAAATCTTTATTTTAAAAAATAGAAACCGAGTATTTAATTTCGACATTCCTCAGAGAGACATTTTCAGTAAGTTCATCGAACCGCCACCAGAAGAAACACCAGAAGAAGCATCACCATCTGCACCATCAAGCACCATGGAAACCCAGTTATTGTCCGGTTGATAATGGAGGAAAGTTACCTTCGAAACGCGTCCCGGAAAAATATGTTGTAAGTGTTGTTCAGTGTTATTAATTAACTCACCTTTTAAATTAAATTAATTACAACAACACTGTTTTCAAACTTCTATGAAAGGAAGACAGCATTCAGTGTTTGTTATGCTGAACATGTACAAACAGAGAAACTCTATAGTTACAATATGATGCACCTTTTGAAGAAAAATCAATGCACAGAGCATTTACAGACTTGAAGACCTTGTCAGGCCTCAAATTACTATGTTCTAGCTTTGTTATATTATTGTGTATACACACGTAATTAAAAGCAGTTGTCTCTTGCATGGCATCATTTATTTTCAACAAAGTTTATATTTGATGCAAAAACAGCATGTGGAATCCACATTAGCCTGTACCTTAAAAGGTTAGAAGTGGAAAGTAAAGCCCATAATCAAATAATTCATAAACAGGTATGAAAGAATACTCAGTCAATTAATGGCATAAAACAACACTCGCTTTTAAATTTCCTGGAACATGCTTAAAGGCCATTAAATCCATTGTCAACAGGACATCAACTTGTTTAGAAGCGGAATGTTATTTGTTTTTAATAGATTCAGTCTTAACTTTAAAATTCCCTGGAACATTTTAGGAGGCAGTTTCCTGCACTGTCACATATGTTTGTCATTGCCAGTGTATACCACGTATTCCCTTCTTCCTACTAATAAAACCAAAAACTGATTAGTATCCAGCACCAGGCATACTAATCAAAGCAAGTTTGACAATAATGCATTTAAACTTAACATTTGCAAACTGTAAAAAACAATACAACTCAACTTTCAGTGACTTTAAATGTAAACAAGCAGCAGATTTTCTTTAGCTTCTCAGTGAAGGATATACTCAAGTCTTTGGAAGAAAGTGCCCTTTGCTTTACTAACAAATGTGTTCACAACACTTAATAATATAATTTAAATTCGAGTGCAGAGATAATATTAAATATGTCTCGGCTAATGCCTCATTACTTTTATTTTTACTTATTTATTGACACAAGAACAACTCCCTGTATTTACAAGCTGCCATCAATGACAGAGTAAGCTAGGAAAATTATAAATAAATTCTCTACAATGAAAGTATTATTAAATTAAAACACCACCATAATGAAGAACACTTTAATGCCGGCAGCTCAAAATTATTTTATCACTTAATACAATAGTAAATAAGAACACTGAAGGGTGCAACAGGACTAACATGAAATATTTTGCAATCGATTTCAAACTTGCATGAGCTTTAACCACTGAATTAAAACATGAAACTACATGTCTCATGCCCCTGTCTCTACCAGTTTCATTCAAATGTAAAAGACTTGAGCAGTTATTCCATAGCAAATTTCATATCTGTATGGAAGTTTGATCAAAACAAAGGCTGTAACTACCATTATTATTCAACATATCTTTCTTCTGCATTATGGTTTCACTATGTGGCATGGTATAATTATTGTACAAGAAGTGACATCAAGCCTATGGTGGTTGATCAAAACAAAGGCTGTAACTACCATTATTATTCAACATATCTTTCTTCTGCATTATGGTTTCACTATGTGGCATGGTATAATTATTGTACAAGTGACATCAAGCCTATGGTGGTAGGAATGCTAAAACAAAGAAATAAAATATCAAAATGTTTCATGTCTAGATTAACGGCAAAAACCAACTTTTCGTGTGAAAAGATTCTCATAGGCTACAAATGATATGCTTCAGCACATGCTAGCATACAAAAGTTCCTAGTACATGGTTCACCTGTGTGATATTTTTCCCTCATGAATTAATTTATTCACATTCATTTCTGATGTTCCAGTAAACATGTGCATTAATTGAGAGGTAGAATTGGAACTAAAAAATTCTAACTGGGATTTGAACCACAGACCTTTTACTTACAAATTGGTTGGAGAATTCCATATAATTCTGGCAGGTTGTCACAGTAGCCTAATCATAAGAGCACCCGCCTGGTAAGTGGAGGATCTGTGGTTAAAATCCCAGCTGTGGCAATGAACTTTTCAGTTCCAATTCTATCTCTCAAAAATTGCCCACACATGACTTGTGTCTTTAAAAACACCAACACTAAGTTTGTTGGCCTAAATAAATAATAATGTGGATTAATTTTTAAAGTGTGTTGCCCTATGCCTATGAGTTAATTTGTGTCGTCTCAGGGATGATGGATTGGGAAACAACTTATTACAACTCTCACATTTAAGTGGTCTTTTGAGCTCATGAGTTAATTTATGTCGTCTCAGGGATGACAGATAGGTAAACCTCTTATTACACTTGTCACATTTGAGTGATCTTTTGAACTCGTGAGTTAATTCATGATGCTTCAGGTCTGATAATCGAATAAAACTCTTCTTACATATTTCACATGAATGCTCTCTTCTGCCTTCATGGTATAATATATGATCTTTAAGAGTTGTTATATGAGCAAAGCACTTCTGACAAATGTCACACATATATGGTCTTGTGCCTTCGTGAGTTAGTTTATGATTTTTCAAACCTGTTTCCAGAACAAAGCTCTTGTTACATATTTCACACACATATGGTCTTTTACCCTCGTGAGCTAATTTATGAACTTTCAGGTTTCTTAACTGAGTATAACTCTTCCCACAAATTTCACATCTATGTGGCGAGTTCCCTGTATGAAGTAATTTATGCTCTCTCATATGGAATTCTCGAGTAAAGCCCCTATTACAGATCTCACATACATGGGGTCTTTTTCCCTCATGTGCTAATAGATGCCGTTTTAACTGTGATGCTCGAATAAAACTCTCATTACATATTTTACATATATGACGCTTTTTCCTCTCATGAGTTATTTTATGTTGTTTCAGGTGTGATATTCGAAGAAAGCTCTTGTTACAAATTTCACATGCATGCAGTTTGTCCACCTTGCACAATGTTGGCTCAAATATAAACTTCTTCTTACAAATTTCAGACATGTATGGTGTGTCACAGTTCTGAACCAAACAGCAATCTTTTAGATCTGAATGAAATACATTTGGTTCAAATTCAAGAGTTTGTGGCTGCCTGGAGTAGTTGTGATCATTGTTTTCACTTGAATCTATGCTAGCGAAGAAAGAGAAGATACTATTGCTGTTTCTGCACATTGATTCTGTATACAACCTGAAATATTAGAACACATTTTGTAAGTGATCGTGTTCTCAGAGAGGACAGTAACAAAGAGATAGTTAAGATGGCCGACTGATAAATTCTCTACCTCACCCAGAAATCACATTATACTTTTCCCTTAAAATGGTGCATGTGTTAGAAGATACCATGTAAAATTGCAAGTCATTTGAGGCAGCAATTGACAGTAGGCAGTCATTTGAAGCAGTTGTACTGTGCATGGTGTTTAAAATGGGAAAAAATAGAATATCATCCACTGCCAGACACCAGACACATCCTGGTGGAACAGAGTCATCCCTTTTGGGTGTCCATACTGTAGTACCAAGCCATTTTGGGGCTTAAACCTGTGAGATGAGGTAGATAAGATGATGATCTGTATGAAAATGTTTCAGATTGATTTGATAGGACTTGCCCACAGGCGCAGGTAACAAAATTCTTTGTAAAAGATTTAACACTGACTGAAATTCATTTGCAGCTTGTAAATGTGTGTGGCAATTCTTCACCTTCAATTTCCACCATGAAGAAATGGGAGGCCGAGTTTAACTGTGGCCATGAAAGCTTCCAAGATGATCCATGCATAGGGCATCCAAAAACTGCAACCACACTGGAAGATTGGTGTACAAAGGTGCATGAATCCATGTTTCATCCACTATCACTTACTGATGCGAAAAGTCACTTTATTTTTCTTAAAATGCACCAAACACTTTTTGGAAAGTGTTGTGCAAATGCATTTGTGGTCTGCAGTGAGCACATGTGGCACCCACCTAGCACAAAGCTGTTTCATGTTCAATTCCTGGTACAAGATTCCTTTGATACCCCTAGAACATTAGCAATTTCATGCACCTTTGTACACCGGTCTTCCAAAATCATATCATGCACTTTTTCAGTGATTTCCAGTGTGATTGCACCTTTTGGATGTCTTTCGCATGGATCATCTTGGTCGCTTTCATGGTCACATTTCAACTCGGTCACCCATTTTGTGGGGGAAACTGAAGGCAAAGAGTTGTTACATATACAAGCCACAAATAAATTTTGGTCAGTACTAAACCTTCTTTCATGAAGAATTTTATCACTGCATGATGCTCCATTTTTTCCATTTTCAACACAGCGCACCACAGGCGTCACAAAGTTGGGGGTCATGGTCCCACTTGGAAATTAATAAATTTGATGTGCACTCAATACTATTAGACTCCTGCGTTAATTTTTATGTAAAGAACATTTTTATTCAGCACAATTTAATATGGTTATCCTCAACAAATGCTGTAACTTTTGACAACAGAATAATAAATTCATATTGTGTGATTGCTAACTTCCAACATGCTGCACTGTCCCCTGAAAAAAGTCTGCTGACACCAAGCAGCGTGTATCACAATTGCTTCAAATGACTGCCTACATTAAACTGCTGCCAGGAGTGACTTGCAGTTTTACATGGCATTTACTACAATGTGTACCAACATAAAGAGAAAATATCATGCAAGTAGTGCTGCAATCTCTGGGTGAAACCGTGAACTTATCAACCTGCCCTCATATAAACATTTGTTAGTATTCCAAATTTGCTGTTACCACTGAAGGAATTTTCACTATATTTTGATGACAAAGATTTTTTTTTATGTTAGACAAATAAAGCTCTTTGATTTGTTTTAAATTTTTCATGGAGATAATTAGAACAACAAGGAGATGAACCACGAGTTTCAGAGAATGGTAGAGGAGCGTGAGTAAACCATGATTACTGATGACCAAATCTGTGTACACTATTATGATTCCAAGCAACCACACAAGCACTGTTTTAAACTAACACAGTTTTTTAATTTACAATAGATATATTGATGAGATACAGAGCCTTCATTTGGATGTATGGCTAGCCTAACAATAATTTTCTTGGCACTGGGAAACTATTTTTTTCTTTTAATGTGCTCCAACGTAATGTCATATCCGACAGTAAATGAATGAAACGGGTGAAAATGATGCTCAAATGAGCCTGAGGTCAATGGCTCTTTAAGTTACCCGACATTCATGGGAAGCTGTATGCTTGGAGTTTTGTAGCCCCTTAAATTCAAGTGTATAGACTTCTCTTACAATTCATAAACTCAACCACCATATACCTATGTCACAGAAATGTTGGAAATCATGTCCATACATGTCAGCAAAATTTGAATCAACACACTTTAATTCTTAATGTCCATGTCAATAAACCTGCTATGTCCGTAAGAACATTAAATACAAGTCCATAGAATCATCACTAACATTATTCAACAGCCAACTGCAGGACTTAACTCCTCACATTATTGCATGGATGCAAAATGTAAACTACAATTGTCTTACAAAATTTCAATTTTAAAACTTTGGTGGCACACCATACCAAGGATTCTGAAATTTGTGATTCCTCTGCAAGCTTTTTCAGAGAATTTTTGCTTTCTCTTCCTGTACAGCAAGTAGAGGAAGTATTCAATTCCACCCAAATATTCAATGTCAAGATTTTACTGGAAATATGTCTTGAGATCCCTTGGATTCAAAACCAGCATTTTTAGAAAAAAGTCTGTATGTCTGTGTGTCAGTCAGTCTGTGGACAGCATAACTCAAAAACAAAGTCAGCTGAAAACCAAAGTTGCTATTTAAGTTTAATATTTTTTAAGTACACAACACAAAGATTTTGAAGAAAATTCCTTCACCCTAAACTACCCTTTACAGGAAAATTTCTTGAAAATGGCTCTAATGATTTTTCATACAATGCCATATCTTTAAGATATTTTATGACAAATAAAGTGTGGGGGGTGTGTGTGTGTGTTGTGACGGGAACTTCTTCCGAAAACCATATGCTCGAAGAAAAACAGCCAGGATTCTCGGAGTGGGCATTTCGAAAACATATTTGTCCCCTTAGGTCGTTAATTTTAACGAGGGTGGATGTTTTCGAAACTAAAAGGGCAGAAATCTGTGTGGTCCAGATGGGAAGGTGCAGAGGAAACACCAGACCTAGAATTGTGGGAGACTTGAGCGGTGTGACTTGGAGGAGGCAGACGTGGAAAGATGTGTGATAGGAAGACACGGCGAACATGCAGTGCGGAAATTAGTTACCTCGGGGATTAGAATTTCATCAGGGAAATACCGGTTACAAGGGACAAGAAATTATATACAACCTCGGAAATTGTTCTCCGAGAATTCTGATGCATTTCGGGCAGATGTCACGATAAACACAATAAATCAGAAGTGCGGTACAGAAAATATTGTCGTCTTCCTTGTTGGACACACGAAGGTCCTCTGTGACCTTTATTACACCCTGAGATCAAACCAACCTGTTTCCCCACATCCCTACATTGACCCTTAGTATGTGTGGCCGGCGATAAGCATGAGACGCTGATTATGAGCAGCCGAGGAACGAAGACGACGTCCGGCGCCCGATGAAAACCGCCGCCGCTGCCACAAAGTGTGTGTGTGTGTCTAATGCTCAGAATTTGATGATAAGATCATTCTTCTTCTTGAAATGTATATTTTGAATTTTCTGGCTCTAGCCCACGTAGTCCTGTTTACTGTTGATGACTTTTGAATAACTTGTAAACCATAAGAGATAGACCAAACCTTACTGTACAAGAAATGTAGATTTTGTTAAAACACACAATTTATGTCCAAATAAATTTTTTTGTGGAGTGAACCATTTTGGAGATAGGTCTTGTTCTTTGTGTGAATTTTGGAATACTTAAGACTTTTGTCAAATGGAAGATTGTCATTCATTTTTGTATCTTAGCCGTACAAAGAGAACAGAATCTCAAAGCTTTAAAAGATTTGACTATTGTTCAAAGCCTACTGTATTCCCATATTCCCCTTGTACCTACAAGGAAATAAACAATAAGATAATTTCTGAAAATGTTTATCTGATTAACATGCAGAAGGCATAGGAATAAGAGTTTGTACGAATTAGTACAAAAGTAGAGAAAGTCATGTGAGTGCAACACATCTGATTTTTTGGACTCTGTTCTAACTTTCTCCAATATCAACAAGTTTTTCTTATATAAGAACATAGTGATTTTCTTCTAGTTTCTTGTCCGAGACACATGAATAGGGAATTCCCTCTATAAATTCTCAATAAGAGCTTGTTGCCACAGAAGAGTTGTACATGAAGATCCTGTGTGCTACATCATACAGACCTTTTGCTGTTATAACAGCATTAACAAACCTTAACACCAAAACATGTGTACTCAGAATGTACAGCATCAACTAATAAGAGAGAAAGGAGAGCAGGGCAAAGTGTCCAAATCAAGGCTCCACACAATGTTCATTTATTTTCTTCCTAAGTATTCAATGTGACTGGGTCCAAAATAAATACAGGCTTAACATTCTCAACACTTACACTTCTTAATTCAGAACTGACAGTAAAGCAATCAGTTAACAATGGAGGCATTTTTGCAAAAACCTCTTCAAAAGCAATTGTTTTGTAGTTTTTTATTTATTTAAGTCTTACCTTTAAGAAACTCCAATGAGTTCACTCTACTCAAGATTTTCAGATTCTTTTTAACACTGCCAATTCTCACACAATTCGTAACTGTAAATTCCATCACCCAATAAACAAATTATAAAGAGGGACAATAATTATTGCAATCAGTTGTAGGAGGGTGTGTTTCACATATAGTCACATGAAAGCAACAAGTTTATAACCCATGAATCACTATTTCTAACTAAAGTTCAGAAAGAGTGAAGTTGGGCAACATGAATGGAAAATGGAAAGTTAAAGCATTTGGTTTGCAATGATACTCGTAATGTTGCCGTTGCATGGTAGCTACTGATGCAAATCCACAATACAAACCAAGCAGTGCAGATACTAAAAGTTCTGTGCAACTTTTTTTTTTTGTAATTAAGGAAAAAGAAAATAAAAGATGAAAGAAAGGATGAAGTAGATGACAAGAGTTATAAAAAGGATGTGGCTAACAAAAAAGACAAGTTGTAGCGCAAATTGGAGTTACATAGAAATGGTAGTCTGATACATGGCGAACATTGTATACCATTATGATATAAATGTATTTTTTGTATGAATTCAATGAGCAACTTTGGTTTAGAATATGGATATATTAGGCGATTGTGGTTTTACTTCATTGGGCCATGACAGAGCCAGGAGAATTAGATCACTGCAGTTCCTGCCATAGTCTGTCTATTCCATTAGCCACATAAAAGGAACCACAGTAGGACTAAGTAGTAATGTGCAATGAACTATGGGACGTAACCTAAAAAAATCGAATGTGCTGCATTTACATAACCTTCTCTACTCTTGTACTAACCATTCTTACAAACTATTATTCCTTTACCTTCTTCCTCTTAGTTAAGATAAACACTTGTACAAATTATCTTATTACTTATTTCCTCGTAGGTACAAGGGGAATATGGGAATACAGTAGACTTTGGGCAATAGTCAAATCTTTTAAAGCTTTCAGATCCTGTTCTCTTTGCACACTTAACATATAAAAAAATTAACAATGATATTCCATTTCACGAAAGCTTCAAGTTTTCCGAAACTCACAAACACAACAAGGAATATCTCCGAAATGGTTCACCTTACAAGAAAATTTATTTAGACATATATTGTGTATTTTAGCAAGATTGCCTTTTTGAGAAACAACACAGCAATGTGTTCCTAAAGATGCAAGTAAGGCTCAGGACTGATGAAGTAATTGTCTTTTAGCGTGAATATAACAAAGAAATGAGCCAAGCACATAGTACCAGAATGCAAGCAATTAAGTACCCATTTTATACAAGTCTTACCTGGTGGTTTCGTCTGCAGACACATCCCCAGTTTGCACATCTGTACATGAGGCAGTCTTCTGAAACAAAATAGCAAATGTTGCATAAGGCTGTTAACATCATTTAAACTCATGCACAGTCCAGTATTATGTATATTATAAAGAGATGAGCATCAACATTTTTAAAAATGTCTGCCACTAGTGTTTTTAATAGCTTTCACAAAACTATTTTTCAAAAGTTCAATCTTCTATGTAATTCACATTAAGATAATCCTTTGCATAAATACTTTCCTTATACATTTCATTAATGAAACAAAGATGACAACAAATAAATGTTTAAAACAGATTCCTATATACTGGCCAAAAATTCCATGCTCTATGACATGAGAACAAACTAAGTGGAAGTATTGTATCCCACCCAAAAATTTGATGTCGATATTCACTGGAAATATATGTTTTGAGACCCCCTGAATCCAAAAAAAGCATTTTTAGAAAAAGGGCTGTGTGTGTGTGTGTGTCTGTCAGTCTTTGGACAGCATAACTCAAAAACGAAAAGTTGGTTAAAAACCAAAGTTGGTATTTATGCTTAATGTCTTTCAAGGATGTTGCATGAAGATTTTGAAGAAAATAGCCCCAACCTAAAGAACCCTTTACATTGAAAATTTTTCAAAAATTTTTATTTTCTTGTAAATGACTAACGATTTTGATTAAAATGCTACATGTTTAACATATTTGTATGACAAATGAAATGTATATTTTGAAATTTCTGGCTATAGCCCCGGTAGTCGTATATTACTCTGGATGACTTTGAATAACTTGTAAGCCGCAAGAGATAGACATAATCTTACTATACAAAAAATGTGTATCTTCCCAAAACACAACTTATGTCTAAATAAATTTTTTGTAAAGTGAACTATTTTAGAGATATTCCTGGTTATTTGTGTCAGTTTCGGAAACCTTAAAACTTTCGTGAAATGGAACATCATTGTTCATTTTTTTTATATGCTAAACATGCAAAGAGAATGGGATCTCAAAGCTTTAAAAGATTTGACTATCGCTCAAAGCCTACTGCATTCTTATATTCCCCTTGTACCTACAAGGATATAAGCAAGAAGATAATTTGTACAAATGTTTATTTCAACTAACATGAACAAGATATAGGAATAAGAGTTTGCAAAAATGGTTAGTACAAGAGTAGAGAAAGTCATGTGAGTGCAGCACATCAGATTTTTACATGTTACATTCATCTGAAAATATAGTAGTGGAACCAAGTTTGAAACCATAAAATTACATTATTTCATGTAGTTCACCATCACTTGATGGGCTCCATTTGAATCATACTCATTTTTTTTTCAATTTTGCTTTTTTAACTTTAATGACACTCTTGGACATGAATTATATTCATTTGCCATTCCCCTTCTGTACGAGTTAAAATACTCAAAAGAGCGAACTTTAGATGCCCTAAACATACAAGCACTTTAAATGAATTGGTGCTAATTAATAAATGCAACCAGTGGTGTTTTTGTATAAAAAATTTCATCACTTCAATCCTGCAGTACTTTTTGTTCAAATGCTGAAATTATTACAACAGCCATAATGCCATTCCATAAACGAATGAGATCAGGTACTAGTCAGCTCAATGAGTGCCTTCAGTGGGAGGAGGAACTGAACACTTAAAAAACAAGGGGATGGGGCAACAGAACTGCAGTCAGGTAAAGAAAACATCTGCAGTTATGAGATGTATACTGAGGCCTACAATGTAGTGGTGTTTTCATTGTCCAACTGCAACTCCTCACTTCCCTCTGAACACTAGCCTTGATGACCACATGCATTGCCAACAAAACAGTGGCGCCCTACTCCAGGACCACCACTATATTGCTGACCAGTATGGTAGTTTGATATGCTATCTCTAATGATTGCCAGATAACATCATTTTTCATTTTACATATATTTGAATAAGCTAGTAACAATGATGTGAATCTAAATTATGATGAAAATTGAGTCGGTGTTGAAACACTTAACATCATTTACATGTAATTTATCTTGGCCAGTTTCAAGATCTTAATTTGCTCCCATCATCAGAATTTCCCAACTACAAGAACCAGTAAGGCAATTCTGATGATGGGAGTAAATTAAGCTCGTGAAACCAATCAAGATTAATTATGTGTAAGTCATGTTAAATGTTTCAACATGAACTCAATTTTCATTATAAACATTTCTCATCTTTACAAGAATAAATTACATAGCCTACAACTTCTATTAAAATGCAAGACTAAATTACTGATTCAAAAAAATACACTATGTAAATCCAAAGTAAAAACAAAATAGAAACTAAAAGCTTCACTTATCTTAGTAATATTCTAAGTTGTTTGGTGCTAACAAGTTTCGAGTTTATTTTACTTTAGATTCTTGTTGCTTCACTGCTAATAGCTTCATTATTTCCTTATTTAATACTGTGTAAATTTTACCTTTATCTCATTATCTAAGTCAGCACTGGCAGCAGAAGGCATCTCACTTTCTTGTTTAATTTCAGTTGATGAACTTTCAGTCCAGCAAGGTAGCAATTTGATTTCTATTTTGTTACACATCCCACTAAAGTTGGCAGAGTCCTCTATATTGTGTGACGATGTAAAGACTGTCTCAAACTCCTCAAATTCAGATTTAACTTCACTTAATAGTTCATTTGGGCACATGGGTTCCTCTTTTATTTCCATTTTTATATCCATGTTATGGTTATCACTGCTTATCACATTGTCACTGTCAGACTCCATTTGAAGGCCTATTGAAAATACAAGACACATTGGTCAGAACAAACCTAGAAACTTAACAAGGTGGCCAGTTAAATCAAACAGGATACTGTCATAACAGTTTCTCAAGATATGTATTCTTAGAGCTAACTATACCCGACACTCATTATCTTCTTTTATAAAACAAGTGGGAAAATATACAACCAATTTTGATGGTGACATTGTTGCCATATATACATCACTTCAAAATTTATTTCCATGGAGCACTTAATGGAGGAGTGGAAGAAAATTATACAGAAACTCACTGAAAATCTTGTGAGATCAATTCCTAGAAGATCACGTGAGACAATAAAGAGGAATGGAGAGCCCACCAAGTATTAAGCTGTATATCTTTAAGTCAAAATAATAGCTTATATGCTAGAAACGAAATTATTTTTGACATGAAAAGAGATAGCAATGACTTTGTTAATTTTTCTTATTTTTGTTGAAACAGAGAACAATGTTTTGTTGATATATAATGAATTCTTAGGGTATGATAAACATAGGTTCAAGTCAAGCTTTATTGTTTAATTTTCTAACCTTTATTTGATTTTAATGCTTAAAAGGCTAGTTAGACAAATACTTTTTGAGTGAATAGCTGAAATGTTTCAAGACTTCATGAATTCAAAAAATTATTTGTAGATTAGATAAAATGAGCTAATCACACAAATACTTTACATCAGTAACACATGAGGTGGGGGTAGGCACATGGTAATTGTCTGCCTTCAAGCTGGGGTGGGAGGTTACACTGTGTAATTACAAGTAGTGGAAGCAACTGTAATGGTCCCTGTTCCTCACTTCACATCTCCCCTCCTTGCAACCTCCCACTCTGACTGCCCTCTGGAATGACACTCTTCGTTCTTAAACATGTAGTTCCTTTAATTTTTTATATGATTAAATATAATTTTCTGTAATTACATACTCTGTTTCTGTATATGCAGTTATAAACTTAATGCAACTGACTGTTACAAATTCTAAAGCACTTGAGAACAAGTCTAGAAAGGGAAAGTTTAAAGTGAGTCATTATTGTCTGCATCAAACTCACTGAATTTAGCTTGCAATGTAATGGTAATGCGGATGGCAACAATGTGTGGGAAGCACAATAATGAAACTTACAATTGCTTTTCCTTTTTCCTTTGCAACAAAAATGTATAATAACTCCACAATATTAAAATATGCCAAAGTACATGATATGGTGTGAAATGTGTATTATATCTCAAAATATATAATTTACAACAAAAATTAGGGTCCTTTCATTGTAATTTGTTAGCATTTTAGCTTTTCTTGTAACTGCATATACAAAAACACAATCTGTAATTACATAAAATCACATTTAATCATATAAAAATTATAGGAATTGTGTGTTGAAGAATGAAGACAGTGGGAACAATTACATTATTCCAGAAGGCAGTCATTGTGAGAGACTGCAACGCAGGGGGAGTCACATCTTACTGTACTAAGGTGTGTGGTGGGAGGTTACAAGGAGGGGAAATGTGAAACAAGGTGCAGGGACCATAGTATTCCTTTATTACCAAATTTGTCAGCAGGGTGATGGACAGACACGCCAGGGTCCCTGAGTGTTCACTATTACCAATGACAGTAACATTGCATATTGGAGTTGACACTCAGCATCGTCTACTGCATCGGTTAATGACACAAATTTCTCTGATAGCAATTTATGTGGGCCCTGACCAAGTTAATCTCCCTTGTCACCTCCTCTACAACCAACTTAGTTCCCCTAGCATTGCTTCTATTTCCTAATACATCACATGACTGTTCCTATTGATATTTCGGTAAGTGTAGGTCGTTTGTACCTGGCCGTGTACGCGAAACAACGAAGTATTGGTGCATGCGCGGATTGGCTAGTCGAAGCGATGGAGGGGTAATTGCCAACCTAAGATGCATGCCTTGCATGCAACGTTTCATAAACGTAACTAGTTCGGCAATCGTGTATTTATGCGTGTATTAGTAATTTGGGTAGTGATATGTTAGTATTATAACTGTTATTCAACAGCTTAAATACGTACAGCAACGTATGCATGACTGCCATTCGGGTGGAAATACACTGAATAAATAAAAATTTTCGACATCGAGATTTCATTCAAAATATACGTTATGATAATTTCTGAATGTAAAAGGTATTTTTCAAAGGAAAAAGAAAGTCTGTGTGTGGATGGGGTGATCAGTATAACACATTAACAAAACGTTGGTTAAATACCGGACTTGGTATATAATTTTGCATCTTCCCAGAATGCGACACGAAGCTTTTCAAAATAATCCCCTGCCTCAGGTTGCCCTTTACATGGAACTTGTTTCAAAATGTTCATTTTCTCAAAAATGTCTAACAATTTTAATTATCATGCCATAAGTTTAAGACATTTTCAGCACAAGTGAATGTATATGTTGACTTTTCTGTGAATAGTCTCTGAAATGCTCTTTATTCTAAATGACTTATTGCCGAGTTGGAACAGATGCACGAAATATTACTGCAGAAAAAGTGTAGGTCTCGTTAAAGTACACATTTTATATCAAATACTTTTTGGGTAGAGTTAACTACCTGCCAGATATTCAATTTATTGGTTTGTAGGTATTACATTTATTTGAGTTGAAAATTTGGTATGAAAGTTTTGGTTGGAATAAAGTACTTCTACCTATTACATGTTGAATCATTATGCATGCGCAATGAGAATTCGCTACGTACTGACACTAGACTTCACAACCAGCTCGGGAAATATTTTCAAAAGTCCTGGCGCATGCGCAATGAGAATTCGCTGGGTACCGACACTAGATTTCATATCCAGCGTAGGGGAAAAAATTTGAAGTCCTGGCGCATATTGACGGCAATAGTAGATTGGGACTACATAATATTTTTTAAAGTATTTTTCATTATCAATCTGTGATGGGTTTTTACTAACTCTTTTTTTCCCCTCATTGGAGACTAGCTACCGTTTTTTTTTTAATTCGGCAATAAATATTTAAGTTGGTTCTCTTTATTCGGTTGCAAATAGCTGTAGCAATGCAGTTATTTTAATAGTTCAATCCATGAAAATTTCTACGTATTTATTAATTCATTCTGAATGACTTTTGTACAACCGGTAAACTGTAAGAGATGCACAAGATATCCTACCAATATCTATTTGCGTGACAGAATTTCAGGCATTAGCAGTATGATAAGCAATGAACTGCTATTACTCGGGAGCTATCTTATTTGCTTGCAAATGGGTTCTTGTGGTAAGATAAGAAGTTCAAAGGAGCAACCATTTTGAATGTGGTAGTCTTTTAGCTCCCGAGTAATAGCAGTTATGCGCATGCGCCAGGACTTTTGAAAATATTTCCCGAGCTGGTTGTGAAGTCTAGTGTCAGTACCTAGCAAATTCTCATTGCGCATGCATAATGATTCAACATGTAATAGGTAGAAGTACTTTATTCCAACCAAAACTTTCATACCAAATTTTCAACTCAAATAAATGTAATACCTACAAACCAATAAATTGAATATCTGGCAGGTAGTTAACTCTACCCAAAAAGTATTTGATATAAAATGTGTACTTTAACGAGACCTACACTTTTTCTGCAGTAATATTTCGTGCATCTGTTCCAACTCGGCAATAAGTCATTTAGAATAAAGAGCATTTCAGAGACTATTCACAGAAAAGTCAACATATACATTCACTTGTGCTGAAAATGTCTTAAACTTATGGCATGATAATTAAAATTGTTAGACATTTTTGAGAAAATGAACATTTTGAAACAAGTTCCATGTAAAGGGCTACCTGAGGCAGGGGATTATTTTGAAAAGCTTCGTGTCGCATTCTGGGAAGATGCAAAATTATATACCAAGTCCGGTATTTAACCAACGTTTTGTTAATGTGTTATACTGATCACCCCATCCACACACGGACTTTCTTTTTCCTTTGAAAAATACCTTTTACATTCAGAAATTATCATAACGTATATTTTGAATGAAATCTCGATGTCGAAAATTTTTATTTATTCAGTGTATTTCCACCCGAATGGCAGTCATGCATACGTTGCTGTACGTATTTAAGCTGTTGAATAACAGTTATAATACTAACATATCACTACCCAAATTACTAATACACGCATAAATACACGATTGCTGAACTAGTTACGTTTATGAAACGTTGCATGCAAGGCATGCATCTTAGGTTGGCAATTACCCCTCCATCGCTTCGACTAGCCAATCCGCGCATGCACCAATACTTCGTTGTTTCGCGTACACGGCCAGGTACAAACGACCTACACTTACCGATATTTCTTTACTCCTAATGCAATAACCCAAAGTAACACAAATCCAAAGATTAACACACTGTAAATGAGTGCTGTGCAATTGTTTCAAAGGTAAAAAGCTGTCAATATAACCTTAGAATAAAGAAAAAAATTGAAGCTATTAACAGTGAAGCAACAAGATTCTAATTTGTTCTTACTTTAGAATTTATAACCTTAGAAGTTAAAGGCAGCATATAAATGGAACATAATTAAATGTATTCGTTTCACATGCAAACGATCTTTCCCTGGTTTCAATCCTTTTAAAGTAAATAACTAATCAATTTATGGATACTAAATCTGAAAACAAATGACAAACTGATCACCTTGTTGATGCGCATAGTGAATTTGTTCCTTTACAACAAACATAAATTACCATGCATTCATTTTCACACGCAAATGATTATTTCTCTGTCCCAATCTTTTAAAATAAGTAAATGAATAAACGAGCGAGTGAGTGAATAATCCAATCAATGCATAAATAATACATCCTAATACATCTATAGATACTAAACGTGAGATCAGTGAAATAATTTTATCACACTATTATATTAAGATTGCAAATATACTAAAAACAAGGAAGATCAGAAATACTTATGTTAGCGAATCCTGGGTAAGTGCAAAGTAATCCTGAATTAACAAGTCGTGGCTTAAGAACATAACAACGCTTCAAGTCATTGGGACCACGCACTTTCCCGGTAGGTGTTCGGCTATTGGGTTTAGTCACAGATTAAATTCCGGCGCTGCGGTTCGTGTTCGGAGTTGCGCCCTATATACAAATATTTTGATGTTCACCTTCTGTCCAGTGTTGCCATATTCAAAAAACGTGGAAACCGTACGCACGCTAGAAATGGACCGTATTTTCCCCCACAGGACCGTACAACAGATTTAATATAAAGAATCAAAACTTTTAATATAGCCATATGTATATAATAGTAGCATTCGTGTATTTATTGCGTTTTTCTTTTGAAAATGTACATAATAGATCAAGAGAATTTAATTCAAACTTGTATATCGTGCTTCATTCAAATAAGCAATGCAAATATTAGGATGTATCCTAAATTTTTATGACATTGTTATACATGTAATCAACTATTGATGAAACTAAAAGAGGAATTGGGTAAAGAATCTAAAAGATCTAAAATCATGATTCCATATATTTGGGAAAATATTAGAGCAGAATGATATTAAAATATGTAATATGAATGTTGAATTGCAACTTAAAAAAATACCACAGTAACACACTAATAAATGAATAAACACTCACCGATATGTCATTCACTAAAAATGAAACTGTCGTCAGCATCCTCAGCACTGTCATTTTGTGTTGAATGTGACTTAGTGCTTGAACCGTAGAGAGTACTGTGTGTCATGGAGTTTAGCATATTTTCGGTAGGCGTGAAACTTTCGCAAGTGGATCCATTATGTTTTATACACTGACTGGCCAAAACACAAGCATTAATTGTAGATGTTGTAAGTCGATTTCGGTGTCTCACTTTAATCAGGTTCATTTTGCTAAAGACGCGCTCGCAGTCAGCGTTGGAATGCGGTAAAGATAACGCAGAAAGACTAAATTGAGAAATGTCTTTAAATGGAACGTCGCCAGAACTGTCCTTGAACTGCAATAACTGGCCCCAAAATTCGTCTGGTTCAGTACAGGTGATAATTTCTTGAGGGAGGTTGGTAAACGGTAATTTTCGCCATTGGTCATCTATTTGCTGCAACAAAACTGAATTTTCTTCCGACACTATCCTGGGCAATTGTATGGCTAGAGGGAGTAGCGACGGCGTAGCTTTTCTTTCCTCATTAGATAAAGCTTTCTTCGGTGTTAGTAAAGCAAGTAATGGCAAGAGACTGTCACCAAAATTGTATCTCTTTCTCAATTCTATGCATCCTGTTTGGAAAAATTGTCTGCATCTACCGTAAAAGTCTTTGAGTAGTTTATTTTGTTGGGCAATCTGCAGTTTTTGAACCTCTTTATGTACTTCTATTCCTAAATACATTTCCGCATCAGGAACAAAATTCTCGCTCTTAGTAGGATCGATCTCTGACATATTTGTCCTCAACACATAAGAACGATCCATATAGCATAACATTAAGTCTCTATATGAGCTTTGCATTCTGTCATGAAGTTCAACTATTACCACTTTGCTGTTCTGAAAGTACTGATTGATTGCAGTAAATTTAGGTAAAACCCAAAGCAAAAATAGGAAACACAGTTTCAATAATGGATCATTCAATGAGCAACGAATTTCTTCGACTGCTATTAGTCTTTCATCCAAATATTTTGAGTCAAAAAATAGTCTTAGAGCTTCCCATTGTTCCACGAGTCTAGCTACAACTGCATGTAAGGATAACCATCTAGTTTGTGATGGATGAAGCATTTTGTGAATCGGTAGATCAGTGAACATCTGAAACTCTCTAAATTGTGCCTGCTGTTTTGCACTAGCTCCAAAATAATTAAAAATGTTGCGCGCTAAATCCTCACATCGCTTAGGGAGGCGCTTACATGCCTCACTTGGACACAGGTGAAGGGAGTGGCAGATACATTTTAAAACAACTATGCCAGGACACAGTTCTTTTAATCGTGTCATCACAGAGTTTTTGCACCCCATCATCACACTGCATCCATCCGATGCGAAACCAATTATATTTTCCACTGGTATGTCACATTCGATTAGAGAGTTAACAATAATTTGAAACACATTTTCACCTGTTGCACCCTCATTAGCTTTAACGTGGTCTCCTGGTTCAAAAATATTGCTGAGGTTCCAGAATTTACTAACGATTTTGTTTGATGTGTTATCAAAATACCTAACCACGAGACACAAAGTTTTCACCGAACCTATATCGGTCGATTCATCGTCAACACACTGAATTTGACCGACTTTAGTTCCCGAGCTAGGTCATTTTTGTGATTTTGACCAATAACATTTTTAATTATGGCCGTACATTTCGTGCGTTTCATGCACATTGCTTTGGCGATTTTTGAGTCAGGAAACGAATCTTTCAAAACGCCCTGTAAGTGTTCCATCGCCCTAAACGGTATGTTGTGTTCCGCAAAAAATCCTGCCAATTTTATTTCTGCTAAATGAACTGCTTTATTAACATTCGAATTACCGGCCGCTTTACTAAGAAAGGCACTCAAGCTGCTTTGGCTTGCGGCAGACACTCCTTTCATTTTCTTCAAATGACCTGCGCATTTATTGTGCTTTTTTACATTACTAAGTTCTGATACAAATGAGACCTCACAAATCCTACATCTCGCCTTTTCATCACTCGTAGGGTCGCGGCGCAACCATTGCTTATATTCAGGGATGCTTTCCCATGCGTCCCTGTACTTCTGTTTCCTTCTAGGAACTTTCACACGATTCTTTTGTTTTTTCGGAGTTGACGGGCCAGCATCGCTATCTTCAGAACACGAAGCCATTGCTCTTCACTGTACCACACTTATACCAATCCTATTGAACTGACAGAAAAGTTATAGTTAGTCTAACTTTTATCAAACACCGATATTAAATAATTTCCACGTTTCAATGCTACTTTCGAACAGTCGTTATCTGTGCCGTTCGCTAAACTTCAGGTCTACACGAACTGATACTGAAAACTGCTGTATAGAATGTTAATGCCCCGAAGGTGACCCGATACGATTCCAAGCGATACTGCAATCAGTTTATGAAATATCGTATTATGTTGACACAGGTTGGGTTCTTATTTATCGTTTGTGATACCCCACAGCAGATATGCAGTGCCAAGTGAAATAACGTTTGTTTTTGTTTACAGTCAGCATCTCGTGTTACACTTACGCAGCTTTATCTACATCCTGTTTATCATAGCCTATCACATATACGTGTTTGCAACATACCTACGGTTCAGCCAAGACAAGAAATAAGCTTTCCATCTGTGGACCGTATTTTAGGCGTACGGTCCAAGAGTTGGACCGTATACCGTACGGGTTAAGCAAATTACCGTACTTGTACGGTCCAGACCGTACGTATGGCAACACTGCTTCTGTCGTGTGGAGGACGCTGTCGCTGTGCGATGGCGGAGGGGAAACGGAGGGGAAGTGACTGTGTCAGTGGCGGTTGTCGGTCGCGCACGGATGTGTTTACGACAAAATTTTATGAATTATTTATTTATTCATTCATTCAGGCATTCATTTAGTTATTTAGGATATTATTATATTACTCCTTTCGATTTCAATTTCTCTATTACGTATATTAAGTCGGGGAGTTGTTGTATTGCACCAAAAAATTCCATGTAGAGATTTCACCGGAAATATATGTTTTGAGGTCCCTTGAATAAAAAAAAATGAATTTTTTTACAAAAGTTCACCGGAAATATATGTTTTGAGGTCTCCTGAATAAGTAGATTAAAAACCAAAGTTGTTATTTATAATATATAAATGCGACACGAAGATTTAAAAGAAAAGTTCTTCTTTAACCTAATCTACCCTTTACATGGAACATTTTTCTTAAGCTTTTATTGGCTTTATTGGCACAATTCCCTGGCCCGCAGTAACAGGGGCCCGTGGACTCTGCCCAAGACTTAAGGGCCCGCAGAAAGACAAATAACATATTGTTATTGTCAGGACTAAAAGTAATTATAAAGATTAAATTCCGGCGCTGCGGTTCGTGTTCGGAGTTGCGCCCTATATACAAATATTTTGATGTTCAGGTATTAACTTATCGCCATTACCTTACAAATATAAATATAGCAATATGTATAAAATTAGGTGAATCAAATGCCAGCCTGCTCAGTCAGTTCTAAACGGTTTCATAGAATCGGCCGGTCAATGTTGAGTTTAGCACAGTTACAAGACTAAAAACAATGTTTGTCCTTGCCGTCTCTCGTAACACTTGATTTATGGCATGTTCCTTAGTCATCAACTCATCACAAAAGAGCGGCGTATTTTAGTTATTACGAAACCATGAAAATCTCATTTTAGGTAGAAAATTATTCTTTCTGGATGAGTAATGTGCCTGGCATTTTCTATGCGCATTATTTCCAAACACTTAACTTTTGTTACACCTTTATTCGACAATGTCAGTTATCAAATAAGATTTAGTGACAACCAGTGAACAACCAACTCAGTTTCAGACGATCTTTCTGCGGGAATTTCAAAACAGATGCGCCATTAAGTGGCGATATATTTTTCAATCTTGACTTGAACAGTTTAAAGTTTCATTTCTCTGGTGTTTATCTGTGTGCTTTTACAGAAAAATGAAACCTTTTCAAGTTAAACAGCGACATTTAAGCGGTGCACAAAAAAGAACAAGCGAGAGTTAGAAAAGGAAACAAATTAGTGAAAATAAGTCTCTCTCTTTCTCTCTCTCCCTCCCTACCCTCCCCTCCCTCAATAGCTACAGAAAGTTACAGTGTCACAAGCGATAACAGAAATTGTGAAAGTGGAAAAGAAGATTGTAACAAAATTGCCATAAATATACTTGGCCTATTAATTTTGCCCAGCATTCAAATGATCATGCAGATTCAGTTAGATGGAAATGATGAAATTAAAAGGCTCTTTGTTCGACAAAAACCCTTATGAGTAGGGATCGGAAGTTCATGCCCTAAAAAACACTGAAATATGTATCCAAATATGCTCTTAAAAACTTGAAAATATGGCAAGAAATATGCACTATTTAACTAAATTAATGTCCATTTGAATTAGACAAGACGAGTTGGTATAAATAATAAATAAAGTTAACTCATTGCTTTGGGGTTGAAGCAGAAGTGGCCTGCTGCTAGTATTAACTGCTAAATTGCAGTTCACAAACAACACTTTGCACAAAATTTCAACTGTAAAACATCGTCTGTTGTCTCGCAAAACACTTTTGTAACGTGAGAAACTTCTCTCCACGTCACAAGACGTTATCGGGGCATATTTAAATGATGTTAACTGCTTCACAGAGAGAGGCAAGTAAGTCTCTTGGTATGACAGATGGTTTTCTTCCGAGGATGTCTCCAATATCGCACATCGCACACCAGCATGTTTTGAAATTACATAATTCACTTTCTCTTTCACTTTTTGTCCTATTCTAGCAGGAACCGAACTTAGATCACATATTGTTTTTTTTAAAGACAGTGATTCTTGCAAAGGAGATCCTATAGCTTACAATGCCGTTATGGTTGTTGGTAAGAAAGAAAAGTGGGCAGATATGAAACTAAGATCCTCTTTTAGCCCAGTGCCTGACAGAATATTTTGCAGTTTCCATTGATGAAGCATATTTCGAGTCCAATGATTTAACAACCTCTTCGACTATTTATGAGCTCAGCATAATATAAAACTGCATCGACCCATGTTCCCCATTGAGTTAACACTGGTGCAGGAGGAAGTCGGATATTAGGTGCTGTTAATCTAAACAACTTAACTCTTTAAGGAGATTTAACAAAAATTGTCTTTGTACTGGACACACATCTGTCTACCAATGGGAAAGAATCATTTGAAGACCTTTTTAACGTTTTATACGCCTAATTTAATTTGGAGGAAACCAGTTCACAACACGGTTACATTTGAAGAACACGACACAACTGCTGGTGGGCAGGCAAGCGTTGCTATAATCGTGCTGCTCAAAACGTTGACCTGTACTCTATCTTTGTTAATATAAACCTCTCAAATAACGCACTGATTATTCTCTATGCACATACATATAATGTAGGGACGGAAACAGGGGATTCACTGCATGACAACTTGACTCAGCTTTAGTTCTCGCCACCTTGCGAGTTGAATCATGTGTAATATTACCAATATGAAAAGTATTATACAGGTGGAAAAATAATAATAAAAAACATAAAAATCATTTAAATATGCAATATAGGGGCTATAACATTGAAATATTATGCATTTATAAAAATCAAGAAAATATGCAGTTATATGCACCATAAAATAATGTCCAAATAACTGAAAATTCCATAATTCGTGCACATAATGTAAAAGCATACATTGTTAACCCCTATAAAAAAAGCATGCAAATGCATGAACTTCCTAGCCCTACTTAATTATGAGCCAGTGGTCCATTTCCCAAAGATGCTTAGCAGGTCTTCTTCACTAAATACTACGAAAACTTCACGCTGAGAGGACAAAGAATTTGGTGAGAATGGTGTGTTATTCATCTAAGCATGACTCTTTATGGTAAACCACGTTGGCTCTTTGAAAGATAGAATTCGTCGTGAGCTTGGAGAGAGGGGTTTGTGAATGGAAGTGGCTAACCAAAAGTATAGTGCGACAAGAACGCACATTAAGAGCATGCACTCTCTTCAGTTTGTGGCATAAGAAAAATAGTTGACACAGGTATGGATTAAGAATTAAAGAAAATTAGAACATGTAGAACGTTCTGGAAACCCTTTGTGCTACCGCTATGTTGTTAGTTGCGTATAAACCAGCCGGTAGCGGAGTGAGGCAGTTTGATTTTGGCGCTCTTTTTTGTATTACCACTGCCGGCGTCATACTGCTCCCTCCTCAGAACTTGTCGTCCCAACCAGCAACGTCATAGATGGCCACACGATCCGAATGTACCACCAGCTTTCCTCGGGGCAGCCGCTGGATGCGGTAGACTATGCCATCGAGCCTCTTATCCAGGTGGCACGATCCTTGACACCCGCTGCCGCCTCTATCCCTTAGGGTTGATCTAGTTTCCTGTTGGCATGTCCTCCGCCACATTGAAGCGCGAATTCCAACTGCATAAAAAGAACTGGTTAAACGCAAATAATAAATGAATTATGACTGATTAATTAAGGAGAAATCTGATTAAATTCTATAATATTCGTCCTAGACAACATTTTTATCATTGGAAGTTTTGGAACTGTTACAATTTTTTTAAATCAAGTATATTAAATAAAATCAGAAAATGCTATTGGCAAAACAGTGGGGCATTTCACCACAGTTTAAAACAAAATAATTTGAAAAGTGAAACATACTGATGGATTGTGTAAGGACAAGCGACTATGTAGTAGATCAAAATATTTTCGCGACGCTCTTGCTCAACAAAGGAGGCTCAAGGTTGAGTACCTCGCACCACTATATTGCTACGCAACACGTAACAATGACGACTAAACAACCAGCACCATTTTCACACAGTTCTAGAGGCTTTGAGAGCTACGAGAGGGTTCGTGAAACGTCGATTTGCAGAAAAATCACATATGCCTATCGGCTATATAAGCGAGTCGGCAGGGACAGAAAAGTCAATTTTTGAGTGGGTGAGTAGAATTGTTAGAGTGAGTTGTGAACAGTTAAGCAGCGTTTGTATGAAGGTTACAACAGTACAACTGTGAGTTGTGAATTGTGATTCAGTTTTAGAAGAAATAAAATGACTGGACTTGTCACTTGTCACACTGGTGTCAGGAGTGGAGTGTGCTGGAAACACGGCCAACCAGGACGTATTGTGAAGGATTGTCAGCAGCAAAACCCACAAGTAAGTACAGATTGAATAATATTTAATGATATACATTTTTTTTACAGACAATAAATAGAATACCTAGTTTAGATAAAAATTATCTTTAGATAATAATAATCCTTTAAGTCATTTGACAGAGTAAGGGGTAGACCGGAAGAAATGAAAATTAATTGTTCAAGACATAAAAACACCTGCTGTGAAATGTCCGGTAAACCAGTTATGTTTTAGATAAATGCTTGGAGATGAACCAAAGGTTAAAGATGTTTTATCCTTTTGATGATATACTTTTCAAAGTGCTTAACTATGCTTTAAATTTCACACTGGAGTAAAGTTCTTGCATGTTTGTATAATGATGAAGGCACTAAACATGTGAACTCCTAATACTTATTCTATTGGCCCTTATATAAGCCACACTCTTATCTAAATTTCACACTTGAACATTTAGGATGTGGCTTATATCTGCTAACTTGTCTTTTTACATGTTCTTGTAAAGAAAAGGTTATGCTCATCTGCAACAATATAATTAGTGTTGGTAACTCAAACTGGCAAAAAGGATTTTATTACACAACAATGCAAACTTTTACCATTTTATTGGTGTTAAAATGTGCAAGTCTACCAATATTGTTTAGTTAGCTTATAATTGAATTTCAGTTGGATACTCATCACCATTAGTATGGGTATCATTTTCTTCATGGATACTGCTAAGAAATCCTGTTTTATGCTAACATAAATGATCATTTACAGGAAAAAGCATCATCAAATCAAGGAATTTGGCACAGTTACAATATAAGCTTCAAAGTGCAGCACCAAAAAACTTGTAATATTCCTAAGATAAATGAAGCTTTTAGTTTCTAATTTTGTTCTTACTTTAGATCTATTAATAAGTGAATAACCCATTATACATTATTATACATTACATATGGGCCAGAATGTATGTATTGTCACCGCGCCCGCCGCATCTAATTGCCGACAACAATAGGAGCGTACGAGACAATAGCTATTACATGGCGGTGCGGTTTCTGGACCGTTCCGCCACAGGCCGCCGACAACAATAGGAGCATACGAGACAATAGCTATTACATGGCGGTGCGGTTTCTGGACCGTTCCGCCACAGGCACTCCCGAATATTCTACCTCCAGAACTTTCCCTCTGTCTTGGGACCTATATAAGTCGCTGCCAAGACCGGGCAGGAGAGAAAACAGACGTATGCGAAGCGTTGAGGAGTCGTGCCGACGAGGAGGAAAGAGACGTATGCGAAGCGTTGAGGAGTCGTGCCGACTAGCAGTTCAATCTGACAGTTCTTATTTGTGATTCGGCAGTTGTTCTGTTGCTCTGAGCTTGGACAAAAGTAATCTGAGTGTAACGTTAGCACTACCTGACTAAAAGGCAATAAAGTGTGAATAGCAGTAACTGGTGTTTTCTCCATTTGTTACAGTATTTTATGTACATATGTAGGTATTTTATGTAACCTGATATATCCAACAACATGTATAATTATGTTCTAATAGGATGAATAAAGAAAGATTCAAATTTACAGTTGTGCACTGTGCCAAAATATGCTACTGGTATGTTTGGTGCCAATGTGTTGTAAGAACAAGGTTTACATACATACTACATGTAAGTACAAGTAAACTCATGACAATTTTTCTTAACGTATGTGGCTTATTTTTGCACACAATATTTTTTACTTTCTCTACAGGTAAATAGAGGAAGTATTGTATTCCATCCAAAAATTTGATGTTGAGATTTCACCAGAAATATGTTTTGAGATCCCCTGAGCCCAAAAAAAGCATTTTTAGGAAAAGGTGTGTGTGTTTGTGTGTGTGTGTGTGTGTCTGTGGACAGCATAACTCAAAAACAAAAAGTCGGTTCAAAACCAAAGTTGATCTTTAAGTTTAATGTTTTTCGAGTATGCGACACAAATATTTTGAAGAAAATACCCCCACCCTAAACTATCCTTTACATGGAAAATGTTTTTAAAATTTTTATTTTCTTGAAAATGACTAACAATTGTGATTAAAATGCCACATGTTTAAGATATTTGTGTGCAAATGAAAAATATATTTTGAATTTTCTGGCTATAGCACATGTAGTCCTGTTTACTCTGGATGACTTTTGAATAATTCGTAAACCATAAGAGATAGACAAAATCTTACTGTACTAAAAATGTAGATCTTACTAAAACACACAATTTATGTCTGAATAAATTTTTTTGTAGAATGAACCATTTCTGAGATATTCCTTGCTATTTGCGTCAGTTTCAGAAAACTTAAAACTTTCGGGAAATGGAACATCATTGTTTATTTTTTATATGTTAAGCGTGCAAAGAGAACGGTATATCAAAGCTTTAAAAGATTTGACTATTGCTCAACGTCTACTGTATTCCCTTATACCCCTTGCACCTAAATTACCTATAAACTATAAGATAATTTGTACAAATGTTCATCAACTAACACAAAGAAGATATAGGAATAAGAGTTTGTAAGAATGGTTAGTACAAGAGTAGAGAAAGTCATGTGAGTGTAACACATCAGATTTTTCTATTTCTCCCTCAAAATTTAGGGAGCAGCTTATAGATGGTGGCAGCTTATTATTGGACGAATATAGTAACAGAAGACGTTTAACACACTCTTAGTACTTCACTTACCTAAACTTTTGAGGGCATATTTACATATTTCACACACTGTAGTGTACATCATTAGCTCACTGTTAACTGCCAATGTTTCTTAATTTTCAAGTGTAGGAAGCTTGACTGCTCTGAGAAACATGTGATTCTCAAGTTCATCAACTCACAAGATCCTATACCAAGCCACCTAATGTGTTACATTCACAGAATTTCTCTATTTACACTTATACAAATTATTCCAACAAAAGATCATTCTTTTATCTACTTCATGTTAATTCCGATAAATCTTCATTGCCCCTTTCCTCATTTCATTATAGATATAGCAAGAATACAGTAGGCCAAAGCAACAGCCAAATCTTTTCAAAGCTTTGTTATTTGATGTCCTTGAAATTCTGCTTTCTTTCCATGAAGATGAAAAGCTAAGAAATAACACTGCCCCTACAGTAGAGTGGTCAGCATTCTGGTTTCTCAATTTAGAGCTCCTGGGTTTGATTCCTTTTTTAGCCAGAATAATTCCTTATTTCCCACAGAGTCTGAAAGTATGAATGTGGGAGCAAATGTGAATGTGTTTAATGGTAAAAATAATAATAGTAAGAAACTGTACAGTTCAGTGAGTAATAACACCATCAGTTGTTTCTTAAGTCAAAGCCTCATATGTCCAGGGCGTATACAAATGAAACAAAACAAATGAATTAAAGAAATAAAAACTAATAGTGATTTGCAATTGTGAAAAAGATGAACAATTTTTACATTTAAACCAATAACAAAGAATATCTTAAAAAGGTTAAAGTTGCAAAAAGTTTTATTTGACTTAAATTTATGATTTGATGAGATATAGTTTCTTTTGTTTATTAAGATTTTGTCTATATCTCACAGTTTACCAACTATACAGTAGTTGTAAGATTTAAAGCTTTCACGGCGAGCGTTATTAATTAAGGCTTCACAGGTGATCAGCCATGTGAGGTTTAAAAATATTGAGCTTTCGGCCATTGTAGACTCCATGGTCTTCATCAGAATGAAAAATGACAGCTTTCCGCTCCCCATATATATACAATGTTAGGTGGGAGGGGATTGCGTTGCCCTGGCCAATGAGCAGGTGACAATTTGTGATTGGGTCAGTACTTGATCTAGAATCACTGTAGTTGCTGTTGTGGATGGATTCCATTGAACAATTCATCAAAAGGCTCAGCCCTAACTTACTCGAGAAGAAAAACAAAAACCACAACGAATTAATTCAAACTCTAGGAAATTATGATATAATGCATGACAAACATGCAAGGCCACTATCTCTATTCCAGAGAACTATTGGTCTCGGGGAGCCAGATGTTGACATGCAACAATATCTGGACAACCTAGTAAACTACCCCGATGTTATTCACATGTGAACTGTGTATCTCACACACACGCACACACACACAACACATACATACTCACTTCAGTTAGGTAATAACCCTCAAGTCCTTATTTATAAGGCAGCTCCAGGGGGATGAGGGCCCCTCGGTAGTGGCACTGGCTCGCACCTGCATTTCAGGCAGACTGCCCGCCAAGTGTACACTCCAGACGGCCAGGCGATATTATGGATATGCAACACTTGTTTTTCACCAAATTGACGATGCCGAATGGTACAAACAATACTCTAGGTATTTAGTTGCAGACGCCTTATGGCGGAGCGTAACAACAATAATATACCGTAGACTGACGACACCACCGGTGTGCAAATCACTATTAATTTAAGGATAAGACTAATTGTATGCACTTTCTTTTGCCTAGTGTATGTACATGTATATTTAGATTGTTTCAGGGATGCAGCATGCAGGGTATCGACACGCTCCCAGACTACTGAGGTGCACGAACAAGACGTGGCACATAGATGCCAAACAACATAGCACCCCGATCCTTGACAACAATCACAAATGAATCCTACCAAAACCATCCAGGACTCCACTAGGGGACAAGCTGGGCCTTGATCAAGCTTGTCTCCAAGCTCCCAACCTTACTCCTTCTGGTTACGCTCTGCAAACCAGCTCTATGATTCACCACTGAATGCGCGAGTGCTACAGGCACTACCGCAGCAGGCTTTCACCTTCCTAATCCGGTGGATGTAGTTTTTTAGTGGGTATGGCCATCTTCAATGACGACTCCCACAGTACCATGGGGTCTTTAAAAAAAAGTGGATGTGTTCATCATTCAGCGCAGAGCAGACACCACCATGGGATACGAGAAGCGCGTGACTCGGAAGTCCAGCAAAGCCGCACCGAAGCCTCTTGCCGTGGCCCAGGCTGTTTCATAATCAGAGCATAGCAGTGCCACTCTTCAGCAGGAGCAAATATCGGCATCTCCACACCAGTCGCCACGGCTCACTGCTCGACTAGAGCAGTCGCTGAGGTGCTTATACCCGTGCCGCCAACACCTCATTCAACGCGGACGCCACCGTCGCCACAGCACAGGCAACCAGCGCCACCGCCCATTCCCTTAGGGCAGCTGATCGACCTCCCGAAAGACGAATCAACGCCACCGCAGACACTCACTCAGCAGCAACCAACGTCACTGCCCCTATTCCTTCAGCTGCTCCAAGCTGAACCACCGCCGAGCCAAACCCAGCACCACCAGCAGATGCAGATCCCGCCACCACCCACAGCGCAGGCCTGGCGACACAGTGCAGTGGTATGCGGGGTACCTCGGGACTTCCCGTGCCACTACCTACTGACCGCCGCCAGGCAACACTGGAACTCAGTTAGCAGGGCCACACGGGTCATCACTGACCGTGGCCCAACATTGATGGTTCGGCTAGAATTTCGCGACCTGGGCGACCGAGAAGCGGCCCTGGCCGTGGGACTGTCCTTATTTGGCCAGCGCCTGCGTGTTGAGTCCAGCCGAACCGATACTTGTACAGCCGGCCCCAGGTGCCACTACTGGAGCTCCCGGGCCCTTACAGCGCAGTGCACAAGGCACGACCTTCGACGCCGCCGTAGGTACTGCACCACCTGTAATGGCTTTGGCCATTACACAGGTCAGGCATAGTGCCCTCTCCATCCCCGCCGAGCCCAGCAGAGACACACACCAGTGGCACACACTGCTCCACAGCCAGCTCCATAGACCAACAACCAGTGCAGACCACATCACCATCAGCAACACCAACACCTGCACCAAGAGAAGAAGTTGCCCCGGCAGCTCCTTCCCGGGATCGTGCCTGGCTGGATGTAGTACAGGATCTCCACTCAGAGATCATCAGCTCCCGCCTAGCCACCCTGGAGGAGGCCATCTCCACACTTACAGATGCCATCAACAGAACTCGCAGCCACTCAGCCTCCACTAAAGTCCGACATAGCCACACCACACCAATAGCCACAACAGATGCAGACTCTCCACCCACAACAGTTCCTCTTCGACAACATAACGGCCGCGGCTGCGATGCACTATGTCGGCATATGAAGTTCACCAACAAATTTACCTGACACCAAGACTGACAAACGACATCATCCACCACCACTACAGAGTTCACCACTCATAACTTTCACCATCACTGGTCACCAGGGGGCACTCAGGGCTTAGGTCATGTTTGTCCTCTGGCACTTCAGTAATTTCACTCACTGTTACTGCCACTGGCAGGCAGCATTCATCTAATACCACAGAATGCACAGGTGCATCTATGCAGTACTGCAGCAATGAGGTTTTGACCTCAAGACTTCCGGTGGGGTTTTTTAGTGAGTAGGCTGCCCGGGTTCGAGTTTTACACTCGCATGCGGTTAGGGTATAAGTAGCCTTTTTCCCCACCATAAAAAAAAAGGATGTGTTTGATGGCTATTGTCCAAGCAGGGCTTAGTTGAAGTCAATGATCCCTGTTGTAGTTGTTTGGATGTGCCAAGTATACTGAACCTCGAGCAAACACTGTGGCCGGTGACAAATATAGCCTGAAACAACAGGCCCAATCACAAATTGTCACCCACTCATTGCCCAGGGCAATGCAAACCCCTTCCACCTAACATTGTGTATATATATGGGGAGCGGAAAGGTAACCGTCATTTTTCATTCTGATGAAGGTCATGGAGTTTACAATGGCCGAAAGCTCAATGTTTTTAAACGTCACACAGCTGATCACCCATGAAGCCTTAATTAATATACAGTAGTTGTTCAGAATAATAAAGGCATTCCCAGAAAACTTATGAATTTTGTCATATTTCATAAATATGTTTTAATCCAAATAGCTAGGGCTATTTTTAAGAAAATCAAACATTTTGAAGAATGTTCTATGCAAAGGGAGGTTTGAGATTGGATGATTTTTTCCCCTTAAAAATCATATTGCACGCTTAGAAGATGCTGAACATAAATGCCAAGTTTTGTATTTAAATGACTTTTATGCTTTTTAGTTTTACTATTCAGACACAAACTTTTTCTAAAAAAGACCTGTTTTGGGATGCAGACAGCCACAAAGTATGCACTTCTGGTGAATTTTTGGGTGAAATGTCGCAAGTACATAGTAGAAAAAGTAAAAATTATCCAATGCCAGTAGCTGACAATGAGCTGAAGGTGTAGACTGTTTATACACAGAATTTATATAAAGGCTCACATCTTGTCTTCTGAAGCCCTGCTTTCAGTCAACAGTTTCACACACCAAGACATAGCATGGGTCATGGGCATGTGACCAATTTGCACAACACAGTCTGATGTATCAGCATGCCAGCATGCATTACTGATTGATACTGGGTTCCCTGCATTGTAACAGAGGGAAAGTTTTGGCTCAGCCACATCCACCATATCAAAGAAAGAGTCTGTGCAGCGACGAGAGCAACAGGTATGTGAAAGTAAGGTAATCATACCATGTATATTCTTGAGATTTCGTTCATCTGTATTGGTGAGTTCTGTAAGTTATGAATTTCATTCAAGTGCCAGTAGTTTGGTTACTATGTGAGTCAGGAGCTTAATTCTTAAGAGTTTGGCTTTAGATTGCATTATTGAAACTGTTACATAGCCATTCAGAGATGGGGAAGGGGTGGTTTTAAAATTGCATTCTTTGTATATGCATTTGTGAAAAATTTAAGTTATATGTATACATCCAAATTGTATTTATGATGCAATATGAGGGTTGTCCGTAAAATGTTCCCAATTTTTTTTCACAGTGAAAAACATGTCTTGACATTGAATAATATATTTTTGGAAAGCTTAGACTTTTTCCTATTTTTTGACATAATTGCTATTCTGATCAATGCATTTTTGCATGCCTGCATTCTAGTACTTTCCTGCTGTGCGGCGAAGATAGCCCACCCAGCTGTTTCTTCAAGTCAGGAAAGAGATGGTAGTCACTTGAGGCTAGGTCTGGGCTGTACGGAGGGCGTGTGACAGTATCCCATCCAAATTTGTTGACGAGATTGGTTGTCACATGGGCAATGTGCAGATGAGCGTTGTCCTGATGGAAATGCACTTCCTTTGCAAGCATGCCTCTCCTCGTTTTGGATTGTGTGGCAAAGGTTCTTCAATGTCTCACAGTAGCGGTCCGAATTGATTGTTGTACCGTCGGCAGAAATTTGCACAACAATAACCCCTTTCTGTCGCTTCAATCTTTGAGCATTGCTTCTTCCACTTTCACAATGGTGTCGTCTGAAACCGATGGTCACCTAGAACACTGGACGTCATGGACGTCTGTATGTAGGTCTTTGAATTCTCCACACCATTTGTGTACATGTTGTACGCTCATACCTGTTCCCTGTACACTACACACAGTTGGGAATGAATGCCCACCGGCACAATGCTTTTTGTGCACTTGGCGGGAGAAGCGAGTGGAAGCTCCATTTCTAATGGCTGCCGAGCCAAGACTGAGTGTGGCAGACACTTCGCAGGGTAGGAGACTGGAAGAGCGAGAACCAAGCTACACGTCAGTACTGCCAGATCTCACATAACAGCACTCCTTGTGACTGCAGGACTTTGGGAACCTTATTTTACGGACAACCCTCGTACACCAGGTGTATGAGTGACATTAATTCAAGTTAAAATGTGGTTATTCATTACATGTGAGCCAAGAAAAGAATATTTTGGTTTTGGAAAATGAACTGTTGAAGCTAGTGCATAGATAAAGTGTACCTATTTACCTTTCTGAAAGCTAGTGTGAAGAAACGAACTGGGGAAAAATGACATTCTCAAGTTAACACAATTCATGTGCTAAAATCACATCAGGTAATATCTTCTTTAGAGGACATAAAACTTTGCTGAGAGTCAACAAGCATACAGTTTCAATCTTTTAATTCTGCCCTTTTAAATACAAATGAGGTGTTTCTAAATTTCATAATGTACATAACATTAGATAGAAAATGATTATTTGAGCTTGTGGGCCGTGGTCCAGTGGAAAATCTCCTTCCAGACGTTACATCCTCAGTGATATGCAACCGATGAGCACTACAGCCCCGCCACTGAGGATGTTCAATGTAGCTTTGGACAAAACGTCTGGAAGGAGATTTTCCACTGGACCAAGGTTCATAAGCCCAGATAATCATTTCCTAGCTGACACCGGCTGTGAAAGCTTATGCAATTTGGTAGGTAATATTACTTACATTTGGTCAAGTGTTTTTGCCATTTCATACTTTGGCAAGCGACAATATTATGCAGAGAGAAACAAATAAAGATATCAGCACAGATGATTATTATGATGATTTGTGCCATTTATGATTCTCATGTTTGATGTTAGGACTTGGCAGCTTGTACATCCTTCCCATGAATCGACACATGAACTTGTAGATGTCCTGCACGATTAAACCTCTTCTCACAAATCTCACAGGCATAATGTTTTTCTCCATGAATCAGTTTATGTTGTTTCAAGAGTGAAATAACAGTAAAGGTCTTGTTACAAACTTCACATATATGTGGCCTTCTACCCTCATGACTTAATTTATGTTGTTTCAGATTTGTTATCTGCGTAAAAGTCTTATTACAAATTTCACATGTATACGGTTTTTTGCCCTCATGGATTTTTTTATGCTCTTTTAGATTAGATGCCCAAGTAAAGCTCTTATTACAAACTAAGCATTTGTACCGTCTTACACCTTCATGAGCTAATTTGTGCATTTTCATGTCCGATGCTCGAATAAAGCTCTTGTTACAAACTTCACATGCATGCAGTCGCTCTCCATGGATTAATTTATGCCGGTTCAGATGTGATGCTTTTGTGAAGGTCTTGTTACAAATTTCACATTTGTATGGTCTTAACCCCTCATGGATTACAGTAATATGGTGTTTTAATTCATATAAAAACTTAAACCTCTTGCCACAGGTGTCGCACATGTGAGGTAATTTGCCATCATGAACCGACCTAGAGCTCTTCACATTTGAAACCAATGTTTCAGGTTCTTCAAGTAACTGAGATTCTTTGGTGATATCTCGACCACTGTTTTCCCAACTGCTTTCCTCCAAATTGCTACTTGCTGGGTGGTGGGAGATGCTATTAATATCTCTACATGTCGATTCTGCATGAAACCTAAAATATTAACAAATATATTAGTAAGCATGCACCAAAGAGAGATTGATGATACAGATGTTCAATAGGAAAAACCAACAACTTTCTGAGTGTTGAACTAGACCAAAATATGAAATTTCATGAATTGAGTTCAACATGTGTGTAGTAAAATTAGTAAGGTTCTTAACTTATTGATAAATTAACCACAATATATTGCGTGTGTTAAATTGTCAAAAATGGTCCATGTTGTAATATGCAGCCATCGTAGCTATGAAATTCAGATGTAAATTTTTACTACAGCTGTTAATTTTAACGAAGTATTAATACTACAAACCATATCTATGAAGTGCGTACAATCAAAGAAATAGAATAATACATAGACCAAATTTTATTTAAGAAAAGCATTTCAACCGTAACTTCAAATAACAGCAAAACTTTTAAAAATAAATTATAACTGTTAATTATTATTGATTTATGCCAACAAACTTACTGTTGGTGTTTTTAAATATGCAAGTCATGTGTGGGCAATGTTTGAGGCGTTGAATTGGAACTGAAAGGTTGAATGTCACAGCTGGGATTTGAACCACAGACCCTCTGCTTACCAGGCAGGTGCTCTAAGCTACTATGACAAAGCCAGAATGACATTGAATTCTTGAACCAATTCGTATTACTATGCTGACCCCACAATATACTGGATCGCCATGAAAAGACTCATCAGCTACCAAAGCATTTGCACGATGCAAGGTGTTGTCACATTTACATGCATGACAGTTATCGTGAGTCACAAAATTTACATTCATGACTCGCTTCTGGCATTTGGATGGTTTCTTGACTTCTGACAATTGAGTGCTACAAGTCCTGGTTTGTTGCAATTAAAGCAAATTGGTTGCCATCAACTGTGCGTTCCTTTCCCGAACGTTTGCTGTCACCAAACTCTCTATTCCTTTTATCATTGTAGCTATGTCCGGAAGCCCTATTTGGTTTAACTTTTCTGTTATCTTTACTTGAATTATGATGAAATACAGGGCATACCTGTTGTAACTAACGCATCTGCTGAGTAGGTGTGAAGATGTGCTAACCCATCAATTTTCTGAGAGGGTAGATGGTTGAATTGAGGTTACTGGGGTTGGTGGATTAATCTGTGCCATGTCTACTGTTCTATCAGTGAGGAACCTAGCCATCTCAATTTACGGCAAGTGTACTGTAGCAATTCCTGCACTGTTTGCGGGCAGTAGACGAGGGCGAATCAAAAAGTAACTTGCACTTTCAAGTTATGGCCATTTATTAAACCACATACACATAGGCAACACAGCTATGGCAACATACAATGTAAGTTCACTTTTCCACATAGTCCCCAATAGACTGTAAACATTTATCATTTCGGGCAAACAACTTTTTGATTCCCGATGTGTAGAGATCACCTCCAGTGCTGTGTAGCCACCTGCTGGATACAGTTGCTTTCACCTCCTCATCGTTTCGGAATTATCCACCAAGAACCTTTTTCACATTACTAAACACATAGTAATCACTTGGTGCTAAGTCTGAACTGTATGGGGGATGTTGTGTTACCTCCCACATGAATCACTGTAGCAGTTCCGACATTTGGTGGGCCGTGTGAGATGTTGCTGTGAAAAATTGCATGCCCACAATAAAGAGCAGTGATTTCACAATGAATGCCCATGTAAATGAGCTGGGTAGCCCACAGAAATCTGATTGTTGCACACACCTCCAATTTGGAGTGAATATCCAGTTGGTATGCCATTGAGCCAGGCCTGCTCTGCTCACACAACACGACGGGATACCACAACCACCCGACCTATCGGATGTGTCAGCAATTACTGTAGCTTGCTAAACATTGGCCACCATCGCAACAAACAGCGTGCTCTTGTGGCGATCAAGAGCAACTTACTTTTTGATTCACCCTCATATAAGAGAGGATTTCAGCCTTAGCAGTATGTGACAAATCCATTCCCTTTCCAACATCTAGTCACATAATGCCAAGATATCATAAATATATGTTTCGGTAGATTCCGAATATTTCTGCATGCACTGATGAAGGCAGAATTCTAGCACTTTGTCATACACAGCTAGGCGAAAGGTATTTTCTAAACCACCTCTGAGCTGTAGCCAGGAATGCTCATGGTGTCTATATCTGAGAATTTGGAACCACATGGCCATAGTGTCCCCTAAGTAGCAGGGGAGGTGCGACTCCTCCCATGCATTGGCGTTGGCAATAATTTTGAAATTTTGTAAACACTGGGAGACATCCTGATCATATCTTCTATAAAACTGACCTAGGTCTATGGCAGGTCTCACAAAAACTAGTGCAGGAGTGGTTGGGGTGGAGTGGGTGGGTTCATGGCGTCAAGTACCTTATTGCTGTCTGGACATTCTGTAAAAGACAATTTTTGTGACTGGGGTACAGGCAAGGGTTCTACAGGGCATGGTAACTGAGATGTGCCCGGTGAATGCTGTGTAGTCATAGGAAGTACTGTGGGAGTAGGCAGCGACCAGAATGCAGTTGAATCTCACTCATATACTCGACCAGTGATTCTAAACCTGTTAACTCTTGTACATCCAGCGCACTTTGAGAATAATAATCACTGGTTTGCCTTCTAGTGCCATTAACAATTGATACACACACCTTATACATTTAAACGAGCAATTCTTGTATATGTATATATATATATATATATATATATATATTTATTCCGTGCATCTTGGAAACAGCTCTAAGGATTTCAATCAAATTTCGTATTCAGATAAGGTTTGCTTTTTAAGTTTATCTATAAAGATGTCATTCCTGAAAAAACGTGATTTTACCCGTAACGGTCACAATTAGTCGAAACCTTATTTTGGCCATAATTTCTCTGTTAATGAGCCAATTTCAACAAACAAGCCAGTATATTAAAGGTCTCGTCATGGAAACGGCTCCAACAATTAGGATGAAAGTTTCTATTTAGTTAACATTTTGCTTTTCAAGTTTAAATAAGTATCTTCTCCCCCCCCCCCCCCCAAAAAAAAAAGATTAAAAAAAAAGGAAAAGAAAAGCTGAGCGAATCTTGGTCGCCCAGGTACTACTCAAAAATAAAATCCCTGTACACATAAGCTTATCCATTAACACATAAAACACATAACAAATTAGCATGCACTAACTGTTATTTGTAAGCAAGCAAAATGGAATTTCCTTTTTTATCTACACTTATTTGCTTAATAAGGAGGCAATCTTTGCATGCAGTCTTAGAGGTTCAGGGGTCGAAACCGCATTTTTTAATATATTAACAAAAACCGGTGCAACTCCACCATTATCTAATGACTATTGTTATATTTAGGGGCTCTTAGCCGTTACTGGGGAAATGTAGGACAACATAGGTAGAGCTACTGTTTAATAAAGCTAAACTGGAGTTTATGAAATAAATCATTTAATAAATAACATGAGATTAATTATAAAAACTATAAATTATCAATATAAGCCTGAAAGGCCAGTTTATGTTAAACAGGGTCACTAGTTCTTGTTAGTTAGGGCGTCACCCCTTACCATAGCCTCCAGCCCACACCCTGTCCATGCCAATGCAATACATTAGGTTTATATGGTTCACTATCCACCTACTCAGTGAACTGAACTCTACCCAGACTGTGCTTGGTGACGCACACGCACATGAGCCATCATTCCGAAGTGACTCAACAATCTCACAACAGTCATGTTGCACCATACATAGCAACGGACTTAATATTTAGAGAATTTAGCAAATAATGGTTTCAATTGTGACAATAACAAGATTGACACATTTTTTATGGACATAAAACAAACAATAAATACTGCATGAATCATGTATTCCTGTTTTTCCCCACTAAATTGAATGACCTGGGCTTACAATTTCCCCTACAGATCGAATTATGAACCTTTTATCTCCTGCCATGAGAGCAACTCAGCAAGTTCCACCACAAACCTCCTCCATCAATAGAACATGAGACAAAACAACATCACCAACTTGCAAGCTCAGGATGAGAAAGTGGGTTCCCAAAACAAGTTCACATTTTTACAACTAAGTGAAGTACAGTGTAAACATAACCAAGCCTTAAATAATGTGACTGACCTTACCGTTCAAAAACGTCTAGTCATTACTCATCTGCTTTCATGTTTCCTAGAGACTTAATCTGCATAAATAATTGAATACATTCATAACAACTTGTATTTTATACTTTTAATAGAAGAGACAAAACATTTTTACAGCACACAGTTGATAAATGTTACCTTAATAACAACTAAGCATTAAACAATACAAAATGTTTCATTACATACACCAGTCTGTGAACATGTCAAGTTTTCAGTAAGAGAAGCAGTAAAAAGGTTGGCTCATTAATAACCCAGAACAGAAAGAAGTGCAACAAAGCTAAAATACATTTATTGTAATGTGAGCATTCACAGTAAATGAGTAAAACAACCAGGGTATTATGAACAAAAATCTGATGTGTTGCACTCACATGACTTTCTCTACTCTTGTACTAACCATTCTTACAAACTCTTATTTTTCTATCTTCTTCATGTTAGTTGAGAAACACATTTGCAGAAATTATCATATTGCTTATTTCCTTGTAGGTACAAGGGGAATATGGGAATACAGTAGGCTATGAGTGATAGTCAAATCTTTTAAAGCTGTCGAACTACGTTCTCATTCCACAGTTAACATATAAAAAATGAATAGCTATTTATAAGTTTTCCAAAACTTACATAAATAACTAAGAATATCTTCGAAATGGTTCACTGTACAAAAAATTTTATTCAGACATAAATTGTATGTTTTAGGAAGATCTACATTTTTGTTAATAAGATTTTGTCTAGCTCTTATAGTTTATGAGTTATTCAAAAGTCATCCAGAGTAAACAGGACTACATAGGCTATAGCCAGAAAATTGAAAATATACATTTCATTTGTCATAAAAATATCTTAAACATGTCATTTTAATCAAAACCGTTAGAGCCATTTTCAAGAAATTCAAATTTGTTTAAAAATTTTCCATGTAAAGGGTAGTTTAGGGTGGGGCCATTTTCTTCAAAATCTTTGTGTCACATCCTTGAAAGACCAACCAACTTTGGTTTTCAACCAACTTTTTCTTTTTGAGTTATGCTGTCCACAGACTGACACACACGCACGCATGTAGGCAGGCACGCACGCACAGAACTTTTTCTAAAAATGCTTTTTTTGGATTCAGGGGGTCTCAAAACATATTTCTGGTGAAATCTCAACATTGAATTTTTGGGTGGAATACAATACTTCCTTCTACTTACTAGTAGAGAAGGTAAAAGTGTTGCACGCATTTCTCATTCCATTCTTATTTCTCTTTGGCTTTCGTTCTCAGGTTATTGTGAACCAACCTTAAAAACAGTGTGTTAAGTTCTGTCATCTATCCTCTATTAGACTTCATGTTTTGCCCTCATTTCAATTTGGTTCTAATTCTCATGCCTGGTGTTAGGACTTGACAGTTTGTACTCCTTTCCCATGAACCATCATATGAACTTTTAGATGTCCTGCACGATTAAACCTCTTTTCACAAATCTCACAGGCATAATGTTTTTCTCCATGAATCAGTTTATGTTGTTTCAAAAGAGAAACAATGGTAAAGCTCTTGTCACAAACTTCACATCTGTATGGCCTTTTGCCCTCATGACTCAATTTATGCCGTTTTAGAGTAGTTATCTGTGTAAAGCTCTTGTTACAAATATCACATGTAAATGGTTTTTTACCTTCATGTGTCTTTTTATGGTCTTTAAGATTAGATGCCCAATTAAAGGTCTTGTTACAAATTTGGCACTCGTATCGTCTTACACCTTCATGAGCTAACTTATGCATATTCATGTCTGTTTTTCGAGCAAAGCTCTTGTTACAAATTTCACACATATACAATCGCTCTCCGTGGATTAATTTATGCCGGTTCAGATGTGATCCTTTAGTAAAGGTCTTGTCACAAATTTCACATTTGTGTGGTCTTAGCCCCTCATGAATTGAAGTGACATGATGTTTTAGGTCATACAAAAAGTTAAAACTCTTGCCACAGGTTCCACATGTGTGAGGTAATTTGCCATCACGAACCGACCTCGAGCTCTTCACATTTGAAAACAATGTTTCAGGTTCTTCAAGCAACTGAGATTTTTTGGTGATATCTCGACCACTGTTTTCCCAACTGCTTTCCTCCAAATTGCTACTTGCTGGGTGGGGGGAGATGCTATTAATATTTCTACATGTCGATTCTGCATGAAACCTAAAATATTAACAAATATATTAGTAAGCATGCACCAAAGAGAGATTGATGATACAGATATTCAAAAGGAAAAAACAACAAATTTTATGAGTGTCGAACTAGACCAAAATATGAAATTTCATGGACAAACGGAATATATGAGTGCTGTCCCAGAAGTACCTAACCTGATGTACAGATAATGGTTGTTGTTTCAAGGAAATAACTATGGTAGAAAGCACCAACCTTATAAAGCTTGATGTTTGATGATCTTACGTTCTTTAGCATTTGTTTAGCAGTCATCAATAATGAATGCTCTCAGTGAGTTTGTAAATATGGATAAAGCTGGTCCTCATTATATGATACATTACTTTCATTTTCAAGTCTTAGTACAACTAATATTAAGGCTGAACTATATTCTACTCTGGGGGAGTCTGCTCCTTCATTTACAACAGTGGCAGAGTTTACGGAAGGCTGTACGTGTTGCCTATACGAACATTGCAGTGCTTGACCAAATGAGATGACCATGTGAGAAATTTTAAAGAAAATACACAAAATTATATTGGATCACTGTTGGCTGAAGGTGCACAAGCTAGCCAGGATAGGTGCTGCATTTGCTCACAATGGCACAAATACAGCATCGTCAACATGTTGCAGTTGAGCGTTTATCAATTTGTGTCGATTCATAACCATGGATGAAACATGGGTCCATCATTTCACACCTGAGACAAAGGAATAGTCAAAACAATGGATTGAAAGGGGAGAATCGGCTCCAAAGAAGGCAAAGGCAGTTCCATCTGCAGGTAAGGTATTGGTGTCAGCTTTTTGGGTTGCACATGGGTAATTTTCATTGATTATAACCAAGAAGGAAAAGAAATCAGTGGTGAGTATTGTGCGAACCTGTTGCAGCATCTGAGCGATGAAATCAAGCAAAAACTGCTGCACATAGCAAAAAAGGAAGTTTTGTTTCATCAAGACAATGAAACAGTTCACACATCCATTATCACCATGGTCAAAATCAATTAGTTCAAGTTTGAACTGCTTCCTCATGCACCCTATTCATCATATTTAGTTTTCTCTGATTATTTTCTGTTTCCAAAGTTGAAGAAATGGCTTGGTGGTAACAGATTTGCTAACAATGAGGAGGTAGAATCTGCAGTTGATGGCTATTTTGCAGAGCTTGACAGCTGCTATAATAAATAGGGTATCAAAGCTATTGAGCATCACTGGGAAATGTGTATCAAGCTGGAAGGAGACTATATAGAGAAATAAACATGTTTTTACCCTAAAATTTTTGTGCTTTCTTTGTTAGATCTGATACTTCTAGGTAGTCCTCATATGTGAAGTAAAATTAGTAAGGCTTTTTATTTCTTGAGAAATTAATCACAATATATTGCTTGTGTTGAAGTTCTAAATATGGTCCAGTCTGTAATACACAGCCATCATAGTTATGGAATTCAGGTTTTGGTTGCTACTCAATTTAAACAAAGCTATAGCTTTGAGAATGAGTTGGAGACAACTTGAAACCCTGGGTCAGTTTTGTGCAAAAAGAACTGCAACATTACTAAGATAAGTGAAGTTTTTAGTTTCTAATTTGTTCTTACTTTAGAATTACAACCATTACTTGTCCAGATGCCATTTCTCTCACTTGCATATAACACCAACACCAACAATAACAACAACAATAATAACAACAACAATAACAACAACAATAACAATAATAACAACAATAACAACAACAATAACAACAACAATAACAATAATAATAATAATAATACTAATAATAACGATAATGATAATAACAACAATAATAATAATAATAATAATAATAATAATAATAGTAATAATAATAGTAATAATAATAATAATAGTAATAATAATAGTAATAATAATAGTAATAATAATAGTAATAATAATAGTAATAATAATAGTAATAATAATAGTAATAATAATAGTAATAATAATAGTAATAATAATAGTAATAATAATAGTAATAATAATAGTAATAATAATAGTAATAATAATAGTAATAATAATAGTAATAATAATAATAATAATAATAATAATAATAATAATAATAATAATAATAATAATAATAATAATAATAATAATAATAATAATAATAATAATAATAATAATAATAATAATAATAATAATAATAATAATAATAATAATAATAATAATAATAATAATAATAATAATAATAATAATAATAATAATAATAATAATAATAATAATAATAATAATAATAATAATAATAATAATAATAATAATAATAATAATAATAATAATAATAATAATAATAATAATAATAATAATAATAATAATAATAATAATAATAATAATAATAATAATAATAATAATAATAATAATAATAATAATAATAATAATAATAATAATAATAATAATAATAATAATAATAATAATAATAATAATAATAATAATAATAATAATAATAATAATAATAATAATAATAATAATAATAATAATAATAATAATAATAATAATAATAATAATAATAATAATAATAATAATAATAATAATAATAATAATAATAATAATAATAATAATGGAAAACAGCTTCTCTTCTAAGGATAAACCCAAAAGATTTATCTCCTTCAGTTTCACCATGCTATTCATTTACACACTTTCATTGATTCAAATTTCCTGCTATGTGCAGACACAACTGCATGCAATTTGCTGCCAGAAACACAAACATAACAAACAGTCATGAACACTGACAAAATAACTATTCCAAACTACTCAAGTGTTCGCCTTAGTAAACTACGACATGAAGAGTAGTTATATGCACTTATAATAATTTAATAAAACTAGATGTAATTGTGTTTATAACATTAACATAACTGTTATTTTAATATAGAAAATGGCTACATTATATTTAGAACCGTCATGCTGACTAACTGCCTAGTGGATTCTGCTAAAGAACAGGGAGGGAAATGCTTGTACCAAGGAAAACAGAGAAGACTATGAAAATGTAAATGCTTGCACTGTCAAAATCGCATGTACTGGCCTTGTCAGTTATGCTGCCTTAACACGCTGTACTCTTAAATGCAAGCTTTCCACCGCTCCCTGTGGTCCCCCTCACCCAGAAACTACCTTCACCAGTCGCATAATTGGATTTATACCTCTGTCTCTATAGCTTGTTGACTGAATGCACTGACCACCTGACATTTGGTAAAGCGGGCACAGGAAAATTAAACAAGCAAGTTCATATAGAAGAAAGTTAGACATTCGACTTTCTTATATGCATGTCTATAGAGGTAATTACACACTCCCATATGGAAAAAATTAGTGCGTGTGCAGTTGCGAGTATGCTATCACCCAGGAACCGCCACTGCCTGGAAGATAAATAGGTGATAACGAGTGATTTTAACATTATAGCTGAGACAGAATATATGATTAGGCCCCAAAAGGAAAGCATTTATGTAAATATTTGTTGTAAATGTTGTTTATTTTTCATGTTGGTAAGGATTAGTTGAGTAATGAAAACATATTGCTATTTTTTCAATTGTTGCTGATAAGAGTTGTTTAAAAATGTCATAAATGTTAATTTGCATGTTCAAATTTAATATGTATAAATATAAGAACTGAGACAGAATATTAGAAGACCCCAAAAGAAAATCGTTCATGTAAATGTTTGTTAAAAGTGTAATTCGTTTTTTGATGTTGGTATGAGATAATTAAATGACGAAAACATGTTGATAAGGTTCATTGTTACGAACAACTAAGTTTGCACAAAGACGTCATAAATCTTTCCATATTTGATTTTAATATATGTGTACAAATATTAGAATTGTTTGTGTTCCATAATAAAAGTAGGGGAGGATGATTAGAGATTGCTTCCCTAACAAGAAAGAACTATTTGATGGACACATGCGCGGATGAATATCCCGGATGAATATAAAAAAGGCGGTGTCGCGTCAAACGACGCCAAAAAACTGCTCACTCGCGTGTGTATCTCCGAAGTGAAAAGACATTTTTATGAAGTGTGAACATGGAACTTTCACCAAACTTTCATCAAGCATAAGTTCCACTAAGTGAAAAAGTGAAAAGGTTTTTAAGCATTTGGAATAGTGCTGATAGGAATTACTTAATGTAGTGTATCGATGAAGTGTTAATAAATTAAAACATTGTGGTAAAGAAACATTGTGTGATATTTCATTCCATCTGTTACCACGACCTTGTAGATAGAAAACGAGTCTCATAGCACAGCGCATTCCGTAAGAATAATTGTAAAAACAGCACCAGAACCATATATATTTAATGTTAAAAATGTAGGGAGGATAGATAAAGAATCGCTTCTCTAACATTACAGGAACTATTTAGTATTGGAGGATTTCAAAGTGTACTTCACGGCAAAATGAGCGCATACGTGCATGAATACAAAAACACTATGTAAAGAGGCGCCAATTTTTTGTCAGTAGCGTCTCTCAGTTAAGAAAGTGAAGACACGTTTTTGTAATGCACATAGATGTGGGTCTAAAATATTTAATAAAGTGAAATGACTGTCCAGAAAGTATATACAGGGCAACGGAAGATAATTCAATTGTAACGAGTGTAATATTTGACAAAAAGAGTGTAATTAAAAGTGATATAGTGAAGTTACATCCTGTGTTCGTCCATTTCACTCTGTACCACGACCTGGGATAGAAAAGAGAATCTCATAGCTCAACACAAAGTATAATCATTAAAAACTCAGCACCAAATGGCTTGCCCAAACTCGCAGCATGAATAGAAGGGTGAAATATAAGTTGACGGAAAATGAACTTATGCAAAATAGCAAGTGACGCTAATCTACGCGCGAAAACGGAAGAAGACGCCATTAAACAATCCATCGAAGTTGAAGACGACAGGAGACGTTACTAAGCTGGAATCAACGGGGGGAAGTGCCGACGAATGCCGACGGACACCTATCCATCGACGCAGAGAACATCAAGGGACGTCTCGCGAAACCAATCATCGAGGGAACGGACGTAACGAAATAAACCAACAAAAACAAGTAGGACCAAAAAATTATTTAAAATTTACTTTATATATGTTATTAAGAAGTGGCAAAAAAATTAGGACTTTTAAGCCCAACTGAATCAAAAAACGAAAATGTCACAAAAAGGAAACAAAGTAGGAACAGGAATAGGGGAAGGGGCAGATAAGCCTAGTTATCAGGTAGAAACAGAAAGTGAGGAAGAAGTAGCAGTAATAGGAAAAGACTAAAAATTACTAATGATCATGTTTGAGAAATTAGAACAGAGTTTAGGTCAGAAACTAGAATAGAATAAAAAAGAGATAAAGAAAACAATCTCATAGCTCAACGCAAAGTGTAATAATCATTAAAAACTCAACACCATAGTGTATCAGAGATGGAGAAAGTGAAGAAAGACTCTGAAAGGACAGAGCAAGATTATGGGAAGAATAGTTGTGATAGCAGGAAAGACTGTGAACTGTGTTAACTACGAGAAGAAAACTGTATTTGTAGTAAAATTTTGGAGGACAATAAAGCGATAGAAAAGTAACTTGACGGATTTGGTCCTTTCTTAAAATATCATTTTTTATTTTTTCCCGAAAGAGAGTCATCTTATTTAGTTGTGTAAATCTCATACAAAGGTTTGGCTGCTGTCTCCATTTGATTACTTTTATGGGGATATCTGAAATACAGGGTGGATGGGAAGTGATAATGTTCCTTCTAATATGTGCTTCATAGAAGCATTACAAACAAGAGTCTAATGGCATTTTGTTCTTTGATCAGCCAATTTCAAAAAAATAAATGATGGTTTTTTATCCAAATTGTATGCATAATTCCACAGGAATGTAGAAGCTGCCCAACAATGACTAAGTGAGAATGTAGTGTTACCTGGAGCTTTCTTCTGCTGCCAAGTCCCCAGTTATCACTTCTGTAGTTTCCTGTAACAAAATAACAAATCCTACTTATACTTTGAGAGGCAGAACTGGAACTTAGAAATTTAATGCCACAGCTGGGATTTGAACCACAGACCCTCTGCTTACAAGGCGGGTGCTCCAACCATTAAGCTACTGTCACAACCTGTCAGATTGCCCACACACGGCTTGTGTGTTTAAAAACACCAACAGCAAGTTTATTGAAATAAATAACAATTACTTATACTTGTCAACATTTTATCTAATTTAAATTCACTTATTGTAAATAAGTTTATATAATATAATTACTTTTGACATATCCTATATCAGTGTACCATGTACAGTATCTGATTTTAAAGGACTAATAAATAAAACAAAAATGTTTTATTAAGTATAGTTTAAGTAATGTTTTATTTGCAGGCTGTCACTCTGGACGGTAGTCCTAATAGCTTCAACATCCACAGATAAACAATCTGCTGTCATATTGTGGAGTGGGTGGTTCAGTGAGAGTTACTGAGTGGGTGGGTGTGTGGGTAAGTGGATGGGTCGGTGGGAGGGTGAGTGGGTGGTTCAGTGAGAGTTACTGAGTGGATGGGTGTGTGGGTAAGTGGATGGGTCGGTGGGAGGGTGAGTGGGTGGTTCAGTGAGAGTTACTGAGTGGATGGGTGTGTGGGTAAGTGGATGGGTCAGTGGGTGGGTGGGTGGGTGAGTAAGTAGGTGAGTGGGTGAAGTTTAAGGGCCCATGACAACTAGATCATTTGGGCCTGAAGTCAAAAACATAAAATACCAGAAAAAAACTCACTAATGATAGGGTCAAACATTAAAAGAAATGAAAGGTTAAAACAGTTAAAAGGTTAAAAAGAGAAAGCTAAAACCATAAACAGTTAAAAAGCTAAAACAATACATTGGTAAAATTAGATAAAAGTAAGTTTTCCAAGAAATACAAATAAGTAATATCTCTGAGATGGTTCACTTAAATTCTCTTAGCCATGCAAACAGAACGGGAAAAACATTTATTTGGACATAATTTGTGTTTTAGCAAGATCTACATTTTTTGTAGTGTTACCTGGAGCATACCATTGCATCAGTACATTGGGGTTAACCAGTGCTAAGAGCATTTATATTTTGAGTATCAGTATCTGCCAAATCCAGTACCTGTATTGACATTTGTAATTTCAAAGTCCAACAAATCCCTTTCAGCCAATCAGTGCTTTCCCAACTTCCCAGGGCGACAAAGGAAAATGTTGCTGGCTACACATAGTGTGAAAGTGACTTTCCTAAAACTGAAAGTATAATTTCTTCTTGTGGCTATCATCACAATAACAAACACTGAATTTGAAGACACTGTGTTTTTCAGATGGGAGTGGTGGTCACAAAAAAAAAAAAAATGTAAAGAAAAAAATAACAAATTAAAAAAAGATAGATTGTTCGGCATAATTGAAGGTCTGAAAAAGTGATATTCCTGATCATGATTAGAAATCTGCAACTGAAAAAGTCTTAAGAAACCCAGGCAATGGCATTTTACGTTTAACCCAGGAAAAAAATATGATTGAAGGTGGCTGTTAAGAAGTTCTCGGAATTGAGTAAACTGTGGTGATTATACTTGTATGTAATATTACCTGCCATCCATATCCGTGGTAGCATGTCTGCCTCACTTTAAGAGGTCCTGTGTTCGAATCTCAGGATGAAAGCAGTATGATGGGTGAACAGAGCTCTTTCTGGGGAGATGAGCGTGAGCAGTATTCACCAGATGGAAGTGACAACCGGTGGAATGATATACCTAGTGCATTTATGCTAGAGCAACTTTCTCAAGAGCTGGCAAATAGAGGTTCTCCTAAGGCTGAGGTTAAACTCAGGTATGTCCTGTATGAGAGAGCGTAAACTTTCACGGCCGGAGTCAATATAACTATGAGTTATTTCCAGGCTGTTATGCTGTGGTCTGCTGGAGTTTAAGTACCCAGACATTTCGTCCACAACTGCAGCAGACATCTTCAGTGGTGCAATAGTAGTCTCCTCGAAGAAGTTAATGTGGCTTCTGAGGTGTGAAGTCTGAGCTACTGTATTTATCCCTTGAGTGGCCTCTGCTGATTGGTCCAGATGGCGGACAGCAGGAGGTGGGTTTCACCCAAGGGGTTGTTTCCTCCTGATTGGTTCAATTGAACTTCCCCTGTTTTGTGCCGTTTCTTGCCTTCAATCACAGGATACCAGTTGCTGTTAAGTTTCAATAAGAAACTTTCATCTATCTTTGCACCACTATTTTGGAAATGGATGAAAACAAAACAGTATGCAAAAAGGTAACATGTGCAGGCATGGTCACTATCTATGATGTTGCCAAGGAAGAGTGAACCTCAGTTGAATCTTTACTGGTTCTTTATTGCCTCTGTGGTCAAGTGGTCTGTGTTGTGACTTCTCAACCCAGAATTCCTGGGCTCAATTTCTAGCACCCAAGCTGAGCAGAACATTACTTCCACTTACTGGTGTTTTGCTCCTCACTGTAGCTTTTCTATCTGACCTAACCTTGGTCATCTCTTGTTCTCTTCTGACCCCGATGCTATTAGGGTTTCCGAGGGCTAGGGAGTCTTTATTTTTCCATTTCTCTAATTTCTCTATAAAATATTAACCCTTAACATGCTGACCTGTCATGGCATGTAATGCGTCCTCTGATTGGTAATCTGAGGATATGGTCGGTGAATTTATTTTGATAACTCTCCCGGTCAGGTTGGTGAGACCCGTAAACCAACGACAGGTGTGGTCCTCCAGACATTCTGGGGGTTGTGAGAGAGCAATGTGACTGCCAAAACATAAAAATATGGTGCTCTCTTAAAAGCGGTTACTATACTGCTATTACTCTATGAGTGAAAAATATTGTAGAGCAAGAGGATTAATGACTTCATTGTCAGAAATCCAGCATTAGCTAACAACAACAATAACAACAACATTTTTTGTACAGTAAGATTTGATCTATCCCTTATGGTTTACCAGTTATGTGAAAGTCATCCAGAGTAAACAGGACAACATGGGCTATAGCCAGAAAATTCAAAATATATATTTCATATGCCATAAAAATATCTTAAACATATGGCATTTTAATCAAAATCCTGAGTCATTTTTGAGAAAATTAAAATTTTCAAAAAATATTTGATGTAAAGGGTAGTTTAGGGTGGAGCAATTTTCTTCAAAATCTTTGTGTCATCCTTGAAAGACATTAAACTTAAATACCAACTTTGGTTTTTAACCAACCCGCACGTCGCCGCACAACCCCATCCCCACTCCCACCCGCATGCCCTCACCCACACAAAGGTGCACACGCACAGGCCTTTTTCTAAGAACGCTTTTTTTGGATTCATGGTGCCTCAAAACATATATTTGCGGCAAAATGTGAACATAGAATAATATTTCTTCTGCTTACTATACTACTTGCTTTTACTACAGTAAAAATAAATCCTGCTTACAGTTTGGATGACATTATGCAGCTTAAGGATAGGTTTTAGAAAAGAATATTCTTTAAACCTTACCTTCATCTCATTCAAGTTAACATCTGCAGGAGAAGGTGGCTCCGTTTCTTTTTTAATTCCAGTTAAAATACTTTCAGGCCATTGAGATTCCTCTTTGATTTGTATTTTCTTATACGTTTCATTGCAGTCTATTTCACTGTCATTGGTACACGCCTTTGCAAGATGTAAAGGTACAAAAACTGTTTCAAACTGTCCAAATTCTGATTTAACTTGCATTAATGTCCCATTTGGACACACAGGATCTTCTTTTATATCCACTTTGGTATCCATTTTATGGCTATTACTGTTTATCACATTGTGACTGCCAATCTCCAGTTAAGCCTGTAGGAAATTAACACAGCATCAGAAAAGCAAATCATAAAATAGTTGAATGTGACCAAACAAGCAATAGCAGTTTCTCCAGTTATCTAAAACCCTGCATCACATCCAGTATTACTTACTTCATAGCTGACTTAAATGTATGGCTGATAGTCAAAATTGATTCTGCTGTTATTTTTCAAAACATCCAAGAGAAATATGGTCTACAGAATAACAATTATAACAATTCTTTGGAAAATTCAGATTGCAATGGCACCCACTTCTGATCTGAAGCAGTTTTCTTTGAAAATTGCCCAAAAGCTTGCAGTATATGCTGCATCTGGTTGTCCTTTTCCATCAGTTGGGGATGGATCCATCTGTATAAGCCACTCAACTTCTGGCTAACAGGAATGGATTGTTTGGTTTAAGAATATGATGTTGCCTTGTTAAAGTCATTGGAGCCACCCACCCTCGCTTTTAAATGACTTCAGTTGTACTGTTTTATTTTAAGCATATACAACTACACTATATAGATAACTGTAACTACCATATCCTGATGAATCATTGTCAATTACATGTATTACTACACGATCTACAATTAAGGAGTGAACCAATAAAATGCTACATGTGTGCAGTAAGCAATGTTGAGTGTTCACCCTGATACACAATTTTGGTTGCATTACTTCTTTATTTCAATATATACAACTATAACTATGTATATATTTATATATATAACTACAGCCTGTCCAGTTCGTTGTGACACTCCCCCACTCCTGAAGCATTGATGTGCAATAGCAGAGACGTGCCCACTTGCATAATAGGAGAGGTGGGGATTAGTGTATCACTTGCTCTGACTGTGATAACTACACAATAATTGTTTACAATACACTGCTTGTGTATGTGACTGCCCCCATATACAAGAAGGGTGAATCCTGTAACAGTGAAAACTACAGCGCAATATGTCTGTCCTCAACTGTCTTCAAGGTCTTCACAAGGATACTGGAAAACAGGCTCCATAGACAAATTGAAGACAAATTAGAGGAAGAACAGGCTGCCTTTAGACCTGGAAGACAAACCCAGGACTGGATATATTCATTAACAGCAATAAGTGGAAAAAATGACATCAAGAGGCAGAATCATCAACCTGGCTTTTCTAGATCTGAAAGCAGCTTTCGATAGGGTGCCTAGAGTGGAGATTTGGAACACACTGGAAAAAAGAGGGAGAAGTGAAAAGCTACTAAGAGTGATTAAGTCAACATATGAGAAAGTAGGAGTAGTAAGGTTGGATGGGAGAGAATCAAGGGAATTCAAAATGGAAATGGGGGTGAAACAGGGAGACAGCCTCAGCCCAATGCTGTTTATAATATTAATGGGTGAAATACATAAAATATGTAAGGCACAAACTGAAAGGATGAAGGTGGGAAATTGGAAAATGAAACCAGTGCATTGTCAGGCATTAATATATGCAGATGGCATAGTGCTGACAGCTGACATCGAAAGAAAATTACAGCAAGCAATAGAAGAATGGAATGCCACCCTAGAAGAAAAAGGAATGGAAATAAACATAGGTAAAAGTAAGGTGATGCAGGTGGCCAAGACAGAGGATAAGGTTAATGTATACTGTAAGGCAGTGGTGTCAAGGTCACAGACACTTTGGGGCTCAACTGCGCAACAGCTATATGCAGCGGGCCAAACATGACGTAATATGTATCAACACTAGAAGCTTTATCAATTGACACCTGTTTGCTTGCATGTTGGTCACATCCACGAATAAAACCTTTCTTGGAGTGCGTACACCTTACGAATTTTTTTCCTTCAGAATTGCCTACAAGGATACATAGCACAGATAGCAGTTGGATCTGCGAAGGGGAACAGTACATCTCACGCGTAAATAGAAAACTACTTGATGTAGTTATTAAAGTTGATTAAAATAGTTGCAACCTTCTGATGATTAGGCTGAATTATAGGTACTATTAAACCTACCGTAGCCCTTGGGTTAGCATTTTCTCACTGGAAAGTACACCACTTACGCACTTACACACTTCTTAAAGATAGATGTTTTTTATTACTTTTCAATCCCAGATGTAAAAATGTCAATCCACTTTGAATGAATGAATAAATAAAAGAATAATTACACGGTATTAATAATAGTGCTTTTAATACGAACTTGTATTAGATATAATCTATATTTATATAAAAAGTAAATAGCAGCTTTCAAATCCAGTTATACCTTAAATGAATATTCTTAGTTATTTTGATTAAACATAACAGAATATTTACTTGTATTATCTTCAAATAAGTGAAATAACATGAAACATTATTAGTAACAGGAGTTGGCGATTTCCTCCAAAATTAAAGGAAAGAACTACATGCAAGTTGTTTGAAAACTACTGTCCTTAAATATGCGTATTTTAGCATTAAGTGTTTGCATAATGAATTTAAGACAATCTTACTGAAAACCTAAATAAAATATCACATGTTACGCACTTGTAGGATCAGTCACTTGGTATATTTTTCAATTCACAAACTTTTCAAAATTTAGCTTACAAAGACAGATTCTAAGACTGGATGCCAAATTGCTGTCCGAGAGTCTGTTTCTGTGGCGAGTTTTCAGGAGCTGCATTATACAGAAACTCTGTTCACAAAGGTAGGTACTGCCAAGCATTGCCATAATTTTTGCTGGTTGGGAATCAAATTTGGGAAACGCCTATTGTCAAGTTTCCAGTAGAATTTGATCAATGCATCTAAGCATGAATTGTCAAATTTGTCATGAAGGCGACTCACACTGTACTTCTAATAGCTCCAGGTGAACTGCTGCATTATTTACTTTATCTATGTTCATAAGGACTTTCTATGTTGTATTTTTTAATGCAAGATACTGGTTGCATATTAGGTACTGAATACTACTACCACAACTTTGCAGAGGAATCGTTTTCCCATTCGAAGCATGTGAATCCAAATGACTCATGTCTGTGCTCTCGGACGCAGCCATTGCTGAAGAAAATCCTACTCTTGTCATTGCACTACACTTCAAACACCTTATAATAACTATATATGACTCATTCAGAGAAAAAAAAGCTGTTATGACAAGTTTATCTTGTATTGAATATGGTTTTTTGAGTCACTTTATTTATACTTGCCTTCACTTATAAAATGTTGGAAAAACTGGAACATTTCCAAGATCATTTGATCTCATCCTCAGCCGTTGGGTGACAAGTCAACTTCATTCTCCACCACATCTCTGCTGCTAAGATCATGTTGCCACGTGGTGTTAGGGGCACAAAGTTTTAACACTTTGTTAAATTAATAATCATCTGTAAAATCAGTACAAGGAGATCAGTGGTATAAGCTCTTACAAACATTAAGCTGAGATGAGTGCAACTTAGAAACAACATCCAACATTTATTCCATTATAGATATAATCAACTAGTATATTCTAAATGCAGCAAATACACACAAGATTCTGCAGCTTGCTACTCTGTGCAGAGCTTGGCACACTCATTTGGTGTGCAGTATGTGGAAGAAATCATGACTTAATGAAATGGTTCCATCCATTAAGGTTCTTAGATTATTTTTAACGTTTCAAATAGACCACTATGAATCTGAATGAATAAATTACTTATTGCAGACAAAAATAATTATCCGAATACATACTCGAAAGGGCAAAGAAAGTTCTCAAAAAGATAAATGTTTACAAAATCAATTGCTCGATAAAAAGTATGAAACATAGTGCAATAGATGCAGTTATTATTGCTGATTAGGATTTTGAGTTTTATTTGACGCTCAAGCTTCGTTTTTTTATTTATGAGCAAATTTCGTACGTGCAATGCAACGGTTTTATTTCGTTTATGCGGCGGATATTTAGCAAATAAATGCGTATAAACGAGTATAATATATGCTAGAATGATTGATTAAAGCATTTACATTGTAATTATTCCAAAAACACTACCCAAGTTGTGAATATTTCGATAACACAGAACCGTTGCCCCACTCATATACAAGTTTAAGGCAAATTGTACCATTTCACGGTTGAATTTTGCATGGTGGAAAACATGCTACAGCTGATTCCACATGTTGTTCATGATTAGAACACCTGATAATCCTACGCAAATGAAATTAGTTGCATATACATATGCAAGAAGTGAAGCAACACAACGTAAGAACTTGTCACCGGGCAATGTGCAGGATAAAACACGATGAAAATTATAACTGTTGCTGATCTCAAAGGAATTATCTACTATACTATAGGAGTACTCATTCAAATGCGCTAACCATTAATTATAAACTTTTCCTTCAGAATACCGGTGTTTTACCGTTTTTGGCTATTTGTCACACTATACTCCAGCACTATATTTCCGTGTATACAATATTTTCATACTTTATTGCTGTTTTTATTCATGCAGAAATTATTCCAGGTTGCTTCATATATGTATTTGTAACCAAACAGCAAGGTAAGTAGAGAAAGACCAAGCAGTTAGGTTAGGTATTTGACTGTGGTATTTGGTGACTTGTTTTAATTCTGTTGTTTTATGACATCGTACGTAAGTAGCCAATCCTGAAGTTCAATTTTCCCCTACGTTACATCTCAAATCCCCTACCTCGGGCCGAAATCCCCTAAATCATTTTTCAGTGTTTCCTTATTAAAGTTTTGTGAAGGGAAGGGGTGATTGGAACCCTTTACATAAATTTAACACACTCTTGTCTGTAGAAGTTTGAACTGCAATTCATCCGGAAACAGTTACAATCTACTGCAGAGATAAAATCACTATAGAGAACCTGCAGATGCATACCAACGCAACAATGGTTCAATGTTTATATGTGGCTTCCACTGTTTTTGTGGTATGTTTTAGATGAACTTTATGCATTGGTCAAAATGCTGGAACTACAGCCGCTAAAAATTGTTCGAATTTTGAGGAAACATTGGGTAGCACCAAGCTTTCGGATAGCCATCAGTTCATCACAGTATCGCACAAGTTTAAGCGATTATACCTTTATTCCTCATTTTTAGTTAGTAAAGGAAGGGGGAGAGAGAGAGAGAGAGAGAGAGAGAGAGAGAGAGAACAAACAAATAGACGCAAAAATGTAAACATTGAAGCAATGACACAGTCTGTAAAAGCCAAGTAACATGATTTTGTACATGTATAATAACTATGTAAGTGTCAATGCACTAGAAGTATTATCTTCATCTCGTACTTAACAGCAAAACATGAAACCTATACATGTTTTGCATGTTTTTTATGCATTTAATTGTAAATGCTTTTGACATGTTCTATGTTCAAGGTCTGACTGACCATCGCTGAACCTACAGAACGCAATCTAATCTAATCTAATCTAACCTATGAAGGTCTCTTGAATAGAAACATCATTTGAATTAGTTCTTGATGTGGAACGTATGCCTGATATCAGGACCCTCTGGAGGAGGTCCTGCTAATATCCTCCAAGACGTTTAGCCCTAATGACCTAGTTGTCGACGGGCCCGTAAACCCCACTACCCACTACTCCAAGACGTTTAGGAATTGCAAGAGATATATACAAAGACTGACAACAACAACAACAAAATATCATCAATGTGTTCCAAGTCAGAACTGAAACTCGAAGTGCGAACTTTGTACCCACACAAGTGCGGTAACTCTAACTTTCAAGAAATAGAACTTAATAAAACTTACAGCAAACATAATATTCCAATATATAATCTGTCTTTACGAAATAGATACTGTACAGGCGCGGATCTAGAAATATTCGATAGGGGGGGGGGGGGGGGCGGGCGGTTCCGGTCCACTACCACTTCTTAATAATTAAATTCATGCTAAAACATGACTAGTTAAATATTTAACTGAAAGAAACAATGTTTAAAGGCAGCACTTACCTGTACCAATTTTCATAGAAATCGGTTTGTCCATTTTTGCGTGATGATGAGGTAACACACATAGCATTTATAGCAATAAAGTAGGATATGACAGGGGGGGGGGGGCCTGGCACCCCTCCCCCTGGATCCGCGCCTGGTACTGTATAGTCTTTAAACACCAGATCGTTTTCTTTTTTATTGATCTAGCATTTGGTTTCCAACCATAGAGCCATATGTGAACAAAATAGAACGTAGAAATTTAATTAAAGCATGATACATGGGTTGCCTGGGAGTATGTAATAAGGATCTAACATTAATAGGAAAAGGAACCGATGAGGAATGAAGGGCATTGAAAATGGCAAAATGTCCAAGTACGTACCGAGAACTGAACTGGTTGAGGTCCTAATGAAAGTGGTGATGCATATCAAACCAAGGCACTCTTGGTATATATTTCTGAATGGTCGCGAAATATCTTCCTTTCTAAGTTTTTGTGAAAGACCATTCGTCACTCCAGCGTTTAGTTATTACTATCTAATGTTGGTATAAACCTCTTATAGGGAGGTGTTGATTAGAACTTTCCCTGCGTAATGCTCTAGCAAGATGTTATGTGCCTAGAAAACGAATACGATCTATGTTAATGACTTGTACAGGTAATATGGGTAGAATATCTATCCAAGGAGAATTTAATAAATTCAATATTAAACGAGGAGTGAGACAGGGAGATGCACTATCTACAATACTATGTAACATAGCATTACAAAGAGCAGTTAGGAAAATGGAACTATACCCCGGTGGAACATTTATAATAGGATGACACGCAGATGATATTGTACTAATTTGCAGATCTGTCATGGAATTATGATTAAGATCTTCTCAGTTACAGCAGGAAGGAGCCAAACTTGGACTCGGAATGAACACGATGAAAATGAAATACGCGATAGTAATTTCGATATAGTAGTTCGGAATTTCAAATATTTGGGTTCAATAACAACAGAAAATAGTGCAATCGGGGAAGAAATTAAAGAAACACTACAAATAGGAAATATACGTTACTGGCCAGTGCTCCCTCTTTTGAAATCCAAGGATATTTCTAAACAGGCAAAAAAAGAAAATACATAAAATGATATTTAAACCTGTAGTGACTTCTGCAGCTAAAACTTAGTGCATTTTAAAGTCTGACGAGCTTAGAATCGCAGTATGAGAAAGATACTACAAAGACTCTACAGACCGAAGTATGAAAACTAGGACTGGAGAATTAGAACTAATAGAAAACTCTGAGAGCTCTACGAAGACCCACAAATTTTGAGTTTTGCTAGAGGTGCCAGAATTAGATGGACAGGACACGTAAAAAGAAGTGAGGAGGGTTCCCTATTGCAAAGAATAATAAAGGGAACCCATGTGGAAGAAGGTGTGTGGGAAGACCAACAAATAAATCGATAGAGGATATGAAGGAACTGCATATTAAGAGGACGGAGGAGAATGCAGCATATAAAACAATAAGCTTCGACAGTGAGGCAGGCTCTGGCGCTCTAAGGGCTGTAACGCTATGGAGTGAGTATTCAGGTTTGTTAATGTCTTCGGCAGGCTGGGCAGCTGTTTCCCCATCGAAGGTTAATTTTGCTATTTCTCAAATTTCATTCCTGGGATATATAATCTCCCCCACAGCATTTACATCCATCCAGAACATACTTTATGTAATTTCCTACTCTTCCGCACCGAACCATCTTGCATTATTTCCGGGTATGGTATTGTGGCGTTGATCCACGGCAGCGGCAAACGGCGGTCAGATTGCCCCATCCCACTGGCACGTAACAAGGCGCTCGAGGTCAATCTTGTCCAGATAACTCACGCGAGCTAACTCGTCACTATCAATGCAGCGGCAAAACAAATGGGTTTTCCAGATCCTTCAAGGGATGTCCAGCAGCCGGCGTGTTTGTGGAAGCCGAGAAAGGTCCATGTTATGTCATCCTCCTTGTATAAGGAGGCGAGGAAACAGCTGAGAATGCTCTTTGTCGTAAGGGGGCTAATTTATATTTGGACTCCAGTACGCCGTCTTACTAAAAGGAATCAGGACTTCGCCCAGTTTGCTCCACATTATCAGCAGCAGAACGTTGAATATCTGTTTACGAACTTGAGGCTCGTTGCCCTTAGCGGCTTGTGACAAGCAACTGCTGTGGTCATTAGCGCCCAAATCGAGGCACTAAACCCGCAGTAAATCTTCACAAATTAAAACACCACCAATAAATGTCAGGAACTGTAAATAGACTCACAAGTGAGACACAAAAACAAAACACATCAACGGCCAAACGACCACAGAGAAACAAAAGACAAAACAAGCTAGTCAACACGGCCGTCCATATGAATAAAATGTAACACACGTTGTACTGCACATGATGTGTCTGCCAGCACCTCAGCCAGGATCGCTGGCAGGGCCAGAGATATACGTAACTGAGCTAAAAACTGGCGCTGAATTAAAACATGCCGCACCATCAAAGGCTTCTGGCAATGAGCACAGAGCGGCAGCACGTCGGAAGATAAAAAGTGACCATGACTAAAACGAATCGCTAGTTCTCAACTGGATAAGGAGAGGCGCTGGCATACTCGTTGACTCGTACGGAAATCAGAATTGTCTGTACAGATGTACAGACTATTTTAATGAAAAAGAAATACAAAAAACAAGCTGTTTTTATGCCTGCTTACTTGTTAGTCTTAGCTGATCATATGTCCTAATTGCTTCCGATGATGCCCAAAGTTTAATACGCGAGCTTCCATAGCTGTGATTGCAGTTTTTAAGAGTGCCACATTTATTTCAGCCAGAGGAGTTTAGCCACAGTCGCCGCAGAGACAACATGGCAAGAAGAAGAGGGTCACCTCAGCAGTTCAAGAACCCTCTGAAGAGCCTTCTGAGGAAACTGAAAATGCCAGCGCTGTCCCTGCCTCACAGCCAGCCTCCTCGTCAACTCTGTTTGCGGGTCATAATGGTGAAGCCTGCTTTCATCACCTGTAATGACTGAATTCAGGTATGCATCCCCATGCAGCTCAAGTAGATGTTGAAGTTCCATACACATTTCCACCTGCATCAACTTCTGCTCAGGTGTCAATAACCTTGGCACTCACCTCGCACAAACACGTCTCATGTATAAGTGATTATGCACAATTGAAAAAACACTGCCGTGGGAAATCTGTAACATGTCTGCAAGTCTGTCAATTGTATTTGTCTGTCTTCACGCACAGCGATGCCAGCTGTGTTAATCATGGTTTCGTTTATTGCTGTTGCTGGAGCACCTGGCCCACCTTGCTTTCTTTGTGAATTCTTGTTAAATTCCTTGAACCATCGAAGTGCTGTGCACTGTGGCAGAAATGATCACCAAATGCCTCTTGCAACATTCTCTAAGCTTCCATGCCAGATTTCTGCAAACAAAAGCAAAACTTCAGTGCAGCATGTTGTTCTTCGCGTAACACCTCCATTTTCTCTGTAGGCGGCTGGCGAACTGAGCTACTTCATTCACTCCCTGTGTACAGATGCATGCACAAGCGAGCGTGTGCTTTATTCACCAATGAGGGGTGATCCTTTGGCATCATACAACATTGTTTTCACAATGTGCCTTTGTTGTGCGCAGTACAAAAAAATTACTCAGTCTTTATTGACTCACCCTTGTACATGGAGAAACTGAAAGTTACTACTTAAATCAACAGTAATTGATATTTTGTATGTCTATGATGAAAATCTGAACACTCACTCAGCTCAAAAAACTATACAAGGTAGCAAGTGTACTAAACTTCTTAAGGGTTCGTTTGAAACAAATGTTTACAAACAATCTGTAGAATTGCTGAGGCATACATTTGTTATATACACATTCATATATACTTGTTGGAATGTTTTAATTTGTACCTACATAACTAGGTACTGGCCGTTTGGATCGACATGATACACAAGCTGTGCAGAACCAATGTGTAAGGGGTGGCAGGAAGGGAGGGTAAGGTCTAAGAGGGAGAAGTCCACCTGCCCAGCCAGACAGTAAAAAGTCGTGCAAGTATTGGAGAAATAGTTGCAAAAGTCTGCAAGAATGGCACAGCTATCTTTCTTTCAGGGAACAAAACAAATCCTAGGAAAACCTGACACAGCACCAAAAATGAAACTAAACATATTTAATTTTAAGATAGAACTTGTAAACCCTTGCAGTGAACTCTGTATGATAAATAAATCGCTAACCATTCTCTTTCTTTCTTCCTCACTTTAAAGCAAGGTTTGATACCACTCAAGTCAGCATCATCACCATCGCCAACACTGTCATCATCATCTGTGAAGCTCTCTGAGTCTTCTCCCTGGTTAATGAAGATGCATTCTGAAGAATCATCTATCACACTTTCAACCTTCAAATAGTTCTGTTCACATTCCAAAACATGTCCTTATAAGAGTGTTAAGTTCTGGTTTGTACATTATGCTACAGAATGGGATATTTAGTTTTGTCAACCAGTGAATCATTTCTGCTCTTGTTGAACTTGAAGTGGGAGTTTTATATACATGCACATTGTGGTATGGAGGACTATCAATCCCTGCTACTGACCTATAATTGCTCCACCCTTAGATCCGCACTTGGTGTAAACACAAGCCGTCAACAACTAACCCGTGATACACTGAGACCAAAGCACACCTTAAAATGTAGTACCCTAAATATCGACGATTGTCTGTGAGTTTTCAAGATGTATGATAACCCTCGTAAAGACTACTTGAATGTAACGCAATAGCAGCAATATTCCTAAAACTCCTAAGTAAATATCGTTCTGTTGCAACATCAACACAAGGCATGAATCCACGTGGTGTTTGTTTTGTTTTGCATTAGTCACAGGTTATTGCGGAGGGATACAAGGGGCGGATCTAAGGCTGGATGGAGTATAGGTGGTAGGTTAGGAATCCACTGAGTCTGCAGCCACTTTGAGTCATTTTCAAACTTCATATCGTTCTGGTAGTCTCCAGTTTTCTGTCCACATCTGAGAAAAAGTTCAACACCGGGTATAAGTCTACTTTTGTTTCCTGCATGGATCATTATAGCTCTTAGGAGTCTGAAGACCAGGTTCTGTATTGCTGGACCAATGTTGTTGCTCAGTAGGAGATGCATGGATATAGGGTTCATCCGTATAAACTAGTGGCCTTCCTTCCTCACAACACTGTTGCACTTTTCGTAGGTAATGCAATCACTTTTCTCTTGCATCTGCCTTTTCAATAAGCACTTTTCTGTTTTCTATGTTTTCTTCCATCGGAACCCCAGATGCCTCATTGTTTTCTAAAGCACCCATCTCCCCCCTGTGAACTTCATCTTTTCTTCATGAACCTGCATAACCCTGTGTGTCATGTCATTCCAAACAACCAGTAGCTCCTGAAAAGTTGACGACTGCTTCAGCAATGAAAAATGAACTTTCACTTCTAATGTATCATCGCAAATGGAGCATTAAAGTCTTAAGCCCAAGCAAACCTGAGGCAGTCTTTTATTCTTGTAGGAAAAAATATAAATTTCATGCACCTCATCTTTTGTTACCATAGTAACAACACTGCGGTAAACCTCTTGCTGCTAGTGTGTTAACGTTCATGTGGGCTGTTTGCTGCCCTCATGAGTTAATTTATGCTGTTTTAGATTTGATGAACGCTTAAAAGTCTTGTTACAAATTTCACATGTGTGTGACTTTTTGCGCTCATGAGTTAATCTATGCTCTTTCAGGTTTGATAATCTAATAAAGCCCTTGTTACAAATTTCACAAGTATGTGGCCTTTTACCCTCATGACTTAACATGTGGCGTTTCAAGTTTGATGCCTGAGTAAAGCTATTGTAACATACTTCACATGTGTATGGCTTTTTCCCTTCATGAGTTAACTTGTGCTTGTTCAGATTTGATGCCTGAGTAAAACTCTTGCTACAAATTTCACACTTGTATGGTTTTACACCCACATGAGTTAATCTATGCATTCTCAAAACTGCTGCTCGAATAAAGCTCTTGTTGCAAAGTTCACAGACATGCAATCTTTTTCCCTCATGAGTTAACATATGCTGCTTCAAGTGTGCTGATCGAATGAAGCTCTTGTTACAAATTTCACACGTGTGCAGTCTTTTCCCCTCGTGAGTTAACATATGCTGTTTCAGGTGTGACATTCGAATAAAGCTCTTGTTGCAAATTTCACACATCTGTAGTCTTATTCCTTCGTGAGTTAATTTATGCTGTTTCAGGGAAAATGGCTGAGTAAACCCCTTGTTACAAATTTCACAAGTGTAAGGTTTTAACCCCTCATGACTTACAATATTATGGTGTTTTAACCTTGATATACACCTAAAACTCTTCCCACAAAGTTCACATGTGTGCTGTGTTTTGCTGCTCTGAGCCAAAGAGGTGTCATTCACATCTGAATCCAACACTGAGTTTGCTTCAGGTTCTTCAAGCATCTGCGGCTGACAGAAGTTGAGGAAATGAGATGTCTCAGCAATGTCCAAGTCACTGTATTCCTCTGAATTTGGGAACAAACCAGGGCCACTATCACTGTTCTCACACACTGATTCTGTATACAACCTGAAATATAACAACAGATATTATCAATAATCTTGCACCCAAAAAAAGAGGGTCACTATGAAAGTTTTGAGATACACCAACAAATTTTTAAAATGATTCTGATTGTTGCAAATCCTCACCACCACACTGCATACACTTTTGCATTTGCTGGAACCAGTTCTGGAAGCACTCCTGCCACATGTTTTCTTTCACCCCTTTGCAGCTGGTAAAACCATCTTCAGGAGTTGAAAATCTCTTTTCATGCATGCAATTTTTTTATGGCCAAGAACAAAAAAAGTCACATCAGGCCAGGTCAGGACCATATGGTGGATGAATCATATGAGGGTGGTTCAATATATAATGCCCCACATTTTTTTTCTCTGAACATATTTATTGTTAAGAGTCAGAATTTGGTGACAATATACCTCAATATGTCTCGTCCATGTCCTATTTTTCTACGTAGTCTCCATCATGTTCTATGGTCTTACGCCAACGTTGTGGGAGAGCATGTATTCCCTGCTGGAAAAGCTCTTGTCCTGTAGGTGCAGCCATATTGTCACTGCGTGGAGAATCTTTAAGTGGCCCAAAGAGATGGAAGTCTGAGGGTGCCAGGTCTGGACTGTAGGGTGGATGAGGCAATGATGTGCAATCCAATTTGGCAATGTGTTACCGGGTTCTCAGACTTGTGTGTGGACGTGCATTATCGTGTTGGAGCAAGATTTCTGCTGTGATCAAATACGTCAGAAACGTTTCTTGAGTTTATTCAGAGTCTTTACGTATGCCTCTGAATTAATGGTTGAGCCTCTTGGCATCACATCCACGAAATGATGCCATCACAATCCCAGAAGACTGTCACCATGACTTTTCTGGCAGAGGGTTGTCTTGAATTTCTTCTTTTGTGGTGAATGAGGATGACGCATTGTCAAGTTGTGATGCACCGGTCAGAACAAATAATAGCATCCACACAATTTAGTATGTCTGGAGCAGTGGGTGTGACAGGACATCCCGAGCGTGGCTGATCATGGAGCCCTGTTTCTACATTTCCTGAAGCTTTAACTTTCTTTACCCATCGCCCAACAATACTCCTATCAACTGCAGCTTTGCCATACACTGCACACAAACGTTTATAGATGTTCACCACAGTTTCTTTTTCTGCACACAAGAATTCAATAACAGTATGCTGCTTGTAACGTGAGTCATGTGTGGATGCCATTTTGATGCATTTACTACAGATCTGCCATTTGCCGGAATGGTTTGAAACTCAACCGGCATACAGAAGAAATATCAAATGTGAAGCACCTACAAGGATGTTTGTCTGTATATATATTAATGGATTTTTAAACAAATGTGGGGCATTATATATTGAACAACCCTCTTAAGTTTGACCTCTGTAGACTTCAGGAACTGAATGGTGATAATGGCCTTGTGCGTGTATGTATTATCATGGAGAAGCATTCCTCACAGTCCCTCACATGGCTGCCATTTTTTAAGTTTAGCAAAAGCTTTCTACAAGTGAATTGTGGTGTACCAATTAGCGGTAACCATGCTTTGCTTTTCCAGAGAAATGTTTGCCACAAGACCACCACTTAAGAAAAATAAGGTCACCATTTTCTTGTCAACTCTTTGGGCACACTTGTGTTTTGTCAGTGCAATGTCATCAGGAAACATCCACACCACTAAGCGTTGCTTGGTCTCTGGATCTTGTGGTGATTCAGAAATCTGCCTAGAGTCCTTACCTTTGAATGTTATCAGCATTTTCTTGCATCATTCAACACGGTGTGCTTTTGTTCTTCTATCAATTTGTGAGGCACCATCAGGAAATGACCTTCACACAAAGAAATTTATGGAGGGTTTTCAAAATTGCTGGCGAACCAATCTGCAATGCTGCCTCAATATGTTTAAATTCATGTCTGCTTCATTCCTCAACTTTTAAAGATGTTCGGCCCTGTTTAAATTCCTAAAACAGCTGGAAAACTGTGGCATGCGAAGGAGGTATGTCCCCAAAAGACTGTTGCAAACTGTCTAGACTTTGGCGCTGGTTTAATCCACTTTTAGAATTGTACAAAACCACTGAGTGAAGATGCTCTCTTCCCAGCTCCATTGCAGGGACTGCCTACCCGCGTGCTGCAGATTATTCATTCTTCTGCTGCTGAAATTCCTGGAGTGGCAGAGTCACCACCTGATACCAGTTTACTCAAAATGGAAGAGCCACTCCATCATATGTTCATTTCAGGAGGATCAACTTTCATGTTCTTACATCTCAAAACATTCATAGTGACCCTATGATAATTAACTAAACCATTAGTTTCAGAATCAGTGAAAGGAGGAATGAAAGAAAATAAAAATGCAATGCATGGCCACAGTTTAAACCACAGATTTTCAACTTACTGAGCTGTTGCTCAAACAAAATTAACTACATGACAACATGCTGGTATAATATTAAATTCCCCATTTTTACTTTCTCTACTACTCTTATTGATAGAGAAACCAAAACGGGATCTAAACGTCACCACGTATCACCCGATTTGCCTGCTCAGTGTGCTGGGGAAGCTGTTTGAACGACTGATTCTGGAAAGACTGAACTCAGAATTGGAACGCAGTGGCGGGCTGGTTGACTTCCAACATGGCTTCAGAGTTACACGATCTACTATAACAGCCCTGAGGAGAGTTCAGAAGCTTGCTGAGGAAGTAAAATCTCAGTCCCAAGAGTGGAGGTCTCTATGTGCCCTTATCATGCTAGATGTACAAAATGCATTTAATTCTGCACCCTGGGGCAGTATTCTCCAAGAGCTTAGTTCACAGAATCTGGCCCCGTACCTCTACAATATGATAGCAAGCTTCTTACAAGATAGATCACTCCTAGTTGGAACCCATAGTCGAATGGCAATGTTGTGCGACATCCCACAGGGCTCCGTAATAAGTCCTTTTTCATGGAATGTCTATTTTGATGGAGCCCTGTGACTAACCATGCCCCAGGGAATCACTCTGATGGCCTACACACAGATGACTTGGCACTCGTTGCTATTGCTGAACAAGCGACAACATTGGAGAGGATAGCCCACCTGGCGCTGGCTTCTATAGACTCTTACCTAATCTCCAAAAAGTTTAAACTGACACCATGTAAAACAGAAGTGGCTCTGTTTGTGGGCAGCTGGAAGACTCCAAATATCTGTCTTCGACTTGGCGACTTACACATCATCAGTCAGAATACAATCAAGTACCTTGGTATCTTCCTTTCATAGAAGTTTGAAAACAGTGTTGTTGTAATTAATTTAATTTAAAAGGAGAGTTAATAACACTGAACAACACTTACAACATATTTTTCCGGGACGCGTTTCGAAGGTTAACTTTCCTCCATTATCAACTGGACAATAACTGGGTTTCCATGGTGTTTCATGGTGCAGATGGTGATGCTTCTTCTGGTGGCGGTTCAATGAACTTACTGAAAATGTCCTTGTATACATTACAAGCAGTGTCCCATAACACAGGACGAATTTCAACCTCACTTACTAATCTCTCTGTATCCATCTTTGCAATTGCAAAGGCACTTGGAAAAGCAGAATGCAAACTGAACGCGCTGAATGTGAAGTATTTCACTTCATCTCTTGTTATGCTAGTGAGTTGAGTGCACACGCCGTAACAGATTTATACTTGATAAGAAACCAAAATTGTTCTTTCTTATAGAGAAAAATATTGATACCATCTGAGAAAAGTTAAAAATCAAAATATTTTGTTAAATTTCAAGTATCTTTTGTGAGTGATCTACATTGAGCTGTTAATGTTTTATAGGAGCCTTACCTGGAAGTTTCTTCTGCAGCCACGTCCCCAGTTATCATATCCGTGTACGAGACGGTCTCCTGTAACAACATAACAAGACATAGGCTGCTATAGTGGACACATACTTACAAGCAGGTCAACAATTGCAGCACATCCCACAAATAACCCACACACAAAACAAAAATTAAAAAAACAAAATAAAACAAAAGCAAGGATAAATATGAAGATGAAGTATTGTAAAAGCAATCGCCCACAAAAGAAAGGTCAGCTTCTGTCTCTTTTTCAAACAAAACCTTTACCACATGGACAAGGAAAATGTTTCAAATGGTTACCAAGTCAGATTGTTGAAGATTTAATTTGTCCCCTGTAAACTGTTGTAAAGCTATAGACATTTTTAATTCTTTACTTTCTTTACCAACTCACAGGAGAACTGAATTTAAACCAAAACTTAATGCAGCAACTTCATATGAAGTACAATTTCTAATGCCTTAGCATGAATAAAAAATCTTATGTGTATATTTATGTGGATTTCTCTACCCACTCTTCTACAAACTATTCTTTCAACACTTTGTCTACATACTGTGGGCTGGTGATATATAAGGTATGCTCAAAAAATTCCGGAACTTTGTCTACACAATTTTTCTATGTTTAACTTTTACTTATTGTGCATGGTCTCCTTTGAAATACTCTCCTCCATAATTGATACATCGCTCCCAATGCTGTTTCCACTTCCAAGAGAAGTCTTGGTACACCTGTTTCTGGATTGCATGAAGCACTGTCTGCGAATTTTCCTTCCTTGGTCTCAACATTATAACCGTAGACCCATGTCTCATCACCAGTTATGATTCTTTTAAGGAACATCTCGTTCTCATTTACACAGTCTAAATCTAAAAGCTCTTCACAGATTGTGTATTTCTGGTCTTGACTCATGAGACCTGGGACGAACTTGGCAGCAACACGATGCATTCCAAGATGCCATGACATGATCCAACTGAAATGTTACATTCTTCTGCAATCTCTCAGACGGTCAGTCTTCGATTGGCATGCACAATTTTGTTGATGTTCCTAACATGAGTGTCATTGGTAGACGTCGAAGGACATCCTGAATGAGGGTCATCTTTAACTTCTATCCAGCCACTTTTAAACCACGTGAACCATTCTTAACACTGAGTACAGCTTAAGCACTCATCACCATAGGCTTTGTGCATCATTTGATGTCTCTGTAAAAGTTTTCTTGAGTTTCATGCAAAATTTAATACAGACGCACTGCTCCTCTAACTCTGCCATCTGGAAATTTGCTAACTGTGCAACACAACATTCTATTCAATACAGCACTCAACAATAACTAACAGACATACAATAATGAAAGTTCTGGCAGTACACTAAACACAGGCATGTGCAGGGATGCCAACCACATTTTGCTCCAACACTCCAATGGCACGAAACTACGAATATTCCAATATTTTTTTGTACAAACCTTGTATGCTGAGGGTAAGCCACTGGACCAGGCAAGTGCAGTAACAATGTATGTGGTCTATGAGCATCTCTGTCCCTGCATGTTTTAATGCAATCAAAGTACAATACTTAAAACTTTTCTCAAATGGAAGGTCATTATTCACTTTTTTGTCTTTTGGCCGTGCAAAGAGAACCAAATTTTAAAGCCTACATAGAGCGACCAGCTTAAGATTTAACTAATGCTCAAAGCCTAATGTATTCCATATTTCCCTTGTACCTACAAGAAAATAAGCAATAAGATACTTCTACAAATGTTATTCTTAACTAACATAATGAAGATAGACAAATAAGAGTTTGTAAGCATATTTAGTACAAGACATGAACGTCAGCAGACTTTTTTCCAGGGGGGGGCCAAATGTTAGAATTTTGCAATCAGATAATATTAATTCATTATTTTGTTGTCAAAAGTTATAGTATTTGTTGCGGATAACCATATAAATTTGTGCTAAATAGAAATTGTTCTTCACATAAAAATTAAAATAATACTTTAATAGTCAGCACATTAAGTTCATTAATTTCCAGGGGGGGCTGCGGCCCTCCCTTGCCCCCCCTTCGCGACGCCCATGGTACAAGAGTACAAAAAGTCATGTGAGTGTAACACATCAGATTTTTTTTTTATTTAATCCAATGCTCAGACTTTTGGTACAGTTGGCGTTAGACTTGTTGCTTACCAGTGCAACTGTTCATCTGTGCCATTCCAAATTCTCTGCAGTGTATTACACTTTATCAGATGTTCAGAGTTCAACAAGAATATTATAAAAGTTGCTATAGTTATGTGGGGAAAAATATGTTAAACTGAAATAAAAATTTGTTTATGTACATATTAATTCAGTAACTTTTTAGGCGTTGAATCACGTGTAGAACAATACTTCTTGGAGTAGTTATAAAATAATATGAAGAAACACTCATAAAATTAGATGAAGTTGTTAGCTAATGCTGGATTTCTGGCAATGAAGTCATTAATCCTCTTGCTCTCCAATATTTTTCACTAATGGATGGGAAGGGTGCTAGAAGTGGTCGGGCATATTTGAAGGTGGTCTCGGTCCATTTCCTCTTGCAGATCACATACAGGACAGAGTGGTGAAGAATATATCCCAATTCTGTTTAAATGTTTTGCCAGACAATCATGTCCTGTAATCAACCTGAAGGTTGCAACTGCCATTTTACAAGGATACTCAGGAATTACTGTTTGAATATCTTCCTTTCATAGAAGTTTGAAAACAGTGTTGCTGTAATTAATTTAATTTAAAAGGTGAGTTAATTAATAACACTGAACAACACTCACAACATATTCTTCCGGGACGCATTTCGAAGGTTAACTTTCCTCCATTATCAACCGGACAATAACTGGGTTTCCATGGTGTTTTATGGTGCAGATGGCGATGCTTCTTCTGGTGTTTCTTCTGGTGGCGGTTCAATGAACTTACTGAAAATGTCTCTCTGAGGAATGTCGAAATTAAATACTCGGTTTCTATTTTTTAAAATAAAGATTTGTTTCCATGTGGACAGTTCTTGTTTTCCGGTTATGTGTTTCAGAAGTTTCGGTTCTAGCTTTATATCATGATTTTTTGTCCAAAAGTGAAATGCAACCGCTGAAATGCAATTACTGTTTGAATGTTTGTAGTTCCCATCTGTTATTTTTTGATTTCTTCATAGTAATATCTTGCAATAATGTTTTTGAATTCAGGGTTCACTAATCTTTTAGCTGCATAAAAGGGTAGATTAACTATAGATTTCTGCACACTCCTGGTACCCTTTTTTGCAAGAAAATCGGCTTTCTCATTACCACTCAGTCCACAGTGAACTGGTATCCATTGGAAGACTAGGTGTTTTTGAAGTGCTGTTAGATGGGTAAGGATTTTCCAACATTCTATAATTGTTTGGCTTTTTGGTGACAACTTGGAAGTAATTGCTATAATTGCTGCCCTGGAATCTGAGAGAATAACTGCTTGATTAAAATGTGAAATTCTATACAAAAGATTTTGTAGGACCATTCGAATTGCTTCAATTTCTCCATCAAAGTTTGTAGTTCCATAAAGGTTTGTAATATGAAAAGAGGTGACAAGTGACTCCAGCCTCTGCTCCATCTCTGTTTGATATCAATGATCCATCAGTATAAATATGGAGCCATTCATGTTCTGGAAATCTAGTATGGATTGTCTCTAATGCCAATAATTTTAGAACACTAGTTGGAGTATCACTTTTTTTAACTTCTTCTGTCAGTTGTAAATAACATGTGATGTCTAATGTTTGTGTCGGATTGACTTCATATATAAAGTTTTCCTTTGAACTAGGTAGGTATACATTCTTCTTGATGTGATGAATTTTGGAAAGAAAGCTCACCTGAGTAAGAAATATAAAATGAGACATTAAGTAGGCACAACTGCTTGAGTGACACCTCCTTGCTCCCCAAGCATTTAAAAAAATGGTGCCATTTAACAGCCTAAATCATCATCTAAGTGGTGCTGAGTTTTTAATGCTTACACTTTGAGTTGTGCTATGAGATTCTCTTTTCTATCCCAGGTCGTGGTACAGGGTGAAATGAACGAACACAGGATGTAACTTCACTATATTACTTTTATTTACACTCTTTTCATCGAATATTACACTCGTTACAATTGAATTATCTTCCGTTGCACCTGTATATACTTTCTTGACAGTCTTTTCACTTTATTAAATATTTTAGACCCACATCTACGCACGTTACAAAAACGTGTCTTCACTTTCCAAGCTCAGAGACGCTATTAACTAAAAATTGGCACCTCTTTACATATTACTTTTTATATTCATGCGCGTATGCACTCATTTTGCCGTGAAGTACACTTTGAAATCCTCCAACACTAAATAGTTCCTGTAATGTTAGGGCAGCGATCTTTATCTATCCTCCCTACACTTTTAACATTAAATATATATGGTTCTTATATTTATACATATTAAATTTGAACATGCAAATTAACATTTATGACATTTTTAAACAAGTCTTATTAGCAACAGTTGAGAAAATAGCAATACATTTTCATTACTCAACTAATCCTTGCCAACATGAAAAATAAACAATATTTGTAACAAATATTTACATAAATGCTTTCATTTCAGGGTCTAACCATATATTCTGTCTCATAAGGTTATAAATGCTTACCATTTCCTGATATAAACAAATTTTAGTGATATGCAAAACAGGAAAATTATAAATTTCCAAATTTTTTAAAATGAATATTGGGTGAATCCTCTTCCCAGAAATAGCTGCCTTTATTAGGATATGTATCTCATAAATCACAGAGGTGATCTCTGTGCAGAAATGAACAGTAAATAAAATTACTATATTTGGGAAAAACACTTCTGTTAAGGGTGGCAGCCAGAATGACAAAGTTGAAATACAAGTATTCAGATGGGAGTGTTTCCCTCCCAGCCCCTGGAAACAGGAAACAACATTTGGTCAAGCTCTAAGTTCCTGTTCCTGTTACCAGGCATGGAATGTGTACGTATTAGGCTCTTCACAGTACAAAGCAGACATGCCATGAAACAGCCACTAGAGCTCTCTAGAATCGCAAACTAGAAAAAATATCATTGGTCAGTTAGAAACAAATGAATTCTGATAATGTTATCGAATACAGGCTTCTTGATGCACAATGTTGCTAAACCATGTCAACTTGACATGAAGAAATACACGACTGGATAAGGAGGTTGGCAACTACGAATGTGAGAGGAACATGGGTAATGACATACAAGTGCAAACTATATAGCGAATAATCTAAATGAAGGAGACGTAAGATTAGCAGAAAGTACAAACTTAGGCTTTCACGGCCAGTGTCCTGACTATTAGGTATATTTATTTATTTCGGGCTTGTAGGTCGTGATCTAGAAGGTATAGTAGACACTAACGTTTTGCCAAGTACTGCACTTGACATCATCAGGGTAACACGATCCATTGTCTGCACTGGTCAGAGTTCGAATGTGAAAGCAGAGAGAGAGGGGGAGGGATGTGGAAGCAATGACCGTTAACGGCTTCTTCCTTACGACTGAAGTTGTCTTTGTGTTTGTAGATTTCTATGGCTTCCCTTTGTAGTCGGGCATAGTACTTAACTGTAGAAGACAGTTATTTCCAGTAAAATGTGATGTTTAAAGTAATCTGTTTGTCAGTCATCTGCCACATGTAAAACCCTTTGTTTATAAACGTACATTATGAAAAAAATTCATATTTTATGTGTCTACCTACCACAAAACTGCACGAGTTTATGATTTCATGGTTACTTGAGGTTATATGGTTTGTGCATCTACAACACAATGTGTATTTATTTCTTAAACGTATATTTACGAAATATATTCCCATTTAAGGTTATCCACCTGTTGCACAACTGCATGAGCTTATGATTTCATAGCTATTTCAGGTTACATGATTCATATCCAATGAATACCTTCTCATTGTGAGATACATGGGAATGAGGTTGAACTCTTTGCCAAAAAAGGAACCAAAATCTTGCAAAAGCCAAATCAAATCTTACGATACCATTTAGCAAAAATTATAATTAAAAGAAACTCCCAAAAAGAACTGAAGCAGTATTATAAAACTCACAGTATTGATAAATCTTGGGCAGCATTACTACAGAACAAAATTTAATAACTAATTATGCAAGACGTGAGGCTGTTGCAACAGTTAGATTACTGACAGTTCATGACCTTTTGGCTGCACACCTTCATAAAATTGGTGTCACCTCCCCCATTGTATGGCTCTCTCGCTCAAGATGTTAACCTCTGGATCACTAATGAAACTATACTGGGAAGAAAAAAAAAAATGGAATATATCCAAGCATCAGGGATTAGACTACTACTACTGTTACATTGCAATGTGAAAGGATCCTCATTTATTCGGTAATTGTGGAGTTACATTTGCAAGGTCTTGTGGGTTGAATTGCAGTGTGAGTGCCAGTATCAGCACCAGTGTGTGTGCCAGTGTCAGTGTCAGTGTCTGTGCCAATGTCAGTATTAGTGTCAGTGAGTGTCAGCACCAGTGTGTGCCAGTGTCTGTGCCAATGTCAGTATCAGTATCAGTGCCAGTGTCTGTGCGTGTCAGCACCAGTGTCAGTGTCTGTGCCAATGTCAGTATCAGTATCAGTGCCAGTATCAGCACTAGTGTCAGTGTAAGTGCCAGCGTCTGTGCGTGTCAGCACCAGTGTCAGTGCCAGTGTCTGTGCCAATGTCAGTATCAGTATCAGTGCCAGTGTCTGCATGTCAGCACCAGTGTCAGTGCCAGTGTCAGTGCCAGTGTCTGTGCCAATGTCAGTATCAGTATCAGTGCCAGTGTCTGTGTGTGTCAGCACCAGTGTCAGTGCCAGTGTCTGTGCCAATGTCAGTATCAGTACCAGTGTCTGTGCGTGTCAGCACCAGTGTCAGTGCCAGTGTCTGTGCCAATGTCAGTATCAGTATCAGTACCAGTGTCTGTGTGTGTCAGCACCAGTGTCAGTGCCAGTGTCTGTGCCAATGTCAGTATCAGTATCAGTACCAGTGTCTGTGCGTGTCAGCACCAGTGTCAGTGCCAGTGTCTGTGCCAATGTCAGTATCAGTATCAGTGCCAGTGTCTGTGTGTGTCAGCACCAGTGTCAGTGCCAGTGTCTGTGCCAATGTCAGTATCAGTATCAGTGCCAGTGTCTGTGTGTGTCAGCACCAGTGTCAGTGCCAGTGTCTGTGCCAATGTCAGTATCAGTATCAGTGCCAGTGTCTGTGTGTGTCAGCACCAGTGTCTGTGCCAATGTCAGTATCAGTGCCAGTATCAGCACCAGTGTCAGTGCCAATGTCAGTATCAGTATCAGTGCCAGTGTCTGTGTGTGTGTCAGCACCAGTGTCAGTGCCAGTGTCTGTGCCAATGTCAGTATCAGTGCCAGTATCAGCACTAGTGTCAGTGTCTGTGGCAATGTCAGTATTAGTGTCAGTATCAGTGCCAGTGTCTGTGCGTGTCAGCACCAGTGTCAGTGTCTGTGCCAATGTCAATATCAGTATCAGTGCCAGTGTCTGTGCGTGTCAGTGCCAGTGTCAGTGTCTGTGCCAATGTCAGTATCAGTATCAGTGCCAGTGTCTGTGCGTGCCAGTGTCAGTGTCTGTGCCAATGTCAGTATCAGTGCCAGTGTCTGTGCGTGTCAGCACTAGTGTCAGTGTCTGTGCCAATGTCAGTATCAGTATCAGTGCCAGTGTCTGTGCGTGTCAGCACTAGTGTCAGTGTCTGTGCCAATGTCAGTATGAGTATCAGTGCCAGTGTCTGTGCGTGTCAGTGTCAGTGTCTGTGCCAATGTCAGTATCAGTATCAGTGCCAGTGTCTGTGCGTGTCAGTGTCAGTGTCTGTGCCAATGTCAGTATCAGTGCCAGTGTCTGTGTGTGTCAGCACCAGTGTCAGTGTCTGTGCCAATGTCAGTATCAGTGCCAGTGTCTGTGCGTGTCAGCACCAGTGTCAGTGTCTGTGCCAATGTCAGTATTAGTGTCAGTATCAGTGCCAGTGTCTGTGCGTGTCAGTGTCAGTGTCTGTGCCAATGTCAGTATCAGTGCCAGTGTCTGTGCGTGTCAGCACCAGTGTCAGTGCCAATGTCAGTGTCTGTGCCAATGTCAGTATCAGTATCAGTGCCAGTGTCTGTGCCAATGTCAGTATCAGTGCCAGTATCAGTGCCAGTATCAGCACCAGTGCCAGTGTCAGTGTTTGTGCCAATGTCAGTATTAGTGTCAGCATCAGTACCAGTGTCTGTGCGTGTCAGCACCAGTGTCAGTGCCAGTGTCTGTGCCAATGTCAGTATCAGTATCAGTGCCAGTGTCTGTGCGTGTCAGCACCAGTGTCAGTGCCAGTGTCTGTGCCAATGTCAGTATCAGTATCAGTGCCAGTGTCTGTGCCAATGTCAGTATCAGTATCAGTGCCAGTGTCTGTGCCAATGTCAGTATCAGTATCAGTGCCAGTGTCTGTGCATGTCAGCACCAGTGTCAGTGCCTGCATGTGCGTGTGTGTGCGCGCGTGCGCTATCTGGCTAGCTCTACCAGAGAATGAAGCTGGTCACTGTCGCAATAACTTATCTGAAAAGTAAACAACCCCAGTTTGCATTTAAATTGTGTAACTAAAAGATAAACTTTACCTTCATGTCATTCTTTAGGTCAACATCTGCAGCCATTTCCTGTTTAACTTCACTTGATGTGCTTTCTGGCCAGCAAGGTTCTTCCTTAATTTCTATTTTGTTGCACATTCCTTTGCCATCGGTTTCACTGCCATTTGCACAATCTTTCACTGCTTCTGAGAATACAAAAACTGTCTGACTTTGAAAATCAGATATGCCCTCACACTTAGGTTTCGTTAGGGTTAATGTCCCATTTGGATCTTCTTTTATTTCTGCTTTAATATCCATTTTATGATTATCATTGTTTATCACATTGCTAATGTCAGATTCCATTAGAAAACCTGTAGATAATTAAACAAAACAACCTCAGTTAAGGTAAACCAAGACATAACATCCAAGTCAAATAAGTCAAACTACAGTAAGAGTTTCTCTGGTTATTTATAGTACTTTTCATATACAAAGGTAGATAGCACCCACCCAGCCAATCAGATTTAACTGCTCACTTGTGCAATATATATGTACTGTGACAATAGCTAGCATGCACAAACACAGGTGCTCAAGATTGAGTCCCCATACCACTATGCAAAGCAAACATGTCACAACAATGGGTGCAGTATAACAAGGCTTTTGCCCCAAACTACATGAATTTTCTGCCAGCTGGCAAGTTTGAGAAAAAGGAGCATTTCGAGAGAGATCTGGCTACATCATCGCTGGTATAAAAACTGGTGGCATTCATGGTCAACTTGCCAGTACATCATTAAATTCCCCAGCTGATTCGTACTTTTTCCCAGTTAACCACAAGGGAATCTCACATTAAGATAAATACCCCAAGGGCGACTTACAATTGTAAGTACTTTATGTCCCAGGTTTAAGTAAGCTTTAGATGGTGATTATTATTTATTAATGCCAACATGCTTACTGCTGGTGTTTTCAAATACACAAGCCGTGTGTGGGCAATGTTTAAGAGGTGGAATGAGGACTGAAAAATTCAATGCCATAGCCGGGATTTGAGCCAGGGATCTTCCGCTTATCGATCAGCTGCATTAACCAGTAAGCTACCATGGCCAACTTGCCAGTAAGACATTAAATTCCCCAGCTGATTCGTACACATGGTTTGTGTGCTTAAAACACCAGCAGTAAGCTTGTTGGCAAAAATAAATAATAAAGAGAATGTGTTTTGTGAATTCAGTTACAAGGCAAATAAAGAAAAAAATAAGTTTCTTATTAAACTTTAATCTACAAATTATTTACAAGTTTTTATCACCCATTTTTACTTTTTCCACTACAAATCAACAAATTAAATCTTGTTTTGAAACAACCTGAGTTGATTAAATCACTTCCTAGGAAATTCTGTTGTAAAAACTAAAAGTTGGGAATACTTATGCAGTAAAACCATTCCAAATAAACCCAATGTAGAAGATAGTGGCCTCTACACAGGCAAGTATTATTTGCCTTAAACTCAATGGTGAGTTCCTGCAAGATGGTGCCTGTATTGACAATGTGATGGCTGTAATTAACGCCATGGCCATATGTATATGGCATTTGTTGTTAGGTCCCATTGCCAGCAGAGCTCAAGGACGTTGAACACCTCATACAATTTAGAACATGCATGATCTCTAGTAATATACCCACCACTTTTTTTCTATCTTACGTTATGTAAGAAAAAAATCTGATGTGTTGCACTCACATGACTTTCTCTACTCTTGTACTAACCATTCTTACAAACTCTTATTCCTGTATCTTCATGTTAGTTAAGATAAACATTTGTACAAATTATCTTATTGCTTATTTCCTTGTAGGTACAAAGGGAATATTAGAATACAGTAGGCTTTATGCGATGGTCAAATGTTTTAAAGCTTTGAGATTCTGTTGTCTTTGCACACTTAACATAAAAAAATGAACAACGATGATCCATTTCATGAAAGTTCTAAGTTTTCCGAAACTCTCCGAAATGGTTCACCCTACAAGAAAATTCATTGAGACATAAATTGTGTATTTTAGCAAGATCTACATTTTTTGTATAGTATGATTTGGTCTATCTCTAATGGTTTACAAGTTATGCTAAAGTCGTCCAGAGTAAATACAAGTACTGGGGCTATAGGGAGAAAATTCAAGATATACATTTCATCTGTCATAAAAATATCTCAAACATATGACATTTTAATCAAAATCGTTAGAGCCATTTTCAAGAAAATCAAAATTTTCGGAAAATTTTTAATGTAAAGGGTAGTTTAGGGTGAGGCTATTTTCTTCAAAATGTTCGTGTCGCATCCTTGAAAGACATTAAACTTAAATACCAACTTTGGTTTTTAACCGACTTTTCATTTTTGAGTTATGCTGTCCACAGACAGACACACACACACACACGGACCTTTTTCTAAAAATGCTTTTTTTGGATTCAGGGGGTCTCAAAACATATATTTCCGGTGAAATCTCGACATCGAATTTTTGGGTGGAATACAATACTTCCCCTACTTACCAGTAGAGAAAGTAAAAATTGTAAGCCACCATCATTTCAGGAGTAAACTTCACAACATGCATTACAACACGGTAAATCTTCATCACATGCAATCTGCCCTATTTAGTGAATATTGTTACGACCATCAGCCCGGATGCGGCTGGTAAGAAATACCGGTCGGGGTCTGGTCTCCACCCGGCAACAAGAATGGGCCGGAGGCGTTTACCTGCCCGAAAGACCTGGCCACCAGTGGGACAATACAGCCTCCGGAAACAATAGCTATTATGTAGCGGTGTGGTGTCTGGACTGTTCTCTCACAACCATTCCCGATCACTTTACTTCCAGAACCTTTCCATTATCTAAAGAACTATACAAGGGACCTGCTCGTGCCCAGCAAGCAGTAGTACAGTAGAAGTGAAGGAGTAGACGCTGTTGTTCCAATCATGCTTATGGTGAAGTGTTGGAGCGAGGAAAAATGTATACGAAGCATTCAGTGGACAGCGCCTGTGTATTGTGCCGAGTAGCAGTTCAATGCGAGTGTAATCTGACAGTTCTTTACTGTGATTCAATTTGACAGTTGTTCTGTGCTCTGAGTTTGTACAAAAGTGATCTAAGTGTAACGTTAGCACTACGCTGACTGGAAGGCAATAAAGTGTGAAAGCAGTAACTGATGTTTTCTCACTTGTTGCAATATTTACCTGTTGACAAGATATTAAAGAACTCCTCCATAGCATATGGGGAGTTAGTATATAAGAATTACCTTAATTTTTTCTTGAACATTTTATGTCTACCATGACGGATTGCCTAATAGTTTTCGGTAACATGGAAGGTTATTATACAATTTTATTGCAGAGCAGTTTTAAGCTATATGCTGGTCTATAGAAATTGCTGCATGCCTCAAGCTGTGATTATGCACAGCACAGTTTGTTGGAAGTTATCATAATTACCTGTAATACAGTTCAACGAGAAATTATGAAATGAGGTTGAGAGGGCCATTTATTTATTCAGCCACATCATGGCCAAGTGGTTAGACCACTTACCTCACACCAAAGCAGCTGGGTTCAATCCCAGGTGTCCTCATGTGGGATGTTAAGTGGAAACACTGGTGCAGGAGTGGGTTTTGTCTGGGTTCTCTGGTTTCCCCTGCCATCATACCACCAATTGCTCCATCACCTTTCCTAGCATCTTTTACTATCATTTCATATCATTCACTTCCTCAGGCTGATCACCCATCCTGATTCCTCTGTATGATCAGCTCCGGTTATTAAGTCCACATATACTGGCTGGGAGAGCTCAGAGCACTGGCCACCTCCCACTCTCCATCACTGGACCCCACTCATGATGCCTGTAGTGGGCAGAGGTGGGGGATCCAGCCTTCAAGTGGTAGGCCAAAGCTACACTCACAGGGCCATAGTTCCACAGAACAGACAGACACACATTTATTCACTTTCTAATGATGGCCATGGAGTTTGATATGGTCAAAAGCTCAACATTTCTAAATTTCATAGGGATATAACCTCCTCAGAAAGTTTTCTCTGATCCAGACAAATTAATTAAATCTATATAGCTATGTAGCGGTTACTATTACTCCTATTCAAGATCTCTTCAATACCAAAAAATATTGGAGAGCAAGAGGATTAATGACTTCATTGTCAGAAATCCAGCATTAGCTAACAACATATAGCTAATGGCTTCATTGCCAGATGCAAGGCACTAGAAAATAACATATTGAGAGATATCGTTCAAATTTCATCAAATACACCAGATAGAAAAAGTTACACAAGTCTTGACTTTTTAGGTGCACTTGGAGATATTCTTGCTTTAAGGATATTGCAGAGATCTGTCTTAACAAGTGTCTACCTATCATCCAACAAGACCAACTCTAAGTGAAAGTAACAAGAGGGAACATCAGTTCTGGAGCGTCTTACCTCAGAATGAGAATGGAATCATCTAGTTTAAAGAATAGTACCTGGGTGACCAAGCTTCGCTCAGCATCCCCCCCCACCTTTTAGTGAATTTTTTTTTTTTGAAGAAGAAGATACTTAGAAGATACTAGAAATGTTTGTCACAATTGTTGAGTCATTTCCGAAATACAAGAGATATAGAGATACATATATTTCATAAGCACCATCATTTCAGCCATAAAAAGTAATACGTTGTATATCTATTTCAAACATATAGACTGGACAAGCCGTAACACATAAACTAATTAGCTAGGTAAACTTTCTTACTGTATTCTGACTGATAGCCCTGGAAGAGGACTTTAAAACAATAGCTCGTTTCCTGAAATTGATTAACAGAGAAATTATGGTTGAAACAAGGTTTCAAATATTTGTAACTGTTACGCGTAGACTAAGATAGCTAAGTTAACCTTCTTTAGGTTTTCTGAAAGCCCTTGACAAGGCCTTTAATATCCTGGCTTGTTGTTGAAATTGGCACATTAACGAGAAATTATGGCCAAAACAAGGTTTTGACTGATTGTGACTGTTATGTGTAGACTAAGATATACTCTGTTCATCTAGAGATTAGAGGAGACGTAAACAAAGTCAAGTGCGTTTTGACCACAGCACTCCCTCTTGACGCTTCCGCCGTCTAAATAGTCCCTATAAGAAATACTGTTACTGAGGTCTGAATTGTCACTTAATGTTTGCTAAAGCATGAACTAAGTGTACTAAGCATAGTTAAAGTGTAAGAATACGCAGTTAAGTGAATCTGTAACCAGCCTAATTCATTCTGCACGTGCATTATTCAGTATGAAAGTAACATGGCAGAATAAGTCAGTGTTGTAAAACATAAGCGTGGCAAACCGTTGCGAAGTGGTGAAAAGACAATAATATTGAACGTGTTTAACAAGTTCTGCAAGAAATATCCCGAACTTGCAATCGAAGACGTGATGAAATTAACATCCGAGTTTACCGGTGTGTCAGTTGCAAGTATTTACAACACAAGCAAAGAAAAATCCTCAGTTGGTGAAAATCCCAGCCAAAAGCTTCCACGTACCAGATAAATGGTGGATGTAGTTTGCGACGAATTTGTGAGTGTGAGATCTGCAATCCGTCGAAAAGTTCACCAATTCTTTGCTAACAATGAACACCCACCTTAAACAAAGTGTTGTTGGCAGTTAACTCTGATCCCGATCTTTCAGATTTAAAACGAACTTCCCTCCACAAGCTGCTTCTGAAGATTGGTTTCGAGATTGTGAGCAGGAAATGAAAAAGTATTATTGTGGACAGAGATGACGTAAGTAGCAGTTAATTTCCATGTGCTACATGTTATTTGGATCAAGTAAATATATCCTTTTAGTAGTGGAAAATGCATATTATACCTATGCGTAGCGTAGGTAATCGTGTTGCGTCATTGTGAAAGCACGTGGCCGCGGAGTGATACAAACCGGTGCTTTGTTTATATCTCCTCTAATCTCTTGATGAACAGAGTATAGCTAAGTTAACTTTTAGGTTTTCTGGAAGCTCTTGACAAGCCCTTCACTATCCTGGCCTGCTTGTTGAAATCGGCCCATTAACAGAGAAATTATGGCCAAAATAAAATTTAGAGTAATTGTGACTGTTACACATAAAATAGCATTTTCTCAGCAATGAAACCTATATAGACAAACTTAATAAACAAAACCCTGTCTGATTACAAAATTTGATCAAAATCGTTGCAGCCGTTTCCAAGTTGCGTGGAAAATATATATATATAAAACGAGCAATTCTTGTATATTCAAGAATTGCTCGTTTAAATATATGAGATACCCTTGTTAATAAATGGGCAGAACCACATAATTGATCAGCAGCATCAACTGAAGGACCGCAATAAAAATTACCGCTAGTACTGTCCAAAAGTAAAATTCCTGGCAAGATCCAAGACAGAAACCACCTTCGGTATTACCGTGTGAGATGGAAACCCTTGGACACGTCTTGGGGACCTCCCCCTTAGGGAGACTTTGAGGAATATCCATCACCAAACATTAGCTCTCTGACTGCTGAAGCATTACAAAACAACATCACACAGTTTACAAAAAGGCTCATGAGCTAGCAACCGAGCATCTCATTGCAGAATAGATATACCCACCATTCCACCAGGCTCGTCTTCTGGTTACATTATTGATCCAACAGTAAGAACAGAGTGACAGGAACAAAAATCAGCAAAAAAATATAGGATATAATTATGAACCTACAGTTCCACATTAAAAGGAAAAATACTGTGGCGACTGCACAGCAAAGGAGGCTCAAGGTCAGCTACCTCACACCACTATGCTACTGTGACAATGTGGCTATGCACAAACACTGTTTCCACACAATTCTAGAAGCTTCAAGTGCAGGGCTTGTTATGAGAAGCTCCACAAAATGTCACTTTCCATCAGATAATGCTCAACTATATAAGCAAGCTGGCATCAGTTCAGTCAGTTGAAGAGATTTTAGATAATGTATTGTCAGAGGGAGCTTGAACAGCTGAACAGTGTTTGTGTCAGGGTTACAATAGAACAGAACAACTGTGAGTTGTAAGGTCACGAGTTGTGAATTGTGATTCAGTTCTAAGGGAAACAAAATGACAGAAAAAGTAACTAACTTGTCATTTGCCACAATACCATCTCCACTGCATCCAAGTGATTGGACTCATGACCAATCTAGAGGCATGATACCTCGTCATATGGTCAACTTCTGTAAACAATTCCACATTCATGTAAGAAATAGCAGTTGCTGCAATCAAAGGATCTCTTTTGACATTCTCTCTCTCTGTTACTTTTATATTATATTTATATTACACATATAAATTTATTTTCTTATATAAATATTTTCTGAATAATGTAATTTTATGTATATTTAAACACTTGTTCATTATTTGAAAGGTACAATCGGAAAAAAATTCAATGCCACAGCCAGGTTCTGAACCACGGACCTTCCACTTCACATGTAGCTGCTCTAACCATTAAGCTACTGACAACTTGCCAGTATGACATTGAATTCTCCAACCAATTCATATTTTTCCCGGTAGACCACAAAGGTAATCTCTTACCAGAGATAAATACCCCAAGGGCAACTTACAAAAGTACTTTATGCCCTGGCAACAAATAACCTTTAGATGGTAATTATTATTTATTTATGCCAAAAAACTTAATGCTGGTGCTTTAAATATACAAGCCATGTGTGGGATTGTACTTACAATTGTAAGTCACCCTTGGGGTATTTATCTCTGGTGTGAGATTTCGATTCCCTTTGTGGTCTACCGGAAAAAAGTACAAATCGGTAGGAGAATTCAATGTCACACTGGCAGGGTGTCACAGTAGCTTAATGGTTAGAGCAACTTCACATAAAGCAGTATGTCGGTGATTAAAATCCCAATTCCAATTCAATCTCTCAAACATTGCCCACACATGGTTTGTGTGTTTAAAAATACCTGCATTAAGTTTGATCATTTTGCGTAACCTCTCATGGCCAGTGTCATAAAATATAGAATTAATATCGGGCTTGAGGGCCGTGGTCTAGTGGAAATTCTTCTTCCATACATTTCGTTCGAAACTGCGTCGAATGTCATCAGTGGTGTGACCGCAGTACTCTGCTACTGTTGGTGAACTGATCGGAGCCGTTTGATTTCACAGGTTTTATATGCTTAGCATGTGTGGGCATATGACGGTTGCTCTGGTCTTTGTTTATTGGCTTGACTGCTGCACAGGCTGGTTTAAAGTGGAGGCTTCTCTTGTTGGTGATTGTTGTCGAAGGGCTGGTATTTATTGAAGTTGGCATAAGATTTTGAATTTCTTTCCGGTTTGGTTTTTTGCATGCTTTGTACAATGTTGGATAACAGGCTTTATTTAAGAGCTTTGTTTCTTCCTTTCTATTGAAGTTATCTTTATGTTTGAAAATCTCTATGGCTTCATGACTTAAGTGGGCGTAATAATGAACTGTGGAAGACAGGACAGCTGTGTCTGAATACTGTATAATGTGTTCCCCTGGTGCTAGTAATGCATGTTCTGCGACTGCACACTTTTCTGTTTGTCCCAAACGGTAACATCTCTTGTGTTCTGTAATGCATGTATTTACCGTACATTGCGTGGTCCCTGTATAGAGAGAGCCACATGAGCACAGAATTCTGTAAACACCCGCTGAAGAGAGTGGTTCTTTTGTATCTTTTGCTGAATGTAGCATGTTCTGTATTTGTTGTGTGGGTTAGTAGATGGTGTGGATGTTGTGTTTAAGAACTTTGCCAATGCGATCAGTAATACCTTTGATATATGGCAGATATATAACATTAAGCATTAAGTTTGTTGCTATAAATAAATAATAATTACTTGTTCCTTATGCTATGTCTATAATCTCTGAATTGGGGGCGCTGAAAGTTAAATAAATCTTTCAATTAATATTTCATTATGCTTAGGTTGTAACTTCAATAGTGGCACCTGTTTATTTATTACTAGTATACAACTGATACCTCTGTGAAACTTCTGTAGTCCTTCAATGTAGTGCTCAGCATTGTGTACAACTCATCAACCGTGATGTGGTAGTCACAGTTTCTCTCTGGCAGCTCCTGTTCTGTTCATGTTCTTAATGAACTGCCTGCGGAATCTAGGGATAGTACAGGATCAAATGTCACAAAGGGATTCCTTCGTCCTTGGCATCGTCATAATTACAGGAGCTTAAGTCTGGTGAATGTGTGGATGGAAAAGCACCTCCCACTCCCAGCTATAGGATGTGCTGCTTGCGGCTGAGCATTATCCTGCCAAACTATGGGAGGGTTCGATGGATTCCTCCTCTGCAATGCTAGTCTCAGGTTATTCTCCACAAAATGAGGGAAAATCTGTACATTAACATTGTCCTTGCAGGATGATTTGTGTCAGGATGACAGCATCACAATCATATACAAAAATAAGCACAACTTTCACATTTGTAAGGATACAATGCTCTGCTATATTGCATGGTAACCCACTCAAATGATTGGGGCTTAAGTAGGTGTCTGTATAACCTAGTCCATGTGCCATAATGTTCCACATGGTCATGCCCCTTGTTGAAGCTCTCATTTACTAGGCCACAATTCTGTACGGTAGCACCTTCTCCCCATATGCTTCAACAAAGCCTTCATGAGATTGTTATGCTGCATGACTACAGTATGGCAAAACCCAACAAGAGACTGCGGAAGGGTCCCTTTACTTAGTGGAGGGGGGCCAGGGGAGGTCAGACTAATGTGTGTGGTAGAAGTGACAACAAATAATTCCCTCTTATTTTGCTTTCACGACTACATTGCCACTATCTTTGTTACACTCATACATTTTGTTGTACATGAAGGGGGAATAGAACAAATAGAACCAATAGTTTAAACCAGAGCTGCTGTATACTGGCCTTGAAATTCCATACTTTTCCATAACATCACAAAAAACAACTGAATAGTAACAGCACTTTGCAAAATTCTGATCAATAACTAACAATCTCAAAAATGGCTGATATCACAGTTATTTGGAATCAATTGCATGTTTTAAAAAATCTACATTTATTGTGTTCTACATTTTAACATTCACCACACCAATAGCAGCTATGGAAATACTAACCAACCAATACCCCATTGAACATGAAATAGAAAAAGCGGCTCGTATTCAACACAAAAAGTTGATCAGACTCCCATTCAATACATGGCACAAGAGAAATTTTACACATACACTAAAGACTCAGGAGAGCTTTCTTTCCAAAATTCAAGACATCAAGGAGAATGTATACCTTCCTAATTCAAAGGAAAACTTCATATCTAAAGTCAATCCGACACAAACATTAGACATCACATGTTATTTACAACTGACAGAAGAAGTTAAAAAAAGTGATACTCCAACTAGTGTTCTAAAATTATTGGCATTAGAGACAATCCATACTAGATTTCCAGAATACGAATGGCTCCATATTTATACTGATGGATCATTGATATCAAACCAAGATGGAGCAGGTGCTGGAGTCACATGTCACTTCTTTTCCTATTACAAATCTTTAAGTTATGGAACTACTAACTTTGATGGAGAAATTGAAGCAATTCGAATGGCTCTACACAATCTTTTGTACAGAATTTCACATTTTCATCAAGCAGTTATTCTCTCAAATTCCACGGCAGCAATTATAGCAATTTCTTCCAAGTTGTCACCAAAAAACCAAACAATTATAGAATGTTGGAAAATCCTTACCCATCTAACTGCACTTCAAAAACACCTGGTCTTCCAATGGATACCAGCTCACTGTGGATTGAGTGGTAATGAGAAAGCTGATTTTCTTGCAAAAAAGGGTACCGGCAGTATACAGAAATCTATAGTTAATCTACCATTTTATGCAGCTAGAAGATTAGTCAACTCTGAATACAAAAAAATTATTGCAAAATATTACTATGAAAAATCAAAAAATAAAAGATGGGAACTACCAAACATTCAAACAGTAATTCCTGAGTATCCTTGAAAAACGGCAGTTGCAACCTTCAGGTTCATTACAGGACATGATTGTCTGGCAAAACATTTAAGCAGAATTGGGATATATTCTTCACCACTCTGTCCTCTATGTGATCTGCAAGAGGAAATGAATCGAGACCACCTTCAAATATGCCTGGCCACTTCTAGTGCCCCATCCATCAGTGAAAAATATTGGAGAGCAAGAGGATTAATGACTTCATTGCCAGAAATCCAGCATTAGCTAACAACATTTTAACATTCATCACCTATACAAAATTCCTTCTGCATGAAAAGGACTGCACAAAAAATTTGAAGTACATTTGGTGTTTTCAAGCCATATAAAATTTTAATGCAAACATAATTGCCCTTATCATTAAACACAAATTCAGGTTGTCTTCTTCTTCCTCCTTTTTCTTTTTGTAAGAAAATATTTCTAGAATAACTTACACTTACACTATATTATCTACACAGTTATTCTGCATGATCATGTGGGGATAAGCAGTTAAATTCTGGTTTAAAATATTATTTTAGGAGTAAACATACTTTATAAATAATTTTACTAAATGTTTAAACTTGTAAACAAACTTAATGTAAAATTATACATAAAACTAGGCTAAAACTGGTAGGAACATTTGCATTGAGTTTGGTTTTGGAAAGAAGTGCACCGAAATTTCAGCTACTTGCAACACTACCGAAAACATTATTTGCTGTTAGTTCCTCAAAAGAGGAAGAAAAAGAAACTATTTTAAGTTAATTAACATACACAGATCATAAACTTACACATAAAAGTGGAATAATCATGCAACATAACCGTGTTAGTCCATGGGTATGGCTAATACCTACAGCAGATAACAAATACTATTTGTTAATTTTGTAAACATTTACCCACATTTTTTTATGCACACCTGCAAAAACCGCACCTCTTACCTGTAATTTAGTCTTGGTGCTTAAGATTAAGAATTGCATTATGACTCCCTATAACTTGTCTGATTTGCCTGCGTCTTGCAACTTGCACATTTATGTACACAGTACACACCTTGTAGTTCAGGTTTGCTACAAGAACTACAAAACGGTCCAACTGTATAAAATATATATGTATGCATGTTACTCTTCCGTTCTCAACAGTTACCAAAAGATACGTACTTCTAAGGTCCCTAAGAAAAAAATTGCAGCTAATATAAAAGTCATGTTTATCGTAAATTATTTGCTACTCCGACTAAAATATAGTTGAGCAAAAAAGTTTTGGGAGAGAAAGGAACAGCGCAAAATAGCGGATTTCAAAACTATTTGTAAACTTTGAATGACATAAGAGGGTAGGTATACGGCTCTTGTACCATTTAACCCCAAAACTAACCATAATAGAGTATGCACCTCAATGAACCTCTAATAATTTGCGCTAGTATACTAAACTGATGTCTCTAGCCTTTAATTTCTTATTTCCATATGACAAAATTAAATTTGTAGTGCTTGTTTGGTTATATGACAAAACCAAATACAATATTTTTGCTCAGCATTGCCAACCTGCATAAAGTTTAGAAATATTATTCTATAGCGCGTCTCACCCTTAAAAGACAGTACACGTTAAATGGAGCGCAGTGTTGCAACATGTACTAGTTGCGAATCTTTCTCCGCGAGCGACTCGAGGTGGCCTGAGTCCTGTACTTAGTCCTTCAATTGCTGCTTGACGAGACGGGCACTTTTAACTTTGGTATCCCTCCACGCCTTTGTTACTGTATGACCTAAATTTACAAATTTAAATTTACAAATGACTCGTCTGTATAAACAATTGATTTTCCCTGGTCCCTAAACCTTTTACGTCTTTTAGATATTTATGTCGCCATCTGATGATATCGATATCGTCTCTTTCTATTAATATGCACTTGTTACCCTTTCTTTCATATTCGAACCCCAAATCAGAGTGGCCCTTGACAAATTTGGTAGGGTCTCATCACTGTTGAACTGTGACAAAATTATATTCAGCGTGGTGGAATATTTGCAAACAGTAAAGAATGAACAATTCGCCGCATTCCACCTTGCACTATTCAATCATATTGCGTTAACCTAGCGTTTTGTGTAGTCCCGCCCTGTTTGCTTTCTTTTTCGATGGCGTTCTTAGAGGTCCTTTCATTAGTTCCTTTTTAATCATATACACTACTGCTTCTGAACACCCGATAGCCTTAGCTGTTTCTTTTACTCCCTTACACGCATTTTGCTTCAAAAATAATCTAACACATTCATAATTATTTGGCGTTCCTTACTTCTTTATTTACCAACATATCGTCCCTTCCTAGCTTCACCCTCCATAACTACAAATATTTACAAAAATATTAAACAAATAACGCAATAACAGCTCACAGTTACACACACGGCTTCTTTCGAACTAATGCTAGTGCTGCTCCTTATACTATCTTCTGTGTCAGGCCTGACGCTGAATAGATGAATACCTTTTGTTTGCCTTACTGGATAAAAGAAAAAGGTTACTGCCTTTTGGTTTATTTTAAAAACTTTCTCCAACCTTCCTCAACATTTGTTCTCGCTGGTTCCCTGATGTAAACTCAATAACAAAAAAGTTTCACACTGCGTAACTTTTGCAGTGCACATATATAAAATTTTCCGAAAACATTTAATTTAAAAAAGTATAACACTTAACTGGGTAAACATAGAGAATTCAAAGTAGGCAGGTAGTAGCACTATAGTTTACTCTACCTAAGAAAAAAATATAGATGCATTCTAGCAGTTAGTTTGTTAGTTAGTGCGTGATGAGTGTAGAAACAGCAAACATCGGACTTCTATTGAAAAAAACGTTTTCTGAAGAAATTTGGACCTATAGAAATGTATAATGACTCTGAAAAGGATATAACCTGATAGAGAAAAAAATTCTGCATAGGATAATGTGTTCAAACCTGAAATTTATAACAAATTAATATTTATACCATGCTATTAGGAATCTGGCAACAGAGCGAGGGTATATATAGCGTTTCACTCTTAGAAGACAGTATGGAGTTAAATGGGACATCTCTGTCTCTATCTAGCGCATACAAGTTGCCATTAGCCGCGTCCTTTTCTACCTTCGCACTATTGCCAGATTACTAATAGCATGGTATAAATATTAATTTGTTATAAATTTCAGATTTGAACACATTATCCTATGCAGAATTTTTTTCTCTATCAGGTTATATCCTTTTCAGAGCCATTATACATTTCTATGGGCCCAAATTTCTTCAGAAAACGTTTTTTTCAATCGAAGTCCGATATTTGCTGTTTCTACACTCATCGCGCGCGAACTAACAAACTAACTGCTAGAATGCGTCTATATTTTTTTCTTAGGTAGAGTAGACCATAGTGCTACTACCTGCCTACTTTGAATTCTCTATGTTTACCCAGTTAAGTGTTATAATTTTTTAAATTAAATGTTTTCGGAAAATTGTATATCTGTGCACTGCAAAAGTTACGCAGTGTGAAACTTTTTTGTTATTGAGTTTACATCAGGGAACCAGCGAGAGCAAATGTTGAGGAAGGTTGGAGAAAGTTTTTAAAATAAACCAAAAGGCAGTAACCTCTTTCTTTTATCCAGTAAGGCAAACAAAAGGTATTCATCTATTCAGCGCCAGGCCTGACACAGAAGATAGTATAAGGAGCAGCACTAGCATTAGTTCGAAAGAAGCCGTGTGTGTAACTGTGAGCTGTTATTGCGTTATTTGTTTAATATTTTTCTAAATATTTATAGTTATGGAGGGGGAAGCTAGGAAGAGACGATATGTTGGTAAATTAAGAAGTAAGGAACGCCAAATAATTATGAATGTGTTAGATTATTTTTGAAGCAAAATGCGTGTAAGGGAGTAAAAGAAACAGCTAAGGCTATCGGGTGTTCAGAAGCAGTAGTGTGTATGATTAAAAAGGAACTAATGAAAGGACCTCTAAGAACGCCATCGAAAAAGAAAGCAAAAAGGGCGGGACTACACAAAACGCTAGGTTAACGCAATATGATTGAATAGTGCAAGGTGGAGTGCGGCGAATTGTTCATTCTTTACAGTTTGCAAATATTCCACCCACACTGAATATAATTTTGTCACGGTTCAACAAGTGAAGAGACCCTACCATATTTCTCAAGGGCCACTCTGATTTGGGGTTCGAATATGAAAGAAGGGGTAACAAGTGCATATTAATAGAAAGAGACGATACCATCAGATGGCGACATAAATATCTACAAGACGTAAAAAGGTTTAGGGACCAGGGGAAATCAGTTGTTTATACAGACAAGTCATTTGTAAATTTAGATCATACAGTAACAAAAGGCATGGAGGGATGACAAAGTTAAAAGTGTCCATCTCGTCAAGCAGCAATTGAAGGACTAAGTACAGGACTCCGGCCACCTCGGGGTCGCGCGCGGAGAAAGATTCGCAACTAGTACATGTTGCAACACTGCGCTCCATTTAACGTGTACTGTCTTCTAAGGGTGAAACGCGCTTTAATATAAAAATATACAAGTAATACGTCAATACTGGTCAATACCTAGATGGATTATTTTTTTCCAACGTTTGTATTACGACAATTCTCTATTGACAGCGAAAGTCAAATTAATTTAATTGAATATTCAATGCTTTTGTTTTTGCTAACAATCAGTGTGGTGGTTCTCTCAATATTATTCACCAACATATTCAAATGCTAACAAACAAAATCGATCAATTAAATATATTTGTAAGCGAGTCTCTATCCGATGTTCTTATTCTTACTGAACATGGTTTAAAGGATGATCAAATTTGTAATAATTTAATCTTTAATATGAACTTAGCAGCTAGTTTTTGACGGACGAAAAAAAAATTGTGATCTTGGTAAAAAGATCTCCGTATTAAATGTAGCGAAGTGTAGCATTGAAGGACACATTGAAATAGTGGGTGTAAATTTAAATTGCAGTCAGATAATCATTATTGGAATATATAGACCACCTAATGGGAATATCAACACATTTTTGGAAAATTTAGCTTTATTAATTGATCAATGTCTCTAAAAGAATACCCAAAAATTAATAATAATGAGTGATATAAATATTAATATTCTTCAACATTCACGCAGTAAGGCTAGACTAATGGATATTCTAAATGAATTTAACCTCAAACCTATAATAAATGAACCTACAAGTATTACTAATGAATGCAGTTCTGGAATTGATAACATCATAACTAATATACCTGTAAATATGTATAGTGCTAGGGTGATAAACTTTTGTATATCCGACTATACAGCCCAGCAAATCTCATTCATGACTGCTAAACACTCAAATAATTCATCAAAATATCACACATTCTACACTATTTCTTTCATTCAACAAAACTTAAAAAATCTAAGTTGCATATTAAATGGTGCAAATTGGGACAGGGTGTATTGTGAGCAGGACCCAAATAAGAAATTAAGTGTACTCCATAATATTCTAAACTACTATGTAAATATATGCTGTACACTGGTCCACTCTCGTAAATCGAACATTAGAAAAATGAATAACTTCAACTGGATAACTCCTGACAAAGAAACTGCGTATTCAAATTAAGTTAGATACTGAAAAAGTTAAATACAGTAAGTCAGCATCTGATAAGATTGCACTTAATGAATTAAAATATGTATATGATCAGACCAGGGACGGATCCAGGGTGGGGGGGGGGGGTGCCAGGGTCCCGGCCCCCCGTCATATCCTACATTATTGCTATAAATGCTATATGTGTGTTACATCATCACGCAAAATGAACAAACCGATTTCTATGAAAATTAGTATAGGTATGTACTACCTTTAAAAGTTTAAACATTGTTTCTTTCAGTTAAACATTTAGCTAGTCATGTTTTAGCATGAATTTAATTATTAAGAAGTGGTGGTGGACCGGAACCGGGCCCTCCCTATTGAATATTTCTAGATCCGCACCTGGATCAGACTGTAGTAAAAGCTAAACAAAACTTCACTAGTAGTAAGAATCCTTGAGTCCGATAATATGAGTAAAAGTTACTGGCAAATTATTAATGGTTTCCGTAAACCTAGAACTCCCACTGTTAATGCCCCTTTTGAACTGAGCATCAATAACTCGAAATTTTATTACCATGCAAGACGAAGTTGCCGAAGCTTTTAACAAGCATTTTGTGTCAATAGGCAGTAACATCAGTGCAAACTCAAATATAAATGAATTCGCTAAATTTTCAAATTACGCCAAAATATATACAAGTATCTACCTCTACCCAACACATAAAGCTGATATTGTAAATATAATTAATAAATCAAAATCTAAAAACTGTATAGGTGTCGATGGAATTCCAATGTCACTTCTAAAAGCTTGTAGTGCTGAAATTGCTGATCCATTAGTTGACATAATAAACTCCTCCTTAGGAACTGAAACATTCCCTGATAACTTAAAAGTAGCTGTAGTTGTACCCATACATAAAAAGGAGACAAAACCAATATTAACCATTATCGGCCAATATCTATCCTTCCTGCAATTTCCATAATATTTGAAAGAATTCCCTATAACAGAATAATTAAGTATCTAGATAAGCATAATTTAATACAAACTGTCCAAAATGGATTTGTAAAAAATTAAATCTACCTTAACTGCAATTGTCAACTGCATCGAAGAGACAGTAAGGTGTATTGACTTAAACTGCTTTTCAAGCAGTGTTCTTTTGGATTTAACTAAAGCTTTCGACTGTGTTGAAAAAAACTAGCTTAATGAATAGATTAGAAATGCTTGGTATCAGGGGCTTAGGTTATAATATCATAAGGTCATATATGACAAAGAGGAGGCAAATTGTAAAATTAAAAAATAGGTCATCTGTATCAAAATCCAGCTCGGAAAATAAAACACATGGATATATAAACTTGGGCTTTCACGGCCGGTGTCTTGACTATTAGAAATGTTTAGTTCTTCCGGGCTTGTAGGTCGTGGTCTAGAAGGCATTGTAGATACCAACGTTTCGCCAAGTACTGCGCTTGGCATCATCAGGGTAACACGATCCGCTGTCTGCACTGGTCAGAGTTTGAATGTGGAAGCAGAGACAGTGGAAGTAAAGACCGTTAACGTCCGTTAGGGTTATTTATATGGTGGGGGTGGGCGGGGTATTGTTACGCTGGCTACGGTAGTGATTGGCTAGTTGCAGGCGTAGTTTTATTACAACTGTTGTGTGTATCTAAAAGTTTATCTAAGACCGCGCCTGCGAAATCTGGGGCATGGCTGCAGATACCCATCTCCTGCGTCTACAACGTATACAGAATAGAGTTCTTCGGGTAATCTATTCTGTATGCCGTAGATTCCCTACGAGACTACTGCACGAAGCCTCGTCCCTCCCGTACGTGGAGGATGAAATTAGGCGCCGGGCAATTAAATTTTACGACCAGTTTCCACAACATCGGAGCGCACTGGTTAGGTCTCTTGGAGACTATATCCCTAGAGAACGCACTTTTGTGCGACACCGGGTTCCCCGCATGGCTTGCGGGCACCCCCGGTAACACAGGAGCTACCCCATCAACAGCGCAAGCTGAGCTCCTTACAGTCCTTCCAAGAGAAGCTTGGAATTCTAAATTTCTTTTCCAAATATCCATATTTGGACCACTCACCAACAGTGCCCAACGGTAGTTGTACACTGAAATAACAGCCGTCGAGGAGCATAAAACTATGCTACCTCCTTATAACCTACAATCCCCATATTTCACCAGCCATCCTACAACATTCTAAGTCCCGTCATAAAGTGGTTAAACCCTAAAAGGGTAAGTACACGAATGACACACCTCGGGCTGTTCTCAGCCTGCCATCTGGTAGTCAGCCAGTCATCTAAGACCGGTATCCATACTTTATGTACACGAAGTATTTCTTCCTTGCGATTAATGTTATCATCACTATTAGATCTTGTTTACTATGTCAATCACTATAACAGAAATTTAAGCATTTACAGCCAGCGCTAACTCAGAAAACAGGCTATTTTTTAAACTGTGGGTACCAGAGAAAAACTGTTTGCACCATTGAATTCAGTGCTAAAATCCACATAATAAATACCCAATTTCACACTGAAAAAAATTTGGCTGTTGTACAGTGTAATCTTTAACCATTAGTGGTATCATGAAGCGTGAATTTACTAATATTAGCAATCTTTTTTTTTTTCTCGCCTACCACCTAGGCGGCCCGGGTTCGATCCCAGGGACCCGCATGTGGTATTCGTGGTGGACGAAGCGGCGTCAGGGCGGGTTTTCTCCGGTTTCCCCCGCCATCTCATTCCACCGGTGCTCCATCTTCATTCCATGTGTCATCAGTGTCACCGCCTGCGGTGCCGTAGTAGTAAAAGCGGGCGTTAAACACTACAACAACTATGCCAATTTTGGCATCTAGCTAGGTGGTCATAAAAGTTATTCTTGATTTATTCAGCCTTGTCCTTAGTATGAACATTTACACAAACTTCTAGAGTTGAAACTACTTTCTTTGAATCCTATAAAGCACATTCGTTCATTGAATGGATCAAAATTATATAGATTGTTCTTAATCTTTTTGTAAATCAAAAAGTCTGTGCCGAAATTGTCTTCACTTCCACGACTTAACACAGGATAGTTTCCGCAAACAAAGAGTTTGAAGCTCCGCCATCGGTTCTCCTGAATAGCTCCTATTTATATATTATACTGATTAAGCTCTTGTATAAGGTTTCTCAGTGCTCCAAATATGGTAGAGACTTTTTACACTCCAAGTACCCATATTCATGTCCATTTAGTTTGCTGGATCGTTTCTGTGTATTAATCCGGCTGAATTATTTGGTTTCTCAAGTCCCCTAGGTCAGTTGCTTCCGCCACAGCTAAAAAGCCTGGCCTGCCCTCGATTGAAATCAGAGTTGTCTGCCCTAGAAGAGCGACTTCACCACGTCTATGATCCTCTTCTGCTCACTACCAGATAAACAGACACCCAATTTGAGGAGCGTTTTTTCAAAACTCGATAGATGCAAAATTTTACGAAATTATATATAGTATCGGCAGAATTTTCACCTTCTGCATCGTTCTGTGAAATCAGATTTTGCAAAATTCGATTCGTGTCCTGTGTAGAAGGTAGGGAATATCAGCAGTTTTTTCAAAACTAAATAGATGCACTTGCTCAGTTAAAGCAAAGGTCGATAGATGCAATTTTATGATTTTATAATCCAAAGTGTAGCAATCTCAATTCTATGAAACGCGTGTTGGCACTGACTCCCATCTCACTCTTGCGATTCTTGGAATTCTCAATAATTTCTGCAAGCTTTGTACACTGCTGCTTGTTGGAAATAACTACGAACTAAGGTTGTGGGCTTGGATTTCACACTCATTTGTGCAAGATTTTTGCTCCATTTATATCCCGCCTTTAACTGCAGAGGTCATATCGGTGACCTTGCCTATTGGCAATGGTGTTACTCGTTTAACAGTGGGTTTTTCGGTCTTTGGGGGTTTTTGTACGTTGAATTCACACACACATTCACACTTTCGTTCATACTTCCAGACTCAGAGAAGGATGAAGAATAGTCTTGGCTGGAGAAAACTTTCTACCCCCTGCCGGAAATCGAACCCGGGACCCCTTGCACAGCAGGCAGGTGCTTCTACAAGCTTTGTTATACTTACATGGCATTTTTATTCTTAGTTGAGACACTGCACTGTACTATGCACAATGGACAAGAGCTCAGGTTGTGAAACTGTACCAGTTGTAGAATGCACTGGAGGTAGGAATTGCAAAAACAAGGAAAGGAAATCAAAATGCAAGTCAAGGAAAGCTCACACTCCAGCAATTAAATGTTCACGTGGCCTCGAGTGCACTCCACGAAATCCTAAAACTAAAGCTTCCAAGGAATCACAGTGATGCCGAAAGTTAAGATTATCTCTCCTGGCTAGAAAATTTCACTTATCTGGGAATGCGCCAAAGGGAACCAGAGGTGACAGAACAGGAATATTACAGAAGGGCATTACTGCTGCTATAAAGCAAGAGATTAACAAGTACAGATGTAGAGAAAGCCACTATGGAAGGGCAAAATCAATTAGAGGATATTTACCTCCAGAGCTTAATATCAGAAAAATGTGGACCAACTTCTGCAACGAAAGAAGATTAAGAAATATACCAATCTGCTCGTTGTCGAAATATAAAAACATATCTTACAACTTCTTCATTCATTCCGTACACCACACACTGACACATGCTCAAGGACTGATGAAGATTAAGACAGAGGCAGATGTGGAAAAGAGAAACGAACTAAGAACCATGTACAGACTGCACAAGTACTAATAAAGGTGAAAGCTTACTTATTCATATGGGTTGAACTTTCTTTGTGTATATTCAATATGTTTGTTATATAAATAAAACGAAATATATTGTTATTGTAGCAGTACGTAGTTTCCAAGCTTATACCTAATAAAATAACACTTATAAACATTAATATGTTGGTTGTATAGAACATTATCTATTATAAAGAGGTGAAAATAAATTAAAAAAGTAATAAATGCATAAATAAAAAGCAACAAAAACAATAAATGACAAAAATAACGAAAGTTCATGTCTTAATTTCTCGCTCACGCAGAAAAGTTAATCAGCATCTATCGGCTTTTGGAAATACTCCGCATTTTCAAACCCCAAATTTGCACCTGTTAAACTATGCTGTTTGTTTCTTTTCACATTAAATGAGACAGTTTCAGGAAGGAGAATTGAATGATTAATATATTTGCTGTGCTAACCAATTAGTATTGCCAATAAACAGAAAAAAAAACCGTTTTTCTCAGAAACGCATTTTGTGCATCTATCGAGTTTTGAAAAAATGCTCATTTGGGAACTTCCGCTGCGTCTTGGGTTGTCTCTTCCGCCGTACCGATGGACTCCCATCTCCGCCTTCAACGCCATTAAGGGCTTCGCCGTAACCCTGGCAAGGATCCATCACAAGGTAATATCACCTGGGACAAGTGAAACAAGGTTTACTTACCGAGGTATTAGTCCTCCTCCTTTTTCAACCTGGCTTGGGACAGACTTTGACGAGTTTGTTTTGAAGAATAGATCCCCCCCCCCCAAAAAAAAGAAAGAAATGCTTTAGATGATTCTTCATGTCCTAGAGTCCACAAACGAAAATGTTATCACGATGTAGCCTTGTATATAATATGCTACACCTTTATTTGTCAGAAACAAGTATTTTGAAATCAAGCACAAGTAAATCTGTTTTACAAATTTCAAGTGTGGATACTTTACTTTGCTGTTAACCAACAATTGTGAAGACTTTCCTAATTAATGCGAAGCTATTAAAAGCTTTAGATATGCAATGTCTGAGATGCAAAAAATTCCGGGCACGTACATTTTACATTTTAAGACTGTCATAAATGACTGATAAAGCTTTCCAACTAGGAGTAACCTTAAGTCGGAAATGAATCATTGCATTAACGGAAAAAAAACGACATTGCATTTATTAAGAATTTACGACAATGGCACAAAGTACTGTTTTCAGCACTTACAGCAAACCGGTGTTCTGTCTTTTGTTAAGCACTTTTTGAGTTTTAAAAAACTTCATCTGTTGCCAGTAGCTCTGGCATCTTCTAGGCGACGTGGCATACTCCTGATTTTTCTTACAATTCCTTCTTGGAGGACATTTTCCCATTCTTCATCCAGAGCAGCTTGAAGTTCATTTATGATTTCAAGTACATTTCTTCTTTGGCGAACCCTCCTCATGAGTGTCCCAAATATGCTCAACAGGATTGAGGTCTGGACTATGTGCTAGCAATTCCGTAACATTGATGCGCAATTGATTTAGTGTAATGGAAACTTGTTGTGCGGCGTGTGCCTTAGCATTATCGTGCATTGCAATACAATTATCACTAACAAATGGTGCATATGAGACTTCTTCATGAACACATTATTATTTACCCACGCGCTCCACTCGTCTTCTCCATACACGAAGTGGACCATCGGAAGAATACGTAATAAAACGGAACTCATCCGCAAATAAAAGTCTTCCTATGTCCAAAAGGTGTGTTGATGTGCAAAGTTTAGACGTGCAACTCTATGCTGTGGGAGGAATGTTGGTACCTTAGGTCTTCTTAATACAAATGTATGTTCCCCGAACCTTATTATATTAGCAGGTATCACTGCATCTCGAACTTCTGCTAGCTGTCGAGCAATAATTGTTGCAGGCAACTGTCGATAGCGTAAGGTGGCGATGACAACATATTGCGGTCTCGTTCGCCTGTAGACCGTCGACGGCCAAATCCTTGTCTTTTGTGTTCTCCAGTATCGTGAGAGCTTCTGATGGCATCGGTAATAGTGCTACAAGTAATACCCAACACATAAGAAATGTAAGGGATGCTGCGGCCATCTTCATTTAGAGCTACAGCACTTGCGACATGCTCCAGTATCATAATTAATGGCGTGATGGTGACACGATAAACTTGAGAATTCCCAAAACCTGGTTCAACTATTTCATCAATCCATGACGTAACAGTAAAATTTACGTAAAAGATCAAATATCGTAAGTTAAGACAATAAAATGACAATAATTAATGTTATAGGAATGAAACAAATGAATGTGATGGCACCTTGCAGATAAAGCAAGCTGAAGTTTAATAACATAAGATTTGCCAAAGCGTTACAATCAATTTTTAAAAAAGGTGTCTGTAATTTCTTTGTATGACAGTATTTTGCCATAACAACTTAAACTACGCTGTTTAACTAAAGCTCTTGATACAAACTTCATGTGTATGGTCATTTGTTCTCATGAGTTAACTTATGACGCCTCAGTGTTGATGACTGAGTAAAACTCTTATCACAAATTTTACATCTGTTTGGTCTTTTGCCCTCATGAATTAGTTTATGTATTTTCATGTATGATGCCCGAGTGAAGCTTTTGTTGCAAATATCACATCTGTGTGGTCTTTTGCCCTCATGAGTTAATTTATGCACTTTCAGGACTGATGCCCTAGAAAAGCTCTTATTGCAAATTTCACATACATGTGGTCTTTTTCCCTCATGAATTAATTTGTGCTCTTTCAAATTTGATGGCCAAATGAAGCCCTTGTCACAAATATCACATATGTGTGGACTTTTGCCCTCATGAATCAATTTATGTTTTTTTAATTGTGATGCTACTGTAAAGCCTTTTTTACAGACTTCACATTTATGTGGTCTTTTACCCTCATGAATTAATTCATGTTTTTTTAGATCTGATTGCTGAATAAAACACTTCTCACAAGTTTTACACACATGCTCCCTTTTCCCCTCATGAATTAATTTATGACGTTTCAGTGTTTGTGATCGAATGAAGCTCTTATTACACATTTCACACATATGCAGCCTTTTCCCATCATGGATTAGTTTATGTTTTGTTAGGTTTGATGCCAGTGTAAAACACTTATTACAGATTTCACACTTATGTGGTCTTTTGTTCCCGTGAGTTAATTTATGCTCATTCAGGTGTGATGATCGCATAAAGCTCTTCTTACAAATTTCACAAGTGTGCAATCTTTTTCCTTCATGAGTAAGTTTATGCTGTTTCAGTGTCGATAGTCGACGAAAACTTTTATTACAAATTTCACACCTGTATTCTTTTTTGTCATCATCAACTAAATTATGTTGTTTCATGTTTCGTGACAAAGTAGAAATCCTCTCAGAAATGTCATACTTTTGTGGTGTTTTGTGGTTCTGAACCAAACTTCTGTCTTCCACCTCTGAATCTGAGGTACAATTTATTTCAGGTTTTTCAAGCATCTGTTGCTGTCTGGAGTTGCCCACTTGGTACTCTCTGCTAATACTAACACTATTATTTCTCCAGCCATTTTCCTCTGAATTTTTATTACTATTACTGTTTCTGCAGATTGATTCTGTATGCGACCTGAAATATTACAAACATGTATTAATTCTAATGTGTGCGCCCAAAGAAAGGAATAGAACTAGCTTCCACTTTTGAGTTAAATACTTTCAGTGACTTTGGCATGTGAACATGAATCTCTAGTGCTTTTTCACAGAGCATAGTAATCATTTTAAGGTAAGATACACCAATGTGAAAGTGATCATTGGTATCCTAATCCTACATTCATTTATTTAACCATCCAATAATAACCACACTGTATTTCTTTGAATCTGAAGGGAAAAAGTGCACATTCCATTGAGTTAAGCTACCCCTTATAAAATTTTGTCAACTCCTCATCCTCATCATAATCATCATCATCCTCTTCATCATTCTAAAACCAATTGTGGAGAACTAAGTGGTAATACATGCATCTACGCATAAACAGAACTCTAGCAGCTGTTATTGTTAATGACTTTCTTGACTGTTTTCTACAAAGAAGACATACATAAAATAAGCATGTAGTAAACGATAATTGCTAACAACAATACTTAAAACCCTGTGTTGGTGATATATAGAAGTTGAATACTGAAAACAATAATAATAATAATAATAATAATAATAATAATAATAATAATAATAATAATAATAATAATAATAATAATAATAATAATAATAATAATAATAATAGTAATAATATTAATAATAGTAATAATAATATTAATAATAGTAATACTTATACTACTAATAGGTACTACCACTACGACCACCACCACCACCACCACCACCACCACCACCACCACCACCACCACCGCCGCCGCCACCACCACTACCAATAATAATAATAATAATAATAGTAATAATAATAATAATAATAATAATAATAATAATAATAATAATAATAATAATAATAGTAATAATAATATTAATAATAGTAATAGTAATACTAATACTACTAATAGGTACTACCACCGCCGCCGCCGCCAATAATAATAATAATAATAATAATAATAATAATAATAATAATAATAATAATAATAATAATAATAATAATAATAATAATAATAATAATAATAATAATAATAATAATAATAATAATAATAATAATAATAATAATAATAATAATAATAATAATAATAATAATAATAATAATAATAATAATAATAATAATAATAATAATAGTAATATTTATTTAACATATAGACATAATGCAAGTATGTGTCAGGTATTGTCAAGTTTAAGTATTACAAGTTTCAATACAATACAAATACATTTACAATTATTTACAATTCGTCTAGTCTATATAAACATTTATTTACAAGATACTTTATTAGCTCCCTTTTGAAATGTTCTCCATGCTTCTCTTTTAAGGTACTTGGTATCCTATTATATAGCTTGGCACCATTCAGAAGTGGGTTGTGTTCAGTTGTGCTCTTATTTATGTGGGTCTGATGTATGTTGTTCTTGCCACGTGTGTTATAGTCATAATGCTGTTTGTTACAGTGTGTTGTATGCAAATTCTTTTTAATAATATACAGTACAACCTTATATACATATAATGAAATAACAGTAAATAACTTATTTTGTATAAAAGAGTTGTGACATGAAGTTTTTATAGCCTAATCCATACACTGCTCTTATACATTTCTTTTGTAATACCAAGAATCTGTTTAAATTGTGTACACTGGTGCTTCCCCATACTTCAATTCCATATTGAAGGTAAGGATATATTATACCAAAATATGTTATTTTTAATGAAGCAGTATCCAAATATTTTGAGAGACTCCTCAATAGATATAATCCTGTACTTACTCTGTTACACACATGGTCTATATGGGGATTAAATGAGAGGTTTTTTATCCAAAATTATACCCAGGAAATTAATTTGCTGTACTATTTCAATGATACTTTTCCCTACTTTTACCACGAAAGCACTTTCTGAATTCAATCTTCCATATTGAAAATGTAATAACTTTGATATAGTAGAAATAAGATTGGCCCGAGTACTGATCCCTGTAGCACGCCATACATAACTGTGTCATATGGTGACATATAATGCCTAATTGACCCATTGTTGTTACAGGTTATCACTGTGCTTTGTTTGCGATTTGTTAAATAGGATTTTAGTATGTCATGCATTTGCCCCTTATACCATAACTTTCTAATTTGTTCAATAATAAATTTAACTCAACGCTATCAAATGCTTTAGAGGAGATCCATGACAGCCGTACTCATAGAAAAATTCTTTCTAAAGTCATGCTGCGTTTTAAGTAATATGTTTATATTTATCTTAAGAAGTTAACCAGTCTTGAATTTAGAACCTTTTCAAATACTTTACTGAATACAGAGGTAAGAGTTATTCGTCTATAGTTAGTAATATGGCATCTGTCCCCCTTTTTAAAAATTGGAATTATGGTACTAATTTTTAGGGACTCTGGGAAAGTATTGTGTTCTATCGAGAAATTGATCAAATATACAATTATATCTCCAAGTTCATTTTTGCAGTATTTTAGTACTCTAGAGGAGATGCCATCCCAGCCACAAGAGTTTTGTTTTAGTTCACTGATTATTTTACTAATTTCAGTATTATTTCTAGGCATAAGATAGATTGGGTGTTCAACAGTATTTTTATGTTTATAGCTGATTGGGAGTTCTTTCGATGTATTGATCTCGTTTGTGAAGTATTGACTAAAGATACTGCAGACATCATTTGGGTTTATTACCTTTTGTCCATTAATTTGTAATGTTATATTTTTGTCCTCTTTCGCTATTTGCCTGTAATTATTTATGATATTCCACGCTGTTGCTATTTTATTTTCCGATTGACTAATGGAAGTGCTATAAACCTGGGATTCCTGCATAGTAAGTGCCTTGCGATATTCTTTTCTTAGTACTTTGTAGCAGTTATTATATATTTCTAATTCAGTCGCATGGTAAAATGTGTACATTGATTTCATTCTGTCTCTTAAATTCCTTATTTCATAAGTCAATGGTATTTTATGATTTGCTTTCTTACCAAGGCTCTTTGTCTTTAGTGGACAAGCTGTATTGAAATGCATTAACACTGTTTTGAAAAACATCCCATTTGCATAAAAATTAGAATATTAATTCTGAAGAATGTGCTTCATAATCTTTTGATTGCATCATCAGTTTCTTCCTCCAACTTACTCAATTGTTTATTTATATGATTACAGTTATTATCACTAGATTGTGGACTGTTTGCTATATCACTGTTATCTACTGGAAATAAAACAAATTTGATGATATATCATTTAGCAGTATTACAAAACTCAATGCCCAATCTTTGTTCTTTGAAATACATAAATAAATAAATAAATAAATAAATAAATAAATAAATAAATAAATAAATAAATAAATAAATAAATAAATAAAGTAAATAAATAAAATAATTTTCTCCAAAACTATTAAAGCTTATGTGTCCATTTAAATGGTTTAATAAGTTAAGAATTGATTTCATGATTATACTAACAAAAAATGATCTACAACAGCTCATTTACCTAGTTCTTTGTATTTAATATTTCTAAAATGCTCTTCAACTTTCCAAATGACAATAGTTCATCTTTCCAATCTAAATTTGCCCACAATCTAAACAGTTTAACTGATAAATACCATATTTTTGTTTCGAAAGTATCTTTCTTGGCAAAAACCTAACAAACTTTTTGTGTTGTATCTATCTTGGGAAACTAATATTATCTTTAATTGTTGTAAACTGTTTTAATTGCTCATACATAAGTATATTTTTAAATATGTGGTCATCTTTTACTTTTTAACTATGGAAACATCTGCTATACCTTTCTGATATTTCAATTTCTCACTCTTTCTGTCTATGAAATGAATGTAGAAAGCAGGTTTGATAATGTCTTTATATTCTCTGCTAAATTAATCTTTATTATGGGAGCCTGCCTATGTAGTGTGTCTGCCTCACATCCAAGAGATCCCGGGTTCAAATCTTGCTTAGGGTGAGTTATCTAGATTATGATTTTTCTGAGATTTTCCCTTATCATAGGAAGACAAATATCACGTAACTTTAAGCTCTATGAACCCATATTACTCTTAATATATTTTACCCAAATATACAAAAAACGTGATTCAAACGTTTGTGGCAATAAGCTCTTACAATGGGTATTAAAAAAAAAAAAAAAGAAAACCACAAATTTTCAAGCATGTTTGTCATATGCTGCACTCACAATTGAAGAAGTGCAAACTTGTAACATGGAATATTTTGTAAATCATCAATTTTAGAAATATAATTTTATACAGGTTAGGCTTCTTAATAATCTTTTACATTCTCTTGTAGTAAGCTTTGTCTAGATTTAATGATTTCCTAATTGTCCAAAATGCAACCAAATAAAGAGAATTGAGAGGTCTTTTATAGCAAATATGAGATATAAAATTTATTTTCCATTTAAACATCCCAAATATATATTGAAATTAAAACCATTATACATGTATTCAAGAAAATAAAAAGCATTAACTTAAATATACGTTGGAATTTATATTGTTCATAGGCACCTACATATATGGGCCTTCTTCCCACAATGTTAGCTTTCATAGGACCTCAAAACATGTATTTTCTATGAAATCTGCATGTTGAATTTTTGGATAGAATATAATGCTCCCAGTAACTACCATAGGTAAGCCAAACCATGTTTCTTCTCACACAGATACACCTTCTAACATCATTTTACTCAAGGTATCATTTTTTTCAATGTGTACTACATGCATACAACATGAGCACATTAATTAAGAAATTTGTTATAATCTTATTTTAAATTCATACCATTCAAATGTGGAATTAAAAGTGAATGCACTTCTGAAAGTTTTAACAAATTTTAGAGACTATAACCTTCACTTATCTTAATATCTGCTGAAAGTTCTTGATATCCAATGCATTTAAAAATCATGGTATATCATTGCTTCCACAAAATATAGTATAACAAATCTGTTAAATTTTTCTAAAAAGGATTTAATTCCAAATTATAAAAAATTTGGCATTTATCAATTTGGCTGCTTGGGTTGTGACAGGCTTTCTACTGATAATACTAAGTATCATTTGAAAACCAGAATAAACGAACATTTTAGAAATATTGAATATGAACACATTGATAAATCAGCTGTAGCAAATTATATTTGGTCATTATTATTTATTTATGCCAACAAGATTACTGCTGGTGTTTTTAAACACACAAGTCTTGTGTGGGCAATGTTTAAGAGGATGAATTAGAAACTGAAAAATTCAATGCCATAGCCGGGATTTGAACCACGGATCTTCCACTTATTGAGCGCCTGCTTTAACCACTAAGCTAACATGGCCAACTTGCCAGTACGACATTAAATTCCTCAGCTGATTCGTACTTTTTCCCGGTTAACCACAAGTGAATCTCACATCAGAGATAAATACCCCAAATTTTGTCGTCCGCTAACACCTCTGCAAGTCTGGCAGACAGCTGCAGAGAATCCTGAATGTGCGCTAGAGAGTAACACTCTAGTAGCACGTGGCGAATTGACAAAAGATTGTCACAGAGCGGACATAGAGGGGTAGGGTTCCTTTTAAATACGTAACCATGCAAAAAATTGCAGTGCCCTATTCTTAATCCAGTCAAACTCACCTCCTCGCGGCGAGATAAGCGATGGGAAGTTACCCAGCTTATTGGAAGTTCTTTCACTTCTCTAGGCTTATTATCGCGGAGAGCTCACCACTGTTCGTGCCAGGACGACACCACCGCTCTCCGCACTTCAAGCCTAAAGTCTTCCGAAGTAACATGTGAGATGCTAATACTGGGTTCTGTAGTTGCCGTCTTTGCTGCTAAATCTGCCATTTCATTCCCCCGCAAACCTACGTGACCAGGAATCCATGCACACACCACGTCAACGACAGAAACGTGTAAAACATGGAGGCATCCTGTATATGTTGTACAATAGGGTGGGGGTTGTACAACTGACAAAGGCTCTGCAGTGCACTAAGGGAATCGCTCAAAATCAGGCAGTCACCTAATTTACGACGGTGCCACATTCAAAACGGCTCGGTAAATTGCATAAAGCTCTGCAGTAGAAATGGAAGTACTATTTGGAAAACCGAAATTATGTTGTTCGGTTCCATAAACATAAGCACATCCAACACCGTTGGTGCTCTTTGACCCATCGGTGTAAATATATCGACGGTCAGTGTAGCCTGACAAAAATTCTAAAAAAACAAGTGCGGATACTTAAAATGGGCATCGTGGCCTTCTGGTGTACGGTCATTCCAAGAACTACATGGGGCGTGCGAGATAGCTTCTCGCCCTTGGCGAACATCCTAAGCAGTTCCACTGCAAGCTTCATTAGATATTGGAAACGAAACCCCGCAGGCTTAGGACTAAGGGTGCTATTCCTATATCGTTCTCTTAGCGTGGTGGTGAAAAAAAGAAGCGAACGTTGGGTGCTTAGGCATACATATAAGCGAGAAACTATAATTTTCCAAGAGAAACTCACGCTGATATTGCAGAGGAGGTTCTGCGGACTAGGTGTAAAGGCTCACCACTGGGCTTGTTGGAAAAGCTCCTATTGCAATGCGGATACCCCTATTGTGGACCACGTCTAATCTTCAAAGCACGGATGGTCGTGCTGACGAATAAACAATACACCCATAATCTAGCTTGGATCGGATCAATGCGCGCCATATTCGCAACAAAACTGTCCGATCCGCTCCCCACGATTTGCCATTTAGTACTCCATTAAATATTTAGGGAACGGTCACATCGTGCTCAGCTGTGCAATATGCGACGACCAACTAAGCTTTCTGTCCAAGATCAAACCCAGGAAGCGCGTCTCATCTGCGAAGGGAAGTAAATCTGGACCGAAACGGAGCGAAGGTGGTAATTGTCTCCTACGACGCCAGAAATTAACGCAGATTGACTTCTCAGTTGAAAAACGGAAACCATGTTTGGAGCTCCAATCTCTAAGGTTGTCCAAACATTGCTGCAGGCGCCGTTGTAAGAACGCCGTGCGCTGAGAAGTGCAATAAACAGCGAAGTCGTCTACGAATGACGAAACTCCAGGTGTAACACATTTCCAGATGCAGTTAATTGCTATAGCAAAGAGCGTGACACTTAGCACCGAACCCTGAGGTACTCCCTCCTCCTGAACAAAAGAATTAGAAAAAACCGCCGACCCTTACTCGGAAAAAGCGGTCCTTCATAAACTCCCAAATGAACAGTGGTAGGCGTCCACCTATATTCCAGGTATACACGGAACGTATAATCCCTTCTCGCCCGCACGTATCATAAGCCTTCTCGAAATCGAAAATATGCCAACGGTTTGACAGTTCTACATTGCCTATGTAGAAATGTTTGGTACACAAGATGGTCTACAGTTGAACGGCGTCGTCGAAAACCACACTGGATGTTAGTCAGTAGGTTATGACTTTCTAACCACCATACCAATCGTCCATTGATCATGCGTTCCATCACCTTCAAACGCAACTGGTGAGGGAAATAGGACGATAGCTGGAGGGAAGATGACGGTCCTTCCCAGCCTTCAAGATGGGAATAACGGTGGCCTCCCGCCAATTTTCTGGGAGTATACTGTCAACCCAAACACGATTATAGACCTCGAGCAGGAATGCCTTACCTTCAGGAGAGAGCTGTTGTAATATTTGTACACGAATACCGTCCAGTCCTGTTGCTGATAATCGCGAAGATTTAAGAGAATGTACTAGCTCCACCATGGTGAAAAGGCGATTGTAATCTTCTACGTTTCTAGACTGAAACGAGAAGCCTTGAGATTCTGCCTGAGTTTTAATTGGAAGGAACTCAAGGGAGTAGTTTTCGGAGCTAGATACTTGAGCGAAAGCACCGCCAAACGTATTGGCCACCTCAAATAAATCAACAACAGCTCCTTTGGCTGTTTTCAGTCCCGCAATTGGTATATGGGTCGTTTTAGCTGCTACACGCCTTAACCTATCCCATACAACCGAGGAAGCTGTGTGTCGGTTAAATGAAGCTACAAATTTGCTCCAAGATGACTTTTTGCTATCTTTAATGACTTGTCTGGACCTGGCGTGCATTTTCTTGTATTGGATTAGGTTACCCAAAGTAGGGTGACGTTGGAAAATCCTAAGAGCACGCCTTCGAGCACGAATTGCATTTAGACATTCTTTCGTCCACCAGGGACCGGGAAATCGACGGGGGTGTGAAGTCGCCCGCGGAATTGATAGTTCAGCAGCAGAGAGAATCGTCTCCGTCAGATGCTGTGCCAAATCATTCACTGAGTCGTGCTCGTTGTACGTAAAGACAGCCAACTGGGTTTAAAGTTTCCAGTTGGCATGGTCCAAACGCCATCTGGGCATACGTGTGGAACATGTATCTTGCGTTAAGAGACTAATGAGACATGGAAAGTGGTCACTACAGTGTAAATCAGAGATAACATTCCATTGTAAGGAGAGGTGAATAAACTGCAATATCAAGGTGCGAGAAACTATTGTAAGAGTCAGAAATGAATGTGGGCTCTCTAGTGTTGAGGAGAGCCAGGTTGCAACTGTCCAGGAAATCAGCGAGGGGATTGCCTCTCGCACAAGCGTGACTCGAGCTCTAAAGTGGGTGGTGCGCATTGAAGTCTCCCACCAACAGAAACGGTGTTGGCAACTGGGAAACTAGATCTTCTAAATCAATGTGCGAGAAGTCATGGGACGGAGGCAAATACAGATTAGAAATGGTGAAATGGATGTCTGGCAGTAGGATCCTTATTGCAACTGATTGGATATCAGACCATATTGGTACAGATTGCAAATATATGTTATCTCTCACAAGTATCATAGCGCCGCCATGTGCCGGAACACCCACTTCTGGTGTAACATCACACCGTACTGGCGTGTATCGCCTTAACTGGGAAGCGTTTTGAGGGCGCAGCTTAGTCTCTTGCAAATATGCGACCAGAGGTTCGTTTTCTTTAAGCAAAAGCTCAAGTTCTGGCCGCTAAGTTCTAATCCACGTTTGTTCCAATGTAGGATAGCCATATTAATATCTGTGTGGGATAAGTATTACAAGGTAACAGTACATTACCTAGTAGTAGGCGGTGGTCGGTTCAGTTTAGCCCTTTTGTGATCTTTTGGGCTTACACTCTTTTCAGCTTTATCCTGCCTCTTTTTCACTGGGTTTCTCCCAGCATAGGCAGGATCTTGTTGCATCTCCTCTACCGAGGAGGCGCGTCTCCCCATAGCAAACTTTGGTTCGAGAGCCTCAAACCGATTGCTCATGGATACCGGTGAAGATGATAGCCGCCGGTCTGTGTCCATTCCAGAGGAATCCTCAGAAGAGGATCTTCGAGGGGATGAACGCTGGCTCTTCTTTCCCTTTGGTATAATAGGAACAGACACGTTTTCTTCTTTGAGCAAGTCAGATTTTACATACTGTTTCTTGAATTTCTTCAGTGAAGCAACATAAATAACGGGCTCATTCTTGCCATTGTTATAGACTGGCAATTTAGACGGTGACCTTGTAAATGTTTTCTTTTCCTTTACGGACGTGGTAGGAGACGTAGATTTACCCGTAGATGTTGAAGGTTTTGGAACTGTTCTTGCTACGAGAATTGTTTGTGAAATTGTGGCCCCGGTTTTATTGCTGGCTTGTGTAGCGATTTCCCGCATCTCTACCGGCCTAGCTGCAACTGAACTATAGGTGCCGGACTTTGGAAGGGGGGGGGGGGCTGTCGGATACGCAGGAATTTCCGGGTTTCTGAGGACACCTCTTTGACTCGGATTTCCTGGATCGCCCTTTCGTGTATAAAACGGGGGCATTCTCGCGAATTAGCTGGATGTTCGCCACTGTAGTTCACACAGCTGGGAGGCAATAACATGAGCGTCGTGAATGACGGCTCCACAGTTGACGCAGGAAGCTGCTCTGTTACACAGTTCGCTTGTGTGTCCAAAATGGTTACACTTGAAGCACCTGATCGAGTTTGGGATGTTTGGCCTCATTTCTATTGCTTCATATCCTGCCTTAATCCTATGAGGGGGATCTACCCGATCATAGGTCAACAACAGTGTACGAGTAGGCTTGAATTCACCGCTTTCTTTGCGATGAACCCGATAAACACAGGCAACACCTTGATCTTCTAGGTTTTCCTTAATCTCTTCAACACTAAATCCGTCTAATACGCGGGTATTACCACACCGCGTGAGGAGTTAAATGTTCTATGAAGATCAACACGTACTGGATAGCTGGCTAACATATTTCCTTTTTGTATTTTAGCTGCCTGGTCTGCTGAATGAGCTTCAACCAGGAGCGTGCCATTGCGATATCTCGTGCTGGACCAGCTATCTTATCCAGGCCCTTCTGGATCACAAATGGGCTCACCGATAAAAACGTTTTTGCTTCCTCAGTTCTCGAAATAACCAAGCAGCGAGGACCACAAGACTCTGTTACTTCCTTTACATAGACTTCACTAATTTGTTTGTTTTGAGTTTTAGTAGAACTCATGGCGCATTAATCCTCCACCATTGCAAATGTCTCCGATGGCATGCTCACATCCTGGGCGCCACCACGGCTTAGGTGAGAGTCCTGGCTTGAACTTTGCTCACCCTAGAGTCTCACCTCTCAATGTACAGAGGGACCCAATCGCCTTCAGGAGTGCATCGGCTCATGCAATAACCCCTCCCCGGGACTGACCTTTATCAGCGGATACGAAAACAGATCCTACATAACCAGGGGCTGGGACTTACGCGGTTACCCAGTCACCCCTTGCGTCTCCCCATGCTCCTACAACCCGCGCGTAGGTTATCCATCAGACTGTGTATAGGGAGGTACCAGGTGGGAAGTCTAACACAAAAGTGGACCAAAGTTGATTGGGCGTTTGGCATGTGCCCTCTCACCCTTTATTTATTTTTTTAATTAACGTCCTCCAACATTGTGTCATATCGGATGAATGAACGAAATGAAATGGGTGAAATGATGTTCAAATGAGCCCGAGGTCCTTGGAGCTTCAAGTTACCCGACATTCGCCTTCTCAGGATAGGGAAAACCTCGGAAAAAACCTTACCCAGATAACTTACCCTAAGCGAGATTCGAACTCGCGACCTCTTGAACGTGAAGCAGACGCGCTAACCATGACGCTACCGAGGCGGGCTCTCACCCTTTAGAGGAACCCAATCGAGAGTGTGGTTCGGGGCACCGGGTACGCCAAACCCGTACCTACCGCTGGGGAGTACCTTTGGGGGAGTTTGATTTCGGAGTCCTCTTCTCCTAGATGAGCCGTCGACCAACACTACCGAGCCTCATCTACCAGTTTTGGAATGTTATTTGCTTCCCTTCAACTCTTGCCTACCATTGGTCAAAAATGAAAGTAGGCCGTCAGATTCGGCTACTGAGCCCCTCCGCCACGTCAAGGCGATATTCGGAGGGGTCAACCTCTTAAACATTGCCCACATAAGGCTTTAAAAACACCAGCAGTAAGCTTGTTTGCATAAATAAATAATTACCATCTAAAGGTTACTTAAACCTGGGACATTACTTACAATTGTAAGTCGCCCTTGAGGTATTTATCTCTGATGTGAGATTCCCTTGTGGTTAACCGGAAAAAAGTACGAATCAGCTCGAGAATTTAATCTTGTACTGGCAAGTTGGCCAAGGTAGCTTAGTGGTTAAAGCACCTGCTCGATAAGCGGAAGATCCGTGGTTCAGTTTCTGATTCAACCTGTTAAATTATATTTGGTCATTTAATCATGAAATAAATCCAGAGGTTAAATTGTTAAAACAATTAAATGGACCCATAGATTTAGCGTTTTGGGAAGATATTCATTTTGAAAAATAGGGATCAATAATGGAATTCTAAAATACTACCATCTGATTCCGTTTATAAATTTGTTTTGTTTTCATAGGTTGGTAATACAGAAATTTAAGTCATTTAACTTGTCAAGATGGCAACCAATATGAACAAGATTGATACTGATGATACATTAGAATTAATGTAATGTGAACTTTCAGCATATATTAAGATAAGTGAAGTTTATAGTCTGTACGATTTGTTAAAACCTTTAGAATTGTACTGCTTCATTGTTAATAGCTTCAATTTTTTTATAATGAATACATTTATTTATTAAATTATTTCAGGAGAAAATAACTTTTATTTTTTGGGGGATGCACAAACATTTTTTAAAATTGAACTAGTGATGAGAGAAGTCTACTTGAACATGCATAAAAACTGAGTTTGCTTGAAAATGGCAAAACTGAATGTATCTTCCATTTAATGAGTTAAGAACCCCTTGTATTTATTCATTTTGAGGCATTCAAATGTTCAGCATTGCCTAAATATGGGTCATATGTAGTAAGACATGAACACATAACTGGAAAAAAATAAAATCAGCTTTTTAATGATTCTTCATGTCATAGAATCTTTAAATGAAAATGCTATCATGATGCAGTCCTCCATATAATATGCTGTACCTCTTTCACAAACAAGTGTTCTGAAATCAAGACCAAGTAAATCTCTGTTTTACAAATTTCAGGTGTACTCACTTTTTCCCTTTACAAAGACTTCAAAACGTAATGCGAAGCTACTAGAAGCTTCAGATGAATAATGTGTTTCACCATCTCAAAATTTATACAGTTTAAGTAAACCTTTGATACAAACTTCAAGTGAGTGGTTCTTTGTCCTCATGAGTTAATTTATGCTGTTTCAATGAATTTCACATTTATTTGGTCCTTTGTCCCCATAAATTAGTTCATGTATTTTCATGTATGATGCTCGAGTAAAACTCTTGTTGCAAATCTCACTTCTGTGGAGTCTTTTTCCCTCATGAATTTATGCTCCTTCAGATTAGATGGCCAAGTGAAGCTCTTGCTGCAAATATCACATGTGTGAGGTCTTTTGCCCTCATGAATTAATTTATGATCTTTCAGGACTGATGCTCTAGAAAAGCTTGTATTGCAAATTTCACATTCATGTGGTCTTTTTTGCTTATGGGTTAATTTATGCTCTTTCAAATTTGATGGCCAAGTGAATTTCTTGCTGCAAATATCACAAGTGTATGGTCTCTTGCTCTAATTAATTTACGCTTTTTTAATTGTGGTGCTACTGTAAAGCCTTTACAGATTTCACATACATGTTGTCTTTACCCTCATGAACTAATTCATATTCTTTCAGATCTGATGATCGAATAAAGCTCTTGTGACAGATTTTGCACACATGCTTTGTTTTCCCCTCAAGGATTAATTTATGACGTTTCAGGGTTTGTGACTGAATGAAGCTCGTGTTACAAATTTCACAGTCTTTTCCATTCATGAATTAATTTGTCTTGTTAGGTTTGATGGTACAGGGAAGCACTTATTACAGATTTCACACTTGTGTGGTCTTTTGTTCTCGTGAGTTAATTTATGCTCATTCAGGTGTAATGATCGTATAAAGCTCTTCTTACAAATTTCACAAGTGCATAGTCCTTTCCATTCATGCATAAGTTTATGCTGTTTCAGTGGACAATCGAAGAAAACTTCTATTACAAGCTTCACACCTGTATTCTTTTTTGTCATCATCAACTAAATTATACTGCTTCATGTTTGGTGACAAAGTAGAGCAATTTATGCTTTTTTAATTGTGATGCTAATTTGAAGCCTTTTTTGCAGATTTTACAAGTATGTGTTCTTTTGCCCTCATGAATTAATTCATGCTTCTTTAGTTCTGATGGTTGAATAAAACTCTTCTCACAAGTTTTACACACATGCTCTCTTTTCCCCTCGTGAATTAATTTATGACGTTTCAGTGCGTGTAATCGAATGAAGCTCTTATTACACATTTCACACACATGCAGCCTTTTCCCATCATGGATTTGTTTATGTCTTGTTAGGTTTGATGCCAGCGTAAAACACCTATTACAGATTTCACACTTATGTGGCCTTTTGTTCTCGTGAATTAATTTATGCTCGTTCAGGGTTGATGATCGTAAAAAGCTCTTCATACAAATTTCACACGTGTGCAGTCTCTTCCCTTCATGAATAAGTTTATGCCGTTTCAGTGTCGATAATCGAAGAAAACTTTTATTACAAATTTCACACGTGTATTCTTTTTTGTCATCAATTACATTATGCTGTTTTACGTTTGGTGACAAAGTAAAGCCCCTCTCAGAAACATCATACTTGTATGGTGTTTTGTGGTTCTGAACCAAACTCCTGTCTTTCACATCTGAATCTGAGGTACAATTAGTTTCAGGTTCTTCAAGCATCTGTTGCTGTCTGGAGTGGCACTCTCTGCTAATACTAACACTATTATTTCTCCAGCCATTTTCCTCTGAATTTTTATTACAATTACTGTTTCTGCAGGTTGATTCTGTATGCAACCTGAAATATTAGAAATATATATTAATTCTAATTTGTGCACGCGAACAACAAAGGTACAGAATTATTCCCACTTTTGAGTTAAATACTTTCTGCAGCTTAGCCATACAAACATAAACCTTTAGTGCTTTCTCTCTAGATCTAAAAAGCTAATTATATTTTAAAAGTTTAACGTGTTTTATATATTTATATAAGCTTAGAGAGCTTTTAATGAGTTAAACATGGTTTGTTTTGAATTACCCAGTTCAAGTAATTCTCATATAATGTTGTACAATATAATTTTACAGTGATGTATAAACATAACCGGGAGATTCCAACTCAATATTTATTAAAAAAATGCGGTTGCAGATAGCTCAACAAAGTGCAGAAAATAGAAGGCCATCAATAAAATTGGCAACATTTCAAAAGTTGCTGTAATTCAGTATACTGATAAATAATCATTAACTACTGCATTGTTAATTTGGATTTCAGGTATACTGGATGTCAGCAATAAAATAATGCTGACATAAGGGAATGAAAGATTAAACCACAATAAATATTTGTGAAGGGGAAAAAAGAAAAACATTACAGCAGAAAGAATTTTCAGGCTGATTGGCTGTGGTCCATTAGATGATGAAGCACCTTACATCTCACCTGGCTCTCCATCAGGTATTCTAAGATAATTCACTCATGGCTGGAATAGCAAGAGTGGCGTCTGTTGTAGCAAGAGACCATCCACTTCCTCCTATTGGCTACACATCCACCAATTACAGTACGGCTTCCGTCCCAGTTTGTCAACTCATTTTATTTGGTTTAATCCCGGTGTTTTCCAACACAGGAATCTACATTTTGTGCATCCGTGCGGCACAATGGAGGGGCGCTGTCCAATGACATGGCCCACACTTGGAGGAAGGGAGGATCAGCGATGCAGTGTACCACATCCAATGACTGGTCCAAAATAAGATGCCACTAGCACTGGTTGGGGCAACTGCGATGAAAAGGGAGCAATGAGGCATTTGGCATGGAATATTTTTACAACCTAAACACCAAGCTTCCTTATGGAAGCTGATACGTCATGTTCCATGGGCTGACATTGCATTGCTATACTCTGTGCAGTTTATCTTGTCTCAAGCCTAAAGAAAGAGATGTTGAAAAGGGAAGTAAGTATTCACCCTCTGCCGTTGGTGTTATGGGGAAGGTGGGAGGGGCTTGATCTGCTCCATCCAACCAGTGGTGGATTGTGAACAAGTAGGAATAACTCCACCATCTGCACTCACGCTAAGTAGTACAACACTGAACACAACACAAACTGAGAAGCAGACTTCTGGTGTTTGTGACAACAAAATGTTTTCTACAACCACCCCTAACTTGCTAGTGGAAGTGACTTGACAGTTTTATGATCCTTGAGGCAAGTTAGCCCACATAAGGTATAGGGGGCAGTAACTTCTAGCCAGGTTGAAATCCTGATCATCAAGTTTGTGTGTAGAAGCAGGAGAAAAGATGTGAATTTGTGTGACCGAGGCCATACGTGGTGTATGGAAATAAAGAATAATTAAAAGGAAATGGAAGGATCATTTTGTCACAATATGGTAAGTTTGGTGGTCTTCTGAATGTATATCAGACACCTTTATAGCTTAAAAAACTGCAAGCTTCATTGTTAGATACATCACAGTGAAGAGAAATCTACTGAAAGTAGTTCATTTTACATAGTCAATGTCACACGAATCTGTATTGTAACTTCAAAAAAGCAGATTGGATCAAATGTAAAACTGTACTGGAACATAAATTTAAAGAACAAAGAAACTCACAGCTACATGACCAACCAGATCATTTGAACAAAAATGTCTGTAAAGTCATCCTAGAAACTGCAAAAAAACATATTCCTCGGGGAAGAATTAAAAATTTCAAACCCTTTTGGAACCCCTAGTTAGAAGAACTGAAAAAGCAAAGGGATATAGCTAGAAATACAGCTGAACAAACCAAAAACATATCGGATACACAAATATGGCGGAAGAAATGTGCCTCACTAAAAAAAGAAATTAATACTGCTAAAAAGAGTCACTTTAATAATTTCTTAGAAAAAATGGATTATAGGACAGATGGTAACAAAGCTCATAAGTTCATAAAAAATGTCAAGGATAGGAAAGAAAACAACAGCACACCTATCATACACAACAATAAAATATTAACAAATGATGCAGCCATAGCCGAAACATTCAATAAATATTATGCTAATTCACATAAAGTAACAAGAAATAATAAAAAGAAATGTAAAGAAATTAAGAAAGATTTGAAACAAGAAAGAGAATGTGATCCTAACACTCAGTGCAATATCTTTTTTCAAAATTTTAATATGCAAGAACTGAACATTGCAATAAATAATCTAAAAAACAAAGTCTCCTGGACCTGATCACATACATCCAGAGTTCATAAAAATCCTTGGAAAAACAGCAAAACAACAACTACTAAAACTCTACAATCTATCCTGGAAAACCACTGTACCTGCTGAAAGGCGAAAGGCAATAATTGTCCCACTCTTGAAGAAAGACAAAACAGCATCAGAAATAAAAAATTATAGACCAACAGCTCTTACTAGCATAATAGCAAAAGTGATGGAAAGAATGGTGTCAAACAGGTTAAATTGGTTTCTAGAATCAAAAAATTTAATTTCCCCATGTCAAGCTGGATTTAGAGAGTTCCACTCTACAAATGAACAAGTCCTACTTCTCAGTCAAGAAGTCAAAGACTCCTTCAATAGAAAAGAAGATAATTTATCAGTTTTTATTGATTTCCAAAGTGCATATGATTCTATATGCAGAACAAAACTAATAAAGAAAGTAAAAAAATAGGGATACAAGGTCCAATGTTTTCATGGCTATGTCATTTCCTAACACAACGCTTTATTGCAACCAGATATGGAAGAAACATACCTAAATACAAACAAGTACACCGTGGCTTACCACAAGGCGCAGTGCTCAGCACAACACTTTTTAATATATTTCTTAACGATCTGCCATAACAAATACAAGCATCAGGTGTGAAGTATGCACTATTTGCTGATGACTTAGTAATGTGGACTTCAAAACCAAAAAGCAAAAGTACAGAACTAGAAAAAACCATGCAACAATCCTTAACCAAATTACAAAGGTGGACCAAAGAAAATGTAATGACTGTTAATACAACAAAATCAAACTACCAAATCTTTTCACTAAGAAAAAAGCCACTAAAAATAAAACTAAGTTTTGAGGGTCAACAATTACCAGAAACAAAGGAAGCAAAGTATTTAGGAGTTACATTTGATACTAAACTTACATGGACCAAACAAATAGAAAATGTAATACAAAGAGCAGAGAGGCGCCTTTCAGTGTTAAAACGTCTAACAGGAATGAAGTGGGGATGTTCCAGAGCAACTCTTAACACAACATACAATGTATATATAAAGCCATTATTTACTTACTGCAGCAAAGTTCTTGTAACAGCAAACAACCAAACAATTATAGAATGTTGGAAAATCCTTACCCATCTAACAAGCACTTCAAAAACACCTAGTCTTCCAATGGATACCAGCTCACTGTGGATTGAGTGGTAATGAAAATGAAGTCGTTAATCCTCTTGCTCTCCAAGATTTTTCACTGATGGATGGGAAGGGCACTAGAAGTGGCCGAGCATATTTGATGGTCTTGGTCCATTTCCTCTTGCAGATCACATAGAGGACAGAGTGGTGAAGAATATATCCCAATTCTGTTTAAATGTTTTGCCAGACAATCATGTCCTGTAATCAACCTGAAGGTTGCAACTGCCATTTTACAAGGATACTCAGGAATTACTGGTTGAATGTTTGGTAGTTCCCATCTTTTATTTTCTGATTTTTCATACTAATATTTTGTAATAATTTTTTTGTATTCAGAGTTGACTAATCTTTTAGCTGCATAAAATGGTAGATTAACTATAGATTTCTGTACACTGCTGGTACCCTTTTTTGCAAGAAAATCAGCTTTCTCATTACCACTCAGTCCACAGTGAGCTGGTATCCATTGGAAGACTAGGTATTTTTGAAGTGCTGTTAGATGGGTAAGGATTTTCCAACATTCTATAATTGTTTGGTTTTTTGGTGACAACTTGGAAGTATAAGAGGTAGAACCGGAACTTAAAAATTCAATGCCACAACTGGGATTTGAACCACAGACCTTCCCGCTTGTCTGTGGTTCAAATCCCAGTTGTGGCATTGAATTTTTAAGTTCCGGTTCTACCTCTTAAACTTAGCCCACACACGGCTTGTGTGTTTAAAAACACCAACAGTAAGTTTGTTGGCATAAATAAATAATAACTTGGAAGTAATTGCTATAATTGCTGCCCTGGAATCTGAGAGAATAACTGCTTGCTGAAAATGTGAAATTCTATACAAAAGATTTTGTAGGGCCATCTGAATTGCTTCAATTTCTCCATCAAAGTTTGTAGTTCCATAACTTAAAGATTTGCAATAGGAAAAGGGGTGACATGTGACTCCAGCCCCTGCTCCATCTCGGTTTGATATCAATGATCCATCAGTATAAATATGGAGCTATTCATGTTCCGGAAATCTAGTATGGATTTTCTCTAAAGCCAATAATTTTAGAACACTAGTTGGAATATCACTTTTCTTAATTTCTTCTGTCAGGTAAAAATAATATGTAATGTCTAATGTTTTTGTCAGATTGACTTTATAGATGAAGTTTTCCTTTCAACTAGGAAGATATACATTCCTCTTGATGTCTTGAATTTTGGACAGAAAGCTCTCCTGAGTCTTTAACGTATGTGTAAAATTTCTCTTGTTCCATGTACTGAGTGGGAGTCTGATCAACTTTTCGTGTGGAATAAGAGCTGCTTTTTCTATTTCATATTCAAGGAGTTGCTGGTTGGTTAGTATTTCCATAGCTGGTATTGGTATGGTTTTGACAGCACCTGTAATCAGTTTCAGACTTTGGTTTTGAAGGATTTTCTTTTATATATATATATATATATATATATATATATTTTTTTTTTTTTTTTTTTTTTGTATTTGCTGCTACATGAACTTTGCTGCAGTAAGTAAATAATGGCTTTATATATACATTGTATGTTGTGTTAAGAGTTGCTCTGGAACATCCCCACTCTATTCCTGTTGGACGTTTTAACAGTGAAAGGCACCTTTCTGGTTTGTATTGCATTTTCTATTTGTTTGGTCCATGTAAGATTGGTATTAAATATAACTCCCAAATACTTTGCTTCCTTTGTTTCTGGTAGTTGTTAACCCACAAAATTTATTTTATATTTAGTGGTTTTTTTCTTAGTGAAAAAATTTGGTCATTAAGTTTTCTTTGGCCCACTTTTGTAGGTTGGTTAAGGATTGTTGCATGTTTTTTTTCTGGTTCTGTACTTTTGTTTTTTGGTTTTGAAGTCCACATTACTAAGTCATTGACAAATAGTAAACACTTCATACCTGTTTCTTGTATTTGTTGTGGCAGATCTTTAATAAATATATTAAAAAGTGTAGTGCTGAGCACTGCACCTTGTGGTTAGCCACAGTGTATTTGTTTATATTTAGATATATTTCTTCCATATCTGGTAGCAATAAAGCGTTGCATTAGGAAATGACATAGCCATGAAAACATTGGACCTTGTATCCCTATTTTTTTACTTTCTTTAGTAGTTTTGTTCTGCATATACACACTTTTGGAAATCAATAAAAACTGATACATTATCTTCTTTCCCATTGAAGGAGTCTTTGATTTCTTGACTGAGAAGTAAGACTTGTTCATTTGTAGAGTGGAGCTCTCTGAATCCAGCTTGACATGGAGAAATTAAATTTTGTGATTCTAGAAACCAATTTCTCCTATTTGATACTGTGGGAAGAGCAGTTTATGGGGTTTAATGAAAACATGCATATTTGTACAAAGTTCATTTAGATGTGTTTTACATTGTTTCCTGGGTTACCAAAGACATATCTAAAAGGTGTTACATATCTGCTGCAGAGGGTAGCACAATCTATAATCTTTACCCAACACCAACAGATGGCGTAAGAGTCTCTTGTCCGACATCCTCCCCACCCTGGTCTACCTCCAGGGGTATGACCAGTTGAACTGGCCTTGTGACACGACGTCCTTCAGGTGTGCTGAGGATCATAGTCCGTACCATTCCATCCCGTCCTTCCAGAAGATCTCCGATGCAGGCTTTCTTCCAACTTTGCCATGGACTCATATCTTCTTGGAGTAGCACATCTCCTATTCTTAACTGTGTGCATATCTTCGGGTGTCGTACTTGATGGAAACTCTTTAGGAGCATCTTGTACTCTTGGCTCTCTTTTCAAAAATTATCTGCCAGTCTCTGGTGCAGTCTGTAAACCTTTGACAGTTCAGTCGATTTTGGAGGCTCTGGTCCCGTCAGCAACATTGTTAGACGTTCCCCCACTAGGAAGAGCACAGGTGTCAGAGCATCCTCGTCATCTTGAGTGATAGGCCTCGAGTTCAGTGCGGCTTCTATGTTCACCAAAATGGTACACAGCCCTTCCTCATCCATGCTGGAGCGTCCCAGAACTTGTGCAGGCATCTCTTGGCAGAATCTACCATCCTCTCCTACCATCCTCCCCACCAAGCCGCACATGGCGCAATGAATTTCCAAGTGATACTTTGGTGGGCGGCGTATTGGTGCACCTCACTGGAAGAGATAGCTGTCCAGACATCTGTGAGCTCCTTGTTGGCTGCATGAAAGGTACGAGCGTCATCGCTGTATATAGTGTGAGGGATAGCCCATCTGCCCACAAACCTTTGTGATGCCAACATAAACTTCAGCACACTCATGTCACCGGACAGTTCCAAGTGTACAACTCTTGTTGTGGCGCAGGTGAACAAGACTATGTAACATTTCTGTACACCAGATCTAGTTGTCGAGTACAGGGGACCTGCAAAATCGACTCCCATTACTCCAAACGGTCTGCTGTTACACACTCTGTCCATTGTTAGAGGAGCTTCCATTTGTTGATTGGGCATACTTCTTGATATTTTACAAGGAAGGCAACGACAGATTACCTTCTTTATTGTTCTTCTTGCGTGGAGAATCCAGAAGGACGGAGTTCTGACAGTATTATTCTCACACCTAGGTGATGCAGTCATATGTGTGTCGCCATAATGATGGTGCTGAGTTTTTAAAGATTATACTTTGTGTTGAGCTATGAGATTCTTTTTTCTCTATCCCAGGTCATGGTACAGGGTGAAATGAACGAACACAGGATGTAACTTCACTGTATCTCTTTTATTTACACTTTTCGTTGAATATTACACTCGTTACAATTTAATTATCTTTCCTTGCACCTGTATATACTTTCTTCACAGTCTTTTCCCTTTATTAAATATTTTAGAGCCACATCTACACGCATTACAAAAACGTGTCTTCACTTTCCAAGTTCAGAGACGCTATTAACTAAAAATTGGCACCTCTTTACATATTACTTTTTGTATTAATGCGCGTATGCGCTCATTTTGCCGTGAAGTACACTTTGAAATCCTCCTACGCTAAATAGTTCCTGTAATGTTAGGGCAGTGATCTTTATCTATCCTCCCTACACTTTTAGCATTAAATATATATGGTTCTTATATTTATACATATTAAATTTGAAGATGCAATTTAACATTTATGACATTTTTAAAGAATTCTTATTTGCAACAATTGAAAAAATAGCAATACGTTTTCATTACTCAACTAATCCTTACCAACATGAAAAACAATCTACATTTGTAACAAATATTTACATAAATGCTTTCCTTTCGGTGTCTAACCATATATTCTGTCTCAATGAGAAGATGTGCGAAGTGGTGATTGCCCTCAAGTAAAAGTGGGTGGTGTTCTTCTCTGGAAAGACCAGAGAATTGTAGGTGACCTCCAACTTGAATAAGCCCTTCATTAAGAAAAGGGTTGAACTCCATTTTAGAATCTTGTGGCAGAAGGGTGTTATCTGAGAGAGCAGCCATTTCAGCTGGGAAGTATTCGTATTGGATAGTTTTGATCCAGTAGTCTCTAGCGGCAGTTAATTCAGCTGCCGTGAGTTCACCGTTTGGACAAGTCCTGCAAAGTAATGCGTCTTTGAGCTGGAGGACCCGAGCCGTGACTCGGAGTAGCTTCCAGTATTAGCTGAATCAGTGAGCGTTGATTAATTGTTCTGGAACATTAATGAAGAGAACCTTTGGTGCTGTGTTCTTTATTTCACAAAGAGCATCAGGAACAGTAGTTCTAGGAGATTGTTGGGGCCACTGTGAAGAGCAATGTGAGAGCCAGGGCAGCCCATGCTACCAAAGTCCTGAAGTTTTCAAACTAGCAGGCATGGATCCTCTCGTTAGTAAGTCTGCAGGATTTTCCTTGCCTGGGCAGTGCCTCCATTGCAATGGAGAAGTGGAACTCATTTCTGTGACTCTGTTACAAATGTTTTCCACTTATTTGGGTCACTTTGTATCCAACTGAGTCACAGTGGAGTCAGTCCAGAGTTTTGAGTGGGAAAGTTTGACACCTTGTAGTAGTATGTTAGAAGTCTGGCACTCATCAAAGCAGCTAGGAGTTCAAGTCTTGGGAGCATGACCTTCTTGACAGGTGCGAGTCTAAATTTGCTGCACATTAATGCAGCTGTGATGCGGTTGTTTTTCTCATTTGTAACATACACTGCTGTCCCATACGCCTGTTCTGACGAGTCATAAAAGATGTGTATAAATGATGGATATTTCTGCTAAGTTCCTACCCATCTAGGTATATTCATGTGAGATAGATACTGTAAGTTTTTATACCACGTGTTCCAGCAGGTAGCAAGCTCATGAGGAAAGAGCTCGTTCCACCGAAGGCCACGCTTCCATGTATCTTGGAACAGAATTTTGCCAATAATGGAAATTGGAGTGAAAAGTCCCAAAGGATCATAGAAACTTGTAGTTACTTTCAGTAGATGTCTTTTAGTCACCATAGCTCCTTGCACCTTCTCAGATATTTCTGGTTTCCCCAATAAGAATATATCAGTCTCAGTGTTCCATGAAATTCCCAGTACTTGAGCATCTGATGTTACGTCCCGTCCTTCTGTCTTCTAGATGCGCATTAAATGCTCTGAATTCGTAGCCCCATTTTGCTATGGGAAGGTGGATTTGCTTCATCATGGAGTTTATGTCATAGTATATGGCAACAACAGTGTTCTCATTTTCAGCTCCAGCCGCAAAGTCGTCCATAAAGGTGTTCTTATCAATGAGAAGTGCTGCTGTCGGAAATTGTGTCTCGTACATTGTTGCCAATTCTCGCAGTGTTGCCGAGAGTAAGAACAGACTACTTGTGAGTCTGAAGGGAAGCCTCTCCTTAGTGGTGATGTGTTGTCCAGATTCAGTACTGGTCGTCTTGTACCAGAGGAATCTTGTTAAGTCTCGGTCGTCGGGATGCAAGACCAGTTGCAGAAATGCATGTTTTATGTCGGCAATCACTGTAAAAGGCTGCAACCTGAATTTGATAAGCATTTTGAGTATTTTGGAAACAGATTGGGCCCCATCTCCAATGTGTCATTAAGAGAGGGGGCGTTACCTTCAAGGGATGAACTGTCAAAAATGATGCACTACTTAACAGTCCCTCGTTTTTCTTTCTTCACAATGTGATGGGGAAGGTAGTATGTTTCAGAAGATTCCTGGGTAGGTGCTAGTTCCACGTGTTCGTTTATGATGTAATCTAACATCTGAGTTTCATACGTGTGTCTAAGGGCTTTATTTTTCTCTAGTTTCTTTTCCAGACTCTCCAAACGTCTTTCAGTCAGTGTAATATTGCTCGGTAGTGATAGTGTCATCTTTCTGGGCAAACGAACGACGCGCCATTCAAACAAGTATGGGTCATGGAACTCCTGTAAGATAGTGTGATCTCTGGTGTTGACAGTGTGTACTTGTCCTGCGGTTATGCCAATGGCTTCTAAGTCCCAAAAGTTTCGGACGATGTCTTCACACATGGGTTGACTAAGCTAAGAATTTATGAAGTTCACAGAGGCACAGTGCGTCGACTGTCCAGTTTCCGCTAAGGATCCACCCTAATTTCGAATGGAAGCAATACCGTCGAGGGAGATATGCGCATCGGGGAGGGGTGTTTCACAGTCTTCCAATAGTATTCTGCACCGATAAGCATCTCAATCGGCAAGACTTCGTGTCCGTCCGCAGGATCCGCTAAGTGCAGTTTCTGAGTTAAATGGGTGTCTCTAGGAAAAGTGTGGAGCTGGGAAAATGTATGGGTAGTTTCGAAGGCAGTGAGTGTACTTCGAATTTATTTTTTGGGTTTCTAATGTTTACTCGAGCAAACCTGCGTGAATTTGCTGGTAGTGGCTTATTGACTACGATTTCCAACTCCAGTGCTTCTATTAGTGTTTTGCTAACGAAGGTCGCCTGGCTGCCGCAGTCCAACATACAGCGAGTCATTTTACTTATTCCCGTGGGTCCTATGATGAGCACACGTGCCGCGCCGTCTGTAGTGTATCCGACAGGAGTAACGCCAATATTTCCTAGAACTATAGGTTCTGGCTGAGGTTCGGCGGATGCAGAGTGCTCGGATTCGTAACACACGGACCGGTGGTGGCCTTTGCTGAAAAGAGAGCAGGAGACTTCCCCTCTTACAGAGGAAGCTAATGTTGCTGGACTTCAATGTCTCTATGCGTCGACTTACACTTATCTTTGTGCACTCCTGCGCCCAGTGTCCCTTCTGTTCTGTTTGCTTCTGCTTTTCTCCAAGTTTTGCGTCAAGTCCTCCCTGACTTGGAGTTGATAGAAAAGATGGCAGCCGCTGGCACGTTACTGGAGGAGTTAAAATATTTACCACGGATCTTTCGTGCCGTCAATGCTCCGTCAACCTCCTCTCTCAGAAAGTCCATGAGTTTTATAATATCACTCTCAGATGACTGCGATCTCTTCCCATTTATAACCTATTTCCTGCACATTGCATCAGGAAAAGCGCGTAAAATTTTAGGAGCAAGCACCCGCCCGTAGCCATTCACGTATTCTCCCAGGGAGCGGAGTTCTTGGATGCGACTGTTACATTCAATAAAGGTGATATTTAATGTTTCTGGTCAGACAAACTGAATAGGTATGTCTTCCAGGTTGTCAATAAGCGATTGAATAATGCGGTTGCGATCGCCGCAACGCGCGTGTAGTATTTGTTTTGTCTTCATACGTGGCAGCGGTGATCGAAATGCCGTCAACAAGTAGCTTCGGTTCCCCTTCCAAATAGCTTCTTGAAACACGTGTTTATTGATAGTGGACAGAGTCATGTTAGTATCAACTGACCATTCGAATTGCTCCCAGAAGCGAGGCCAGCCTTCAATATCCCCTGCGAAAGGCTCTAATTTTATAGTTGGAAGTTTCACCGATGTTAATGGGTTCCTCACGGGAGAAGGCACTGAAGTGTTGTTGCAGCGTCAGCTGGGCAATATAAGACGGTAGTCTCTTCTCGATCTCCTTTCTGGCCTTTTGGATCGAGCGTTTCGCCTTGTCTATATATGTATTCCTCATACACCACGATATCGGTTTCGTATTCGTCATCCGGCTCGGCATCGTGAATAGCATCATCTTGCTGCGAGAGCAGCGACAAATGTTCCTTGTATAGTTCCAATGTGCTCCGAGAAACCGTAATGCTCGAGTGATGTTTTTCCTTTCCCTCGTACTTTTCCGTTTCAAGTTGTGGAGATCGCATTTGTGTCTGTTTCTCCGTTCATGTTGCGTAATAAGAAGATATTTGATGAAATAGTATGATGACTGCCAGCAGTTTAAAATTCACAATAAAATATCACAGACTTACCGTAAATGTAGTTTATTTCTCTGTGCACCTGTTTCAGTGACGATTCTCGTCCCAAATCCCGACGTTTCGGCACCAAATGTGGGAGAGCAGTTTACGGGATTTAGTAAAAACACGTTTATTTGTGCAACGTTCATTTACATGTGTTTTACATTGTTCCCTGGGTTACCAACGGCGTATCTAAAAGGTGTTACATATCTCCTGCAGAGGGCAACACAATCTACAGTCTTTACCCAACACCAACAGATGGCGTAAGAGTCTCTATTGTCCGACAGACACCATTCTTTCCACCACTTTTGCTATTATGCTAGTAAGAGCTATTGGTCTATTATTTTTATTTCTGATGCTGTTTTATCTTTCTTCAAGAGTGGGACAATTATTGCTTTTCGCCATTCGGCAGGTACAGTGGTGTTCCAGAATAGATTGTAGAGTTTTAGTAGTAGTTATTTTGCTGTTTTTCCAAGTTTTTTTATGAACTCTGGATGTATCATTCACCCATTGGTGTTTGAAGAACACGCATGTTTTGTTGGACACTGGTGGAAAGACGATATCCAAGCTGACTCGCCGGAACAGAAGATCCCGTGCCGACTAGTTGGAGTGCTTCAATACAAATCGGTGGATTGCACATGAGCTTCAATCGACGGACTAATATAATTATATTAGTCAAGACAACCGGTGTAGCTCTAAAAGGGGCTTGGAGAGCAAGCTTTAGAGCTCATCCAAGGCAAGCTTTCCCGGAGTGGTATCAAGAGCTACAGGTAACCCCTCTTCTTACTACTCTTCTACTATATTTCTGTTTTCCTTGACTGACCAACAGACTGACGACTCACGAGACAGCGGGCTCACAAGACCAAAGGTCGACGGCTTCTGGCCTGAAATCTCCGAAATGGCTAGCAAAGGCGCCGCCCTAGAGGAGGTCCGGTCCTCTGTGAGTAGCCGGAGGGCAACCGCGATGACTGCTGATGATGGACAACTTCCATCCACTTCATCTTCTGCAAGATCCATCTCTCCTGGAGCAGCGGAGTCCATTAGAAAGCGCACCAGGACTGACGTACAAAAGCGTAAGAGCTCTACTCCACGCCACTTACCTTTGGCAGAACTAGAGAGCCTGTGTTATAAAGAACATCTTCCCGACTCTGACTCCGAGTCTGAAATGGAGCTGGGGGAGTTTACGGTGGTGGAAAACCGTAAACGAGGACGAAAATCCCCAAATAATATGATGCAACAAACACAAATTTTTGACTCACCCCTAACCAAAAGGGGGACAAGACTTCCGCCAATCATAGCGGACGTTTTCCCAAACCACGTCCGGGTCATGCGCCTATTGGCTACCCGCCCCAAGGAAACTTTCGAGGCTAAACGCAAGCCAAAGAGCGTGCATATATTAACACACAGCATGGCTGATTTTGAAACTGCCAAGTTGATACTACAAGAACTGAACATCACGTTCTAATCGTATTCGCCACAACGCCCTCATATAGAACGTCAGTAACCAGAGGCCTAGACTCTGAGTATACCCCTGACGAAACAAAAACGGCGTTACATGAAGAATATGGTATAACTGTCAACTCGGTGGCACAGCTCAAGAGAACTGTAAACATCGAGGGGGGACCAAACAAAGTACCAATGCGATTATTTTGGTCGTACTTGATAAAGTGCGTGGCCAAAAAACTCAGCCCATTGACACTGTCCACAAGCTCATTTTTACTGTCGTAAGAGTGGAACGCTATTACGGCAGAGAGGGACCAGTGCAGTGCTATAGATGCATGGGTTACAATCACTCCAGCATGATGTGTGAGCGTAAGCTAACATGTTTGCGGTGTGCTGGGAACCACTTGCTAGAGGACTGCACTAAACCCAGGGACGAGTGCAAGTGTGCTAACTGCGACGGTACACACGTAACAAGCCCCCTGCACCAAAACCACGCAGGAAGAGGAGGAACAGGAAACATAACAAGGCGAGCAAATCTTCTGCTCCCAATGTAGTGTTGGAGCCAAAAGCTCCTGAATTACCTACTGATCCACCTGTAGAGGTGGAGTCTATACCCATGGATAGGGATATACCGTCCATCCAAGTTACACCACTGCCTAACACGGCGACAACCTCCTCTACATTTGCAACCATAACACAGAAAGACCTGGAGGAATTTCACTCACTATCCTCGTGGTTTGGGGATTTCATCAACAAAGCACTACCTGCATTTCGAAACTGTAAGCTGCAGATGAATAATCCTAATTTGACCCCCATGCAGAAGCATTCAATCTTGCCTCAGACATTGGAACAGCTCTATCCCAACTCAGCCCAATAATGGCCGGATGACATGTCCGGAGACCATTTAGAGCTGCGATTTGGAACGCTAACGGACTACGGAGTCACTACCCAACCCTCACTGAGCTTTTACAGTATTTCGGAATTGACATTCTGATGGTCTGTGAAACTCATTTGGATGCTGCCACCAACTTCTCCCTGCCTAATTACGTCATCCATCGGTCTGATCGGGTTGACCGACAAAGGGGAGGTACAGCCATTTTCATTAAAAACCATATCACCCATAAATCTTTCCCTCTTCCACCTCTTCAGCATGTAGAAACCTGTGCCATTAGGCTATCTTTAGGTGGTTTAGATACATTGCTGATTGTGGCATATGACCCCCCTGACCATCGCTTCTATGAAGCAGATTACATGACACTTCACCCTGTGGTCTGCATTGCAGGTGACCTTAATGCAAAACATGCCAATTGGCATAGTCGTGCCACCAATGCGAAGGGGCGAGGACTATTCCGCCTTATAAGCGGTAACCCAAGCCTCATTGCGCATGGACCGAGAGGGCCCACTTTTCATCCTGCCCAAGGGAGACCGGACGTGCTAGATATCATGGTCACTAAGAACTTCCCATTCCATATAGACCTCACGACAGTCAATGAACTGCATTCTGACCACGATCCAGCTTTAGTAGATTCAAATGTTGACATGTCAGCGTTGGTAACTCCTGATTTGACCTACGAGGTAGACTGGGATGCAGCCATCCTTGAACTGAACCAATCAGTGGATCCCAGACCGCGTATCGATTCTATCGAGACAGAATTGGCGACCACTGCATTCTCCCGACACATATTCAAATGTGGTACGAGGGCACACTTACCGCATTCCATGCCATACACCTAATCCCACAACCATCCCAAATGAACTCCGACTGTTGGTAAGAGCTAAATCAACAGTTCGGAAGCTATGACAGCGTTTCCGCCATCCCAGGTTGCAGGCTATTTATCTGCGATTTAAGACCCCGGCCAGGCGCCTCTTAAGCACACATCGCAAAGAGGCCTGCGAAAACACCATGAGGAATGTTAACCTCTCAGAAAAGAAGCCATGGCGTATAATTAAATCCCTGAGAAGGGACAAAACGCTACACCAGTATCCTATACATGGCACTCGCGGGAGATTATCTTTCGAACCGCAAGAGAAAGCAGCTGACTTCGCGGACCATTTAGAGTCCCAATTCGAGCCCCGAGAGGACATAGAAGACGAGGACTTTTCTGAACTCGTGGAAGCAATGGTGGATTACCTCTATGAGGACCCACCGCCACCACACGAAGCGGTCTACATGCCAATGTCACCCCAAAACAAGTTTCCTCACAAATTAGGTGTCTTAAACCCAACAAATCCGCTGGACATGATGGTGTAACGACACATATGTCACAACACCTACCTCGTAAAGCCATTATCCTCCTGACGAGGATTTACAATGCCTGCCTGCATCTTCGACACTTCCCTACTTCTTGGAAAGAAGCGAGGATGATTTGCATATTAAAACCAGGCAAGGATCCCATGTTTCCATCAAGTTGCCGTTCTATCAGCTTACTCCCAATCATTTCCAAAATTTTTGAAAGACTACTTCTGTCCCGCCTAACCCCTCTCTTTGAGGAAAGACAGCTCATCCCGGATCATCAGTTTAGGCTTCCGTCAAGGTCATTCCACTACCTTACAGCTCCTGCGTCTTGTTGAGAAAGCTGCCCTGGGTTCCCAGGAAAACTTCAAAACAGTCGCAGTACTCCTGGATGTGGATAAGGCCTTTGCAACAACATGGCACCAGGGCCTACTGTACAAACTCAGAGATACAGATCTCCCTTTCCCTTACCTGTCCCTCATAGCCATTTTCCTTCGGGACCGCACCTTCCGGGTGCGAGTGGAGGGTAGGTTATCAACAATCAGACCAATAGCGGCTGGAGTGCCGGAAGGCAGTGTTCTGTCGCCACAGCTCTTTGCTGCCTACATGTCGGACTTCCCCGTAGAACCCAGCACTGTTACATGCCAGTATGCCGATGATGTCCTCATACTGGCCCGTAACAAAAATCTACGTTACTGCCTCCCCCCATTACAAAGGCACCTCGACGCCATCGATAGATGGAGTGAAAAGTGGAGGATGGCCATCACTCCGCAGAAAAGCTCTGCTTTACTGATAGGTAAAGTTAGAACCTGTAGGCCAGATAGGGACCTGAGACTAGGTCGCAGGAGAATTCCTTGGATCAACACCGCCAAGTACCTCAAAGTATAACTTGACCGAGGACTTACCTTCACTAAACATGTTACAGCTAAAGCTGCACAGGGCCATGGAGCTCTGGGAAAGCTGTATCCCATCTTAAGATCTACAGTGTCCACACGTCTCAAACTACGCTTGTATCATGCAATCATCCCTCCCCTGATCCTGTATGGATGCGAGGCTTGGGGATTCGTGGTTCAAACCACTATCCGTAGACTGCAAGTAGTGCAGAACAGGGCTCTTAGGATGCTCTACGATACTGACCGTAGATTCCCTTCCCATATCCTCCATACTCATTCTGGCATTTCATACATTGTGGATGTTGTGCGTGAAAGAGCCCGTTCAATGTATGCTAAACTTACGCCACACCCTAACCAGCTGGTCAATACCCTGGGACAATATAATCACCATCTTCCTAGGAGGCGCAAAAGCTATCGTTTACCCAAGGATGTCTTGGGTTAATTAGCTCTGCTGCTACCTCATTACACCAAACATTCCATTGCATTATCGGTTTCTCACTATCCGACACTGCTCGACCTGCTAGTTACACAAGCTGGCCGGCTAAGTGTGCAGAAATGGGCACTGGGTGCACTAGGATAGATAGACATTCTGACCGCACTCACAACCCAAGTCGAAAGCAAGAGAGTTACTAACCACCACCATTAGTTGACATTGACATAAAGCTTGTGATAAGACTCCGTCTTATATACCTCACGGGTAAATCCGTACTAAACAGATAGGTACCGTGGGCATACATCCCCCCGGGTAAGCCCGAGCGACCTGATTTGGCTCTTGGCTCTGGATGTATGTGATCTGGTCCAGGAGACCTTTTGTTTTTTTTATTATTAATTGTAATGTTCAGTTCTTGCATATCAAAATTTTGAAAAAAGATATTGTATTGAGTGTTAGGATCACATTCTCTTTCTTGTTTCAAATCTTTCTTAAATTGTTTACATTCCTTTTTATTATTTCTTGTTACTTTATGTGAATTAACATATTTATTGAATGTTTCGGCCATGACTGCATCATTTGTTAATATTTTATTGTTGTGCATGATAGGTGTGCTATTGTTTTCTTTCCTGTCCTCGACATTTTTTATGAACTTATGTGCTTTGTTACCATCTGTCCTCTAATCCATTTTTTCCAAGAAATTATTAAAGTGATTCTGTTTAGCTGTATTAATTTCTTTTTTTAGTGAGGCACATTTCTTTTGCCATATTTGTGTATCTCATGTTTTTTTGTTTGTTCAGCTGTATTTCTAGCTATATTTTTGAGTTATTCTAACTGGGGGTTCCAAAAGGGTTTGAAATTTTTTATTCTTCCACGATTTTTTTTTTTTTTTTTCCCCCTTTCTAGGATGACTTCATAGAAATTTTTGTTCATGTGATCTGGCTGGTCATGCAGCTGTGAGTTTTTAATCAAGGCTTCAAGGGTGATCAGCCATGTCAATGTTGTTTCGTATGTTCAGAAATTAATTAGTGACAATATTTACAGCCAGACATTAAATGTAACATTCACGAAAAGTGCTAGAATATCCGAATAGATGCAGTTATATTTTTTGTGTGGAAACAACCGGAAAATTTATGACTATAAATTTTTGTTAAAAAGAAAAAAAAAAAAGAATATATATATAGACATAAGCTCCACAAACTTGAAGAGTGAAATATTTAAGTATGGCCTCACATTTGAAGCTGAACATTAAGTATAAGGAACTTCATTGGCTCAACCAGAGGGATTCAGAACTTGATGTACATGGCAAATTACAGATACATAAACAGGTCTTTGTACTAGTTTGGACCTAGAGGATAGAACTCTGGGACTGCACAAGAATACCAAACGCACAGACTTTATTGCAGTAAGAGAAGAACTTAAATGTGGAAGAAATGTGACATCGATCCAGCCTTAGAGTCAAACAGAAGATTTTGCATCCCTCCATGTTGATGTATCATTCAAATAACAATAAGTACAATAATAATAATAATAATAATAATAATAATAATAATAATAATAATAATAATAATAATAATTACAATAACAACAATAATAACAATAACAATAATAATAATAACAACAACAACAATAATAATAATAATAATAATAATAATAATAATAATAATAATAATAATAATAACAACAGTAATAATAGTAATAATAATATAATACAAATCAAACTCATATTAACCTGTAACTGCATCACTGTCAGAAACAATATAAATTCTTGGTCCCCGTTGCAAAAGATCCCATTGATTATCTAGTAATAATTTATGAAAGGCAAATTGCTTAAAAGAAGGTACCATTAGATTATTGTTGACAGAATTTAAGACTTTGTCCAATATTGGTGATTCATTATTACGGGAAACTTGTGCAATATTGAACAAACAGAAGACATGGTAGTCATTTCTTTTTCTATTTCTGACTTATGTCTATTTCATTTTTTGCTTTGTATAAACAATGCTGCTGTTTGCTTTAACTCTTTGTGTGCACATGTAATGCTCAACTAATAAACACCAATGTAATTTCTAGTTAGTTTAATAATGCTATTCATAAGTTGGATTCACCTGTATTATTCTAAAGTAAGAACAAATTAGAAACTAAAAACTTCACTTATCTCATTGTTTTGGTGCTAACCCTGGGGTTTCAAGCTGTGTCCAGCTCATTCTCAAAGCCATATAAACAAACTCATTGCCAAGCTACAATCTTTTATTTTTTCTGAAAAACAATTACTCTTATTCAATTAAAAATTGAATAAGAGTAATTGTTTGAATACAATCTTTTATTTTTTCTGAAAAACAATTACTCTTATTCAATTTTTATTCAATCTTTTATTTTTTCTGAAAAACAATTACTCTTATTCAATTTTTATTGAATACAATCTTTTATTTTTTCTGAAAAACAATTACTCTTATTCAATTTTTATTCAATCTTTTATTTTTTCTGAAAAACAATTACTCTTATTCAATTTTTATTCAAACAATTACTCTTATTCAATTTTTAATTGAATAAGAGTAATTGTTTTTCAGAAAAGATAAAAGATTATAGCTTGGCAACGAGTTTGTTTATATGGCTTTGAGAATGAGCTGGACACAGCTTGAAACCCCAGGGTTAGACCAAAACAATAAATAAAAATTGAATAACAGTAATTGTTTTTCAGAAAAAATAAAAGATTGTAGCTTGGCAACGAGTTTGTTTATATGGCTTTGAGAATGAGCTGGACACAGCTTGAAACCCCAGGGTTAGCACCGAAACAATAAGATAAGTGAAGTTTTTAGTTCCTAATTTGTTCTTACTTTAGAATCTTGTTGCTTCACTGTTAATAGCTTCAATTTTTCCTTATTCACCTGTATTAGTTTGTTAAAAACATTTAATAAAATTTATCACCACTTTTGATGGTTTGCCTTTAGAATGCCTCACCATTAGGCCTTCGTTGTTCATCCACTATGCTATATGGAACTTGTAGAAGCAGCCATGTTTATTGCCTGACTTATCGAATGCTCATTACTCGTACACCACACAGAAAATAAGACAGAAGCTACAGCCTTCTTTAGTATTATTGTTCACATTATTTACTAATTCGTACTAATCCAAAGTTTTTAACTACAATCAACATACTTCTTAAAAACCCACAGATACGTGTGCATGCCTCAGTAGTGTGAAGGTTAACATGTCTCCCTCGAATCTCGATTAGGGTAAGTTATCCGGGTAAGGTTTTTCTCCAAGGTTTTCCCTTGTTCTGAGAAGAATGTCGGATAACTTAAAGCTCCATGGACCTCAGGCTGAATTGAGCATCATTTCGCCCATTTCAGTCATTCACCGTCTGATATGACATTATGTTGGACGACGTTAATTTTTTAAAAAAAAATATACGTGTGCATGTTTATGGTGCCATATTTTATGGTGTGCTTTGGTTCCCTGAATATCGGATATTAGTTAATGATGTCTTCTGCTTCTATCGAGCAAGATTCTAAGAGTGGAATGACAGTAGATAAGCTAATGCTTAGTTCTTTATTAATCAATAAAAAATTCTGGATCAGATGTCTGTTACAATAGTGTGAATAACATCGTGAAACATCTGCTTATAAGGATGACTGTATATTTTACAATAAACCTCAATTATCTGATGTATTTTCCAAACTATTCTACATTAATTTCTCCTTAGATATTTTGCCCTCATCAGTCAACTTCAACATATTAATTTCTAAGTTATAAGTAAAGTACAGGTTACAGAGTTCACATTTCTATGGTTGTTCATAGACACATGGGTGAATTCGTGCTGTTTCAGGTGAACCGACTGAGTAAAGCTTTTGCTACAATATTCACATTTGTATGGTCTTATGCCCTCATGAATTAATTTATGCCGTTTCAGGGTTGATGACTGAGTAAAACCCTTATTACACATATCACATGTGTGTGGCTTTTGGCCATCATGACTTAAAGTATGACGTTTCAGGTTTGTAGCCTGAGTGAAACTCTTGTTACAAATTTTGCATTTGTGAGGTCTTTTGCCCTCATGAATTAACTTATGCTCCTTCAGGTTAGATGCCCAAACAAAGCTCTTGTTACATATTTCACATGTGAATGGTCTTTCGCCCTTGTGAATTAGCTTATGCTTATTCAGTACTGACACTAGAGTGAATTTCTTATTGCAAGTTTCACATGTATGTGGTCCCTCATGAGTAGCTTTGTGGTATTTCAGGTTTGATGCCTGTGTGAAGGTCTTATTGCAAATTTCACAATTGTAAGGTCTTACATCATTATGAAGTAGCTTATGGTCTCTTAAAGTTTGTGATCTAATAAACTTCTTATTGCAAATTTCACATTTATATGGCCTTATATCATTATGAATTAGCTTATGGTCCTTTAGAGTTTTTGATCGAGTAAAGTTCTTATTACAAATTTCACATTTGTATGGTCTTATACCTTCATGAGTTAATTTGTGCATCTTCAAGTCTGATGGCCGAATAAAGCTTTTGTTACAAACTTCACAGGCATGTGGTCTACTCGCTCCATGAGCTAATCTGTGCTTTCTTAACCTTGATGCTAGAGTAAAAGTCTTGCTACAAATTTCGCACTTAAGCGGTGGCTTTTGGCTCTCATGAATTAATTTATGCTCTTTCAGGTTTGATGATTGAAGGAAGTCCTTACCACAAATTTCACATGTGTATGGTCTTTTGCCCTCATGTATAAGCTTATGTATTTTAAGATCTGAAGCTTTACCATATTTCTTCTTACAAATTTCACATGAGTAAGGTCTCTTTTCCTCATGAGTAGATATATGGTATCTCAGGTTGTATGCTCGAGTAAATTTCTTGTTGCAAATTTCACAATTGTATGGTTTTATTCCATCATGAGCTAATTTATGATTCTTCAGAGATGATGCCCGGGTAAAGCTTTTGTTACAAATAGCACACTTGAATGGTTTTATGTTCCCATGAGTTAACTTGTGCACCTTCATATCTGATGCTCTTCCAAAGCGCTTGTTACACATTTCACATTTGCATGGTCTTTTGCACTCATAATTTATACTATGCTCTTTTAATTCTGACAATTTGAAACTCTTTCCACAAATGTCATATTGCTGAGATGTTTTGCAATCCTGAATCTCACTGCCAACCTTCACACCAGAATCCAACATGTAGCATGTTTTAGTCATTTCAGGCATCTGCTGTTTGGAATTGAAATAATGGACTACCTCTGCAGTATTAGGATCATTGTTTCCCAAGCCACTTTCCCTTGGAACTGTACTTGTGAAGAAATATGAAGCAGTACAGATGTTTCTGCACATTGTTTCTCTATGTAACCTGAAATATTACAATACACATTATCAGTGATCATACCCTGGAAGAACAAAGCAGTTACCAAGAGTTTCAAAGGAACATCCATTAGTGTTACAAGCTAAATTGTTGCCACTGAGATTCTTCAGTATGTCTTTTGTTGATTAATGCTCTTTTAATTAAATTTACATGAAATACTCTCTCTAGATGTGCTGTCCATGCCAACAGTCCTGTAGTTTTTAAAATGATCTTACCATCTTGCTTCTCAATATTTACAAAGTTAACTGTATTGTAACTTAAGTTTTCTTATTTTGTAATCAGTACATATCACTTCTGAACTTAACTGACTGTTGCATGTCTTATCCCTCTTCTCACATTAGGATCTTTCAAGAACAGTTTACTGGGTGCTGATCCTAGGTAGGAACAAATTGGTGCAAGTACCAATGAATCCAAGCACCTATGTAATGCATTATTTCCAACTCTGAATTTAATGTGAAAAATGAAAGAGCAAAAAAATACCAGTAGTACCTGAAATTGCTCCCATCACTGATGATTATTCTTACCAATATATGTAGCAGGCTAGGCAGTCCAGATGAAACTTCAATCTTTCCTTGGTGCAATTTCTGATTAAGGTTCATCCTTTTGACCATATATTAGTCCCATGTCACTTGAGGCAACACCCATAGCAGATTGCCCTCCAGAAACCTATCAACTTGTTGCTGACAATGGGGCTCCTTGAGACCAGTCACAATCTGCAGGTGTTGGTCACCTGAAGATATTTCTCAAAGCCCTCAACATACACATACACTGATTGCTCTGCACTAGGCAGACTTTCACATGGTAAGTGCAACTCTGCTGAATGCCAAGCTCACTAATTTCAACCAACCACTGTCACATGTCCATGCAATAGGAAAGTGACATATAGCACCACTAGAAACTATAAATCTTCAAGAGTTTACCATCAGATTACAGGTGCAGAAGCACATATTTTTTACACACCAAAGCTGTTATAATACTTCCTGATGTTTGACTGCACAATTCTAGGGCATTCTAAAGTTGAGGACTAAGTGTCCCTTTTAGTAAAGGACGGCCTACACATTGGGCCACATTGTCAAGTTTTTATAACATCTCGGAGTAACTATGTCTTCTTGAGCAAAGGTTTTACTATGCATACATATGTATCCTTAGTCTTTTTCTCAGGATCTAGATGATAAAAGGACAAGCATCAAAGACACTCTGTTTTATCAGAGCCACAAGCTTTGATTGAAACATGAACATGTCCTTAAAGGTGCACAGCTTATATGAATCAGAGAGGTTCTAAATCCTCCAAAAGTAAAATTCAAGAGGTGTTAAATCTGCTGAATGTGCTGGGAGCTCAAATGCAGCCATTTCTCCTATTCAGTCTCCTTGCAGCAAAGTATATACCTCTGAATGATAATGTAGCATTGGTTTATCTCGGTGGTTAAAGAAACATTGTTTCCATATATAGCATGTATAGCTGGCACGGTTGATATACTAAGCATTTCCAAATACACAGCATTGGTAAAAATCAGGGTCCTGTTAAACCTCTAGATGACAGTTCACATACACATTCATCTTCAGTAGTTTAATGCTCGTTGACATTTACATGTGAATTTTGTGGTGCCCACTAGACACAATTATGAGGATTTACTCTTCTATTAGTTTGAATCCCCATCCTTATTTACTGTATGCTAAAACTTCATTTGGTGATCACAATTGTCCTCATTTAATGCATGCATAATCTTGGTACATGCCCTTTTCATAATCTGCAACACATTTATACTGTCTATTGCAGACTTCTGAGGTGAAGAAGCAGGAGTTGTAGTTGTACATAGTTTACCAAATATTTCCTTGTGCACATCACAAAGCTATATAATTGTCAGTATGTTGGAGGTTGCACTGCAAACTCACAACTTCATGCACATTGAAATACATGAACATTTTGAAATTTGAATCTCACTTTAAAATGAGCTTCCAATCCTCAAGCAACATCTGCGCAATATCAATGTCCTGAAAACAATATGCATGTCACCTGTTAAAGTGCATTAACGTTTTTGTGATGGACCCTGTATGAGTGGCTCAAAAATTAAAGCTTAACTTCCAGTGTGTTGTGATGTAGAGATACAGCTCCCTACAGTTCAGCATGTTCAATATGTTGGAAGTGACAGATCTTAGAGCTTGATTTCTGTGTTTCCTGATGTCCTAACCTTCTAAGCCCATCATCTAAAACATCCTATCAACTGCTCAGTCACTAAAGCTTGTGAACATTCCCCAAACATTTGTTTTCATGAATGTATAACCATGGCTAAATGCCTGTAATAAGTGTCTGTGCACAATATCAATTTATTTCAGCTCTGCAATCTGTTGCAAGTAAATGAGACTGACACATACATGAGGAAAGCATCAGATTCTAAGCATTCAAAGTGAACATTTTTACCTTGGTAACAACTGAAAAAAAACATGTAGGCTTGCCAGGGTGGTACTTAATGACCATGTTGACATTTCATTGTTTCTCAAAAAGACCAACAATGAAAACTTTGAAAGAAATACACAATTCAATAGCAGAAACAGCAATTGACATTAACCGCATTCCTTTAGTCAAAAAATTAAAAGAGAAAATTTTAAAAATTACAGAAGGTGGGCATAAAGTACCCCCACCCTGGTAATGCGAGGGTTAAGATGAACAGAGAATTTGCAGTATAATATAATGCTTTAGCAAAGATTGTATAAAACTTGGACGTTCTTGTAGAAGGTGAAGATGAAACGGGCATAGACAGCGAACAGGACTAAAGAGTGATCGTAGGGCCAAGAGAAATTGCTTGTAAAGAAATATGCGACCATTAGTACATGTATACCAATTAATACAATTGTGCTACATTATATTAATACACATTAATTAAGGAAGAAAGTGGAATTTATTTACATAGATAATGGCTAAATGACTTGGACAGAGTGGCCCTGGTAACAAAATCCACCAAGACCAATAGCAACTCACATGAGTGAGTTACAATATATTCAGCTAATGAGAGTTACATTATTTAATAATAACTGGGATGCGCAATAAGGTTATTCAATTTATTCCATTTAATATATACAAAGTTATATAGGCAGTGAAACTTTTCAAATATTTTTAGAAGTATATGGGTTGACCTACAGACAGTTTCACTTAAACTTACTTTTATCCAGGCACTTGTCTTTGAAATGCATCTGTATAAAAGTAAGTTTAAGTGAAACTACAACTGTCTATAGGTTGACTCATATACTTCTAAACATATTTATTCAGATATAAATACCCTTGGCCTATCCGACAAGAGAGGCCCAATCATTAGCTATACTACTATCAGCACAGCCCAAAGGGTCACTACACTACACAAGCCCTCCCACCATGTCATACAACCCCTAGGGAAGGTATATGCATGTAGGGTAAATAAAATGTTTAATATTCACATTTCCTTATGTTCTTTCCTATGGTAAATGGTTTAGGCACACAAAAAATAATTGTATTACCTTAAATGTTTGTCATCTCTTTGATATGTAGGAAATCAACATGAGACAACTAGATCAAGTTGGGAAGTCATTGTATTGAGAAGCAGAATTTGCAACAAGAAGGGATGCTAAACAGCACAGTTGATCCTCACATGATCTGCAGATGATATATGTTGAGGTGACAAGAAATAGCAAAATATGATCATGAGTAACAACTTTAAAAACTTAGTAAACAAGAGATAATCCATGTTAAAATGACACCTACAGCATGTCTAGCTACTGGAAATAGCTGATAATGGACCACATGACTATCCTATGTAAATACAGAATTCAGCTGTTTAGGGTACATTAAATTGCAAAAATCAAGTTTTGTTGATGCAGTCTTATTAATTGGAAATTTCTCTTTAACTTGACAGTATATTTGAACACTGCAGATACAATACTTATAATTTACATGCTTAAAAATGGCACATGTGCCATTTTGTGCTATTAATTCCACACACCTCAGGCACTGCACACTTTGGAATAGAGTGGTTAATTTTAGCTCTTGTAGCACAATTTTGCTCTACAGATTGGCACTATCATTAGGTATAGCAACTATAGCTCAAGTCATTTTGTTTCTTTATTTGTAAATATACGCAAGTTTTGTCATCTCCATCTTCACTTTATAAAGCTTTTTGTGATATAAACAACCAATATCCTCAGAAACTACCGAAAATAGCTAAATTACATTTTAAAGCAATAAGAGTAACCTCTACATGCTGTTACAGATCTACTTTGGTGTTAATAACATGGTTGTTTAGTAAGAGGTAGAATAGAAACTGAAAAATTCAATGCCACAGATGGGCTTTGAACCACAGACCCTCCGCTTACCACATACCGATTCTAACTCTCAAACATTGCCGACACAGCTTGTGTGTTTAAAAACACCAGCAGTAAGTTTGTGAGCATAAATAAATAATGGTTGTTTAGTTTTTTAATAACAAAATAGATATTTCAATCAGAAGATAGTCTAATTAAAAAAATAAAGAAACTTGTGTAAAAATAGATCACTGAACTTTAAAAGGCATGAATTCACATCTGAAAGTTCAATCTAATATGCTAATTGTTTGAGATACCAGATCATGAACTCAGCAGACTTAACTTTGGCAGGATAGGACTTTTAAATTTCCTCTTAAGTCTTACCTGGAGGATTCATCTGTCACCATGTCCTCAGATACCTCTTCTTTACCTGAGGCATTCTCCTGAAACAAAACAACAAACCTGTACTTTTTCATTTATTTACACACTGGAAAATATTTAAATTTAACAATACAAAAAATGGAACTGTATTACAAAAAGCAAAAAAAGAAAAACACAATAACAACAACAACAACAACAACAATAATAATAATAATAATAATAATAATAATAATAATAATAATAATAATAATAATAATAATAATAATAATAATAATAATAATAATAAACAAACAATATGAGAATGAGTTGGTGTCAACTCGAAACTTTAGTCAGCTTTGCACCAAGAACTTGCAATATTACTAAGACAAGTGAAGTTTTTAGTTTCTAATTTGTTCTTACTCTAGAATTGCACTTAAATTTCATTTAAGCATATTGCAAAGGAGTGTAAATTCAAATTATAAATTACACTCACCTAAAGGTTCAGTAATTGAAGACCTCCCTCAAAGAAGGCTGTATATAACTTTTTTGACAATGTTGAGTTATTAGTGGTAGAAGGTTGTACATCAAACCAGGCATTGTTTCTGTGGCAAGAGGATGGGAAATTTGTGATTTCAAGTGGGTTATTTGCAGTTGTAATACTGGTCATCCTGAAATAACCTTGTATATCAAAATAGTTTTGACGTTGAAAGCTATTAAAACATTCAACAAAACTAGAAGAAAACAATTAAATCCTTCTAACTGGAAGCAGATGGTGAAGAAAATTAAGAGGAATAGTGGGAAACGTTACATATCTACGGCAGGTAAACATGTACCTGGGAAAACTGCATCAGAAATGGTAAGTGGAAGAACGTTGTATATCAGTATAACACAAAAAATCTGATGTGTTGCACTCACATGACTTTCTCTACTCTTGTACTAACCATTCTTACAAACTCTTATTCCTATATCTTCTTCGTGTTAGTTAAGATAAACATTTGTACAACTTATCTTATTGCTTATTTCCTTGTAGGTACAAGGGGAATATTAGAGTACAGTAGGCTTTGTGCGATAGTCAAATGTTTTAAAGCTTTGGGATTCTGTTGTCTTTGCACACTTAACATATAAAAAAATGAACGATGATCCATTTCACGAAAGTTCTAAGTTTTATGAAACTCACATAACAAGGAATATCTCTGAAATGGTTCACCCTACAAGAAAATTTATTTAAACATAAATTGTGTATTTTAACAAGATCTACAGTTTTTGTACAGTATAATTTGCTCAATCTCTAACGGTTTACTAGTTATGCAAAAGTTGTCCAGAGTAAATATGACTACAGGGGCTATAGCCAGAAAATTCAAGATATACATTTCATTTGTCATAAAAATACCTGAAACATATGACATTTTAATCAAAATCATTAGAGCCATTTTCAAGAAAATCAAAATTCTCAAAAAATTTTCCATGTAAAGGGTAGTTTAGGGTGGGGCTATTTTCTTCAAAATCTTCGTGTCGCATCCTTGAAAGACATTAAACTTAAATACCAACTATGGTTTTTAACAGACTTTTCGTTTTTGAGTTATGCTGCCCACAGACGGACCTTTCTCTAAAATGCTTTTTTTTGGATTCAGGGGGCCCCAAAACATATATTTCCGGTGAAATCTCGACATCAAATTTTTGGGTGGAATACAATACTTTTCCTACTTGAAAGTAAAAAGTAGGAAGAAAAATTTGACCAAGGAAGGTGAATATGTGTGTATATTAAAATAGACAGGAAAGAAAGGACAGAGAATATTGTACATTGACCCCCAAAATTTAAAATTTGTACGTTCAAATCTCTTAAAATTTTTATGTTAAGATTTTAAATTTATTTTGTTATTCTACCGGCAGCGATGTTATGTATGCAATATCTTAAATTCAGGACAGAATATGTAATCCCAGGGCTGCTTTAAAGAAGGCTGTTCTTAATTGAAAAGAAAAGAAGAGTTATGGATGCTATGGTGCCAACTGAATGGATGTATGTGATAGCTGAAGCTTAAGTTCACATATTATTATTATAAAAGAAATGAGCCAGAATGACTTTGTTGCTATTAGTACTCTTGAGTTGTGACACACACTTGAAAATCACTACACTTAGATGGTTGATGATCCAAATGCATTGTATGTGAGACAAACTCACAACACTATTGAACCTTGGTGTTGCTAAGAGAAGAGGAAATCAGCTACACGTTACCATCCCGATACAAGCGGTTCAATTTCCTTTGCTGTACAATGCACTTCTCTATCAGCAGAGAAAAAATAGGATTTATTGGATATGTGTAAATATCTTGATGAATAATACAGGGCATTTTATGTGAACTTGCCTTCTGAGTGAATTTGTCATACTGTTCTGTGTTTGTACCTGTTAAATCTCCTTGTTTACAATGTTTTTGCTTAAAAAGCTATATATTAGCATATAACTTGCTTTGTACTATGTTTGCAGGATTATTAACCATACAAATTGTAGTATTACAGCAAGTTAGTACAGTAACTGTGTTGAATATCTACACTAAGAGTTGTGTTTTGTGATAAATATTATTTTAGTGATATACGACGTTATTCCACAGTGCTTTTTTTTCAGGATATACGTTATTACGGGAAAGTGATCTAAAAGTGATGACAAATAACTAAACAGAGTAAAATATGAGGGATAGATATCATTGTATGATAATAGATACTGTAACATATGATTACCCATGATCAAAATGTGACGATGAATAAAGCTCAAAGAACTGACACTTTTCCTAACTTCCTGTAAAATGATAAACATGTGATATACAACCTTCTTTGAGGGAGGTTTTCAATTATTAATACCACATTGTTAAATTCATAACAGAATATTGGTTATTATTTATTTATGCTGAGACAGAATATTAGAAGACCCCAAAAGAAAATCGTTTATGTGAATATTTGTTAAGAGTGTAATTTGTTTTTTGATGTTGGTACGAGATGGTTAAATGACGAAAACGTGCTACTAATGTTCATTGTTACGAACAACTAAGTTTGTTTAAAGACATCATAAATATTTCCATATTTAATTTTAATATATATGTATAAACATTAGAATTATATGTGTTCAATATTAAAAGCGAAATCAGGATATCTAAATATCGCTTCCCTAACAATACAGGAACTATTTGATGGACGCATGTGCGGATGTATACGAGAAAGGTAGTATCACGTGAGGTGACGCCAGACTCCTTTCACTAGCGTCTACGTGTTCAAGGTGAAAAGACATTTTGGTAGCGTGTATGGAACATTTACCAGACTTTCATCAAGCTTTTGTTCCACTTTTTGAAAAAGTGGAAAGACTTAAATAATTTAAAACGGTGCTAAGAGGATTTATTTAAATGTAAAATAGAGAAAAAGTGTTAATAAAATAATACATATTGGTGAAGAAACATCGTGTGATTTTTCATTCCATCCGTTACCACGCCCTGAGAGAAATAAGAGCCTCATCGCTCAAACGTGAAACAACGCTCCGATAAAAACAGCACCAAATGGCTTGCCCAACGTGGAACACGAATTTTGGATGGAATGGAAATCTACGGGAAATGAACTTAAGCGAAATACCAAGTGACGCCAAATCTTCGCACCAAAAAGAAAGAAGACGCCATTAGACCATCGTTTGAAATCTACTACATCAGAACACCGATGAACGGATAATCGACGCGGGAAAACACCCAGAGATCGTCTAGCGAAGTCAACCGCCCAGGAGACACACGTAACGGGATAAATCAACGAGAAAAAAGTAGGACCAAAAATTTTTATTTTTACATCCAGTTTATTCTTATTTTTATGTTACTGCGAAGCGGCAAAATAGTAGGACTTTTAAGCCAAAGTGAACTGAATAAAGAAACTAAAATGTCGCAAAAAGAGAGAGCTCTAGTAACAGGAGTAGGGGAAGGGGCAGATAGGCCTAGCTATCAGACAGAACCAGAAAGTGAGGAACAGGTAGCAATAGGAAAAGACCAAAGGTTACTAATGATCATGTTTGAAAGATTAGAACAGAAGATAGAAGGAGTAAAGCAGGACATAGAACAAAGTTTAGGTCAGAGTATAGAACAAAAACTAGAACAAAATAAAAAAGAAATAAGTCAGAAAATGGAACAGAATAGGGAAGAGATAGCTCAGAAAATGGAGGGAGTGAGACAGGACATAGAACAAAGTTTAGGTCAGAGTATAGGCCAGAAACTAGAACAGAATAAGGAAGAGATAGGTCAGAAAATGGAGAAAGTGAGAAAGGACTTAGAACAGAAAATGGAATTAGGAAGACAGAACTTAGAACAGAAAATAGAATTAGGAAGACAGGAGTGTAACGAAAATATGAAAGTAATGGAAACTAATTTAAAATTAGTACATAAAAACTTAAATGAGACAAAGGAAGCCTTAGAAGCTAGGATAGAAATCATAGGAGATAGGATGGGAAAAATAGAATCGGAAATGAGAGAAAATAAGATTGTATTAGAAGAAGAAATTGGTAGATGTAGAGATGAAATAACAGAATGTAATGCAAGTGTAGACTGTAAGATTACAAATGTAAAAGCAGAAATAACTAAGGAATTAAGGAAGGAGATTGAGGTAGTAAAGAAAGACATTATTAACGAAACTGTAGAACAAAATGTCATTCCTACAATTAAAACTATGGCTGATGTGGTACATTCACAACAAGATGCTATGAATGATATGAAACAAAGTCACTTAGAAATAAAGAATGATTTAAAAGCAATTTGTGAAGAAATGAAAAAAGGAAAAGAAAGTTTGGCTAATGTAAATGATGATGTGAATGCACTACAAAGGCAAGATGATTTACATGTAAGTAATGTACAAGATGAGAGTTATTTGAATAATGTACAAAATGTTGACTCACCATACAGAGAAAGAGGTTCACAATCAAACAATGACACAACACACAACACATGCTACACCAACAGCATACTACATGAAATCACACCACCTACATTTGACGAGGAGAAGGGAGATGATCCAAAACTCTTTGTTAAAGAGATGGAAGAGTATTTTAAAGTGAAAAGGATACCAAATGAGCTTAGGATGATGATAGTCATGAAAAGCTTGAAAAACAAGGCATTAGAATGGCTTAGGTTAACACTAGCTGGTCATGAATCGTATAGCTCATTCAGAAATCTATCAAGGTATTGGGGTCCAGCTAAGCAAAACCCAACTAGGGTAGAGCTAGCGACAGGTAGATATGATCCAACCAAAGGGTTATCGCTAGTCGATTATTTTATGAAAGTAGCCAACAAAGGAAAGCTATTAGTCCCTAACCTGTTGGAAGCTGAGTTAATTACCAGCATAACAAGACATTTCCCAGACACAGTGAGAGCAGGGTTAATTGTTGTGAGGCCAGTAGATTTTGCAGACATGATAGAATTACTGACAGCCTTCGAAACACAAAATGGTCGGCCTAATGAGCATAGACATAGGAACGGGCACCCAAACCCACCTATCTTAAACCAGAGCACGGCTACGAACAACCAGAATGAGGGAGAAGATAGAAATACTAGGAGCACCCATGACAGGGGGAGAGGGGCACACCATTTCCCACAACCGCACAATTATGGCGAAAGGATGGAGAACACAAGACAGCGGTACCACGACACAGTACCAAGGGGTGAATCGAGACACCAAACATATACATATGATCGTGGAAGACCAGGAGACCGTACCCATCAAGTAAACCACATACGATTCTGTAGGGAATATTTAAACAGCCAAAGGTTGTCATACAACAGGGGTTCACACCAAAAGGGCGGAAACCAATGTAACACTGGTAACATAAGACAACAGGAACAGGATGAAAATGTGCCAAATATGGCAGATGTTGCACAGAATACAGAAACAACCACCACCAACACTCAGGGAAACTACCACGACTTCGTCCCAATCGAGTAGATGACCAACACAAAATCTAAGCAATTTACAATTGACATTGACACTACGATGGCTGCTCAAAGGGAACTGACAGAGAAGGAAAAATGTCAATTGGCATTCAGAAGGTTACAGCAAAAGGCAGAAAAAGGGAGAAACAAGGTAAAAAGATTTATCAGGAAATGGTCCCCACAAATTGGAGAAAAGGTGCTCTTAAGAAGCCACAAAGCATCCAAGGCATCTGAGAAAAGATCTGGAGAGATGGAACTACTGTACACTGGACCACTGGTCATAACAAAACAGTTGGGTGACCATACGTATGAGCTACAGAATACAAATGGCAAGTTGGTAGGAAGATATAAAAATAAATCAAAACCATACAAAGAAAGGACCAAATAGTCTTTGCCAACATGTAAGGCAGGAATAGTAGAGATGATGGAAAATAATAATTTTTAATGGGTTACTTATAGAAGATTATGTTCAGATTGGAAAATACAAAAAGAAAGAAAATCAACATAGTCATTGGCTATATTGACCACCAAGAGCATTGTCAACAAAGACAGATGAGGACACTGATTGTCATTAAAGGAGTGAATTATAGCGACGGAAAATAATGTGTTTTTGACATAAGGATGTCAGGGACAAAAATAAAAAGGAATCAATTGTGATGACAAAGATAAAATATTTTTGACACAAAGGTGTCGAGGGTGAATTGAGAAGAAAAATAATACAATTGCAGAATAATTATAAGTATATTAGTTTTCTCTTATAGAAATAAGAGATAAAGAGGTGACAATTAGTGAAGTAAGAAAAACCATAGTCAGAAAAGCAATGCCCATGAATTAAGATGGATATAGCCAATGCTAAGCTTGAAGAAATGTCGAACTAAACAATAGTGAATAAGAACCCAATTACATAATATACCACAGACCATTGGGGTAATTGTTTCTGATGTGAGACTGCCTTTGTGGTTTACCAGGAGAAATACGAACTGGCTTGAGAATTTAATGCCATTCTGGCAGTTTGTCACAATGGCTCAGTGGTTAGAGCGTCCGCCCGGCAAGCGGAAGGTCTGTGGTTCAAATCCCAGTTGTGGCATTGAATTTTTAAGTTCCAGTTCTACCTCTTAAACTTTGCCCACATACGGCTTGTGTGTTTAAAAACACCAACAGTAAGTTTGTTGGCATAAATAAATAATAATTACCATGTGAAGGTTATTTAATCCTGGGATATAAAGTACTTACAATAGTAAGTCACCATTGGGGTAATTGTTTCTGATGTGAGACTGCCTTTGTGGTTTACCAGGAGAAATACGAACTGGCTTGAGAATTTAATGCCATTCTGGCAGTTTGTCACAATGGCTCAGTGGTTAGAGCGTCCGCCCGGCAAGCGGAAGGTCTGTGGTTCAAATCCCAGTTGTGGCATTGAATTTTTAAGTTCCAGTTCTACCTCTTAAACTGAATATGTGTTGTATAATAACTGAATATGTGTTATATAATATCTGAACATGTGTTGTATAATAACTGAACATGTGTTGTATAATAACTGAATATGTGTTATATAATATCTGAACATGTGTTGTATAATAACTGAACATGTGTTGTATAATAACTGAATATGTGTTGTATAATAACTGTATAATAACTGAATAAGTGAAATTTATAAAGACATGCTGTGTCATGCCAAAACAAAAGACAAAAACATACAGCGAAGAAGACTGTAAAGAAAAAAAAAAAGTATTGTACAAAGTGATTGTATCAGAGGAATAGGGAGAAATGTTGTATTGTGTTTCAAGATTGTAAATATAGGTGACAACTTGAAAAACAAACCAAGGGGCATGTGAGACAGGATATTAGAAGACCCCAAAAGAAATTCGTTTATGTGAATATTTGTTAAGAGTGTAATTTGTTTTTTGATGTTGGTATGAGATGGTTAAATGACGAAAACGTGTTAATAATGTTCATTGTTACGAACAACTAAGTTTGTTTAAAGACGTCATAAATATTTCCATATTTAATTTAAATATATATGTATAAACATTAGAATTATATGTGTTCAATATTAAAAGCGAAATCAGGATATCTAAAGATCGCTTCCCTAACAATACAGGAACTATTTGATGGACGCATGCGCGGATGTATACGAGAAAGGTAGTACCACATGAGGTGACGCCAGACTCCTTTCACTAGCGTCTACGTGTTCAAGGTGAAAAGACATATTTTGGTAGCATGTGTAGAACATTTACCAGACTTTCATCAAGCTTTTGTTCCACTTTTTGAAAAAGTGGAAAGACTTAAATAATTTAAAATGGTGCTAAGAGGATTTATTTAAATGTAAAATAGAGAAAAAGTGTTAATAAAATAACACATATTGGTGAAGAAACATCGTGTGAGTTTTCATTCTATCCGTTACCACGCCCTGAGAGAAATAAGAGCCTCATCGCTCAAACGTGAAACAACGCTTCGATAAAAACTGCACCAATGCCAACAAACTTAGCGTTGGTGTTTTTAAACACACAAGCTGTGTGGGACCAATCTTTGAGAGGTAGCTCAATGGTTATAGCAGTCGCATGTAAAGCAGAGGGTCTGTGGTTCAAATCCCGGCCATAGCATTGAATTTTTCAGTTCCAGTTCTACCTTTCAAACAGAATAATGGTATTCATAACGTAAGAGATGTTTCACACAAGAGTGTCATGTAATATGAGAGCTGTCCAAGAAGTACCTGACCAAACAAAGAAAGCATAAAATTTTGGAAAAAGCATCTTTATTTCTCTACATAGTCCCCTTCCAGCTTGATACATTTTTCCTGGCTATACTCAATAGCTTCAATACCCTGTTTATTGTGAGAACCGTCAAGCTCTGCAAAACAGCTTCATTGTTGGAAATCTTTAACCACCAAGCCATTTCCTCAAGTTTGGAAATAGTAAATACTCATAGGGAGCTAAATCTGATGAATAGTTTTCATGAGGAAGGAATTCAAACTTTAACTCATTAATTTTTGCCATGGTGATAATGTGTGAACTGGTTCTTAGTCTTGATGAAACAAAACTTTGTCGCTAAATGCAGCCACTTTTCTTTAATTTCATCACTCAAACGCAACAACAACTTTGTATAATACTGACCATTGTTTGCTTTTCCTTACTGTAGATAGTCAATCAAAATTATCCCACGTGTATCCCAAAAAGCTGACACCATGATGTTGCCTACAGATGCAACTGTTTTCACCTTCCAATAGATGGTAGATTTCGGGCTTGAAGGCCATGGTCCAGTTGATGAATGTTCTGACATTTCGCCCAAGAACATTCATTGACTGGATCACGGCCTACAAGTCCAAAATCTACCATCTATTGGATTAACGCCGGCCATGAAAGCCTCAGGATGTTTTCACCTTCTTTGGAGCTGATTCTCCCTTTCAATCTACTGTTTCAACTGTTCCTTTGTCTCAGGTGTGAAGTCATGGGCCCATATTTCATCCATGGTTATGAATTGATGCAAAATCTCAGCTTTATCACAGTGAAACATTGTCAAACACTCGACTGAAACATTCTCGCTATGCTGTTTTTGTTCGTTTGTGAGCAAATGTGGCATCCGTGTTTCTCATGTTCAAGTTTACAGTCAACAGCGATGTATTGCACTTTTGAAATGCCTGCAATGTCTGCTATCATGCACACTTTCAGTTGATGGTCATCCCATATCATTTGTGAATTTTCCTTGCAATATCTGGCATGGTAGCCTCATTTGGTCAATGACAGCAATGTTCATCTTAGTAGCTCATAAGGCCTCACTTAAACTTCGCCATGTAATAATTTACTGTTGTAAACAAAGGAGCAGATTCCCCCACAGTAGAATCCAGCTCAACTTTAATATAAGTTGGACTAAGACCTTTTAAATGAAAGTATTGTATCACATAATGACTAGTTTTATCCATGTTTACAAATTCACTGAGAACTTTCACTATTGATGGCTGTCAAACAAATACTAAACAATATAGGATCATCAAACTTCACACTTAAGCTTTATAAGGTTGGTACTTCCTACGATAGTCATTTGTTTGAAATAACTGCTAACCATACATCAGGTGAGTACTTCTGGAACAGCCCTTACAGATCTTCCATCATCTTTCTGTATTCTGCTTTTTCTAAAGTTAATAGTTTATTCCCCCTATTTGCTTTGGTGATATGACTGGCGTCTTTTAAGCGATCTTATGATGTGATTATTGAAGAGAGGTTATTCATTTTTTATCTGAACGACCATTTTGGAGGATTTTTTCACTATGGAAAGTCTGTGGTTCAAATCCCAGTTGTGGCATTGAATTTTTAAGTTCCAGTTCTACCTCTTAAACTTTGCCCACACACGGCTTGTGTGTTTAAAAACACCAACAGTAAGTTTGTTGGCATAAATAAATAATAATTCACACTACATTGATTACTTGCAGAAAGGAAGAACAGTAAATGCAGAGTATTATGCATCTTTATTGCACTGCTAGAACAGAGAAATCAACCAAATACGCCCTCATCTGGCAAAGAAAGATTCTCTTCCATCAAGACAATGCAAGGGTGCAAGGTTGCACACCTGCACAGTTTCAATGACTAAAATTGTGCAATTAAGGTTTGAATTACTACAAAATTCACCGTATTCATCTGATTTGGCCCCCAGTGAGTTTGTTTTTTATTTCCAAGCTTGAAAAACGCGGCTTGGCAGAAAACGATTCTCATCCAATGAAGAGTTCATCTCCCAAAACGATGCCTATTTTGAGGACCTTCCAAAATCCTACTTCTTGGAAGGCTTAAAACAGTTGGAGAAATGCAGGGAAAAGTGTATTGAGCTAAAAGGAGATTAAGTTGAAAAATAAAAAATTAAAAAAAAAAAAATCTATCAAAAATAATTTGTTTTTCTATCTTTTCCTAAGGACTTATTTGAACACCCCTCATACATTCTCCTCAGGTTTGTTTCTGAGACACAGTATAGGAGTTGCCTTAAATTTTTCAATTATTCCAAAACAGTTATAATTTATGTGGTTGTTATCTGGTGGCATTGTCTTTAGTTTCACAAAAATAAATAAACAAATAATTAAACATGTGACTAAATGACAAATGAATTACTGCAGTAATAAAGGGGTAACAATAGTATACAGATTTCACTAATACATTCCTTGATCTTTTCAAGAAAAGCCAAATAATATAAATACTAATGTTATGTAAACTTTACCTTTATCTCACTCCAGTCAACACCTGCAGCTGAAGGCAGCTCAATTTCTTGTTTGATTTCACTTGATATAGTTTCAGACCAGTGAGGTTCCTCTTTGATTTCTATTTTGTTACATATGTCTTTGTTGTTGGCACTCTCCTTTACAAAATGTGAAGATACAAAAACTGTCTCACTATGAAAATCAGGAACTTGTTCATATTCAGATTTAACTTCAGTTAATGTTCCATTTGGACACACAGGTTCTTCTTTTATTTCTATTTTGATATCCATTTTACGGTTATCACTATCACATTAACGTCAAACTCCAACAGAAAGCCTATAGAAAATTAAACAAAACACCATCAAAAACAGAAGCAAGCATCCATAGGAGTCAAACAGAACATTTCTAGCATAACATGAAAAATATAGTTACCCATTTTTAAGCTGTAAATTTCCCACAATGATTGTTGTGCTATGGAGTGAATGAATTTATGCACAAAAAACAAATTATGTTCATTTCCATATCTCTATTTGGATTTAGGAAATATGTTTCAACAGAAAATGGTATACACATTCACTACTTAAGTATTAACAGCATTATATTAAAAACAGTTACCATAGCTATATTTTGCGATTTAGCAAGGCAGTGTGAGTGAGTGTGTGGTGTTAAAGCGCCCGTCGACAACTTGGTCATTAGGGCCTGATTTAGCAAGGCTTTTGATAGCATAGACCATTTTATCTGATGCTACGAAGGTTGCATTGTTATTCCTTTAGCAAGCTCTCCATAAATTGGCTCAAGCCATGCTAAACACACTTAAATACACAATCAATGACTGTGATTCTCAGCCTGGGATTTTTATTAAAGGTGCTCCACAAGGTTCAATACTCTTATTTTTTTTAATATTTATTAATGACTTGCCACCACTATGTAAACAAGGAGTCAAAGCAGTGCTTTTTGCAGGAGATACCAGTCTTATTTACAGCTGAAAATCACATGAGCAACTCTCAGATTTAGTAAATAAGGCATTTTAGCAGCTTAATACCTATTTTGATGCAATTCAACTGTCATTAAACTATAACAAAAAAATTGTATTCAGTTCTGAACTGGGCATAATAAATGAATTAACTATTAAGTAGAACAACAGCACCATTGCTAAAGTTCATAGAACATTTCCTCAGTTTCAAATACATTAAGATCTTAATTGGCAAAAACATGTACAAGTTATGCTACCAAAACTCAGTTCAACATGTTTTGCATTGAGAAATTTCAAAAATCTTCTCAACTAAAGTGCCTTGATAACAGCATACTTTGCTTACTTTCACTCCCCCTCTGTCCAAAATCAGTCTCTGGCCGGACAGGAATTTCTTGAAGTTTCTGAACAGATGGGAAACACTGGGAGTCAGGTCCTGGCTGTAGGGTGGTTGATCAAACACCTTCCAGCTTAATGTTTGCAGGAACTTTGTTGTTTGTCAAGCTGTGTGTGTCCAAGCATTATCGTGCAGCAATACACTGGCATTAAACTTCCTACACCATTTGTTTTAAATGGCCTGTCACAATTTCTGCAGTTTTGCAGTAATGCTCAGCATTCACCATCACCTCCGGTCAAGTCGTCGACACTGAATACAGCACTTTCCATGCTGATACAGCCTCTCTGAATTTCATCTTGCAGAGATAACCACTGTGACTAATGCATCAACTGCTGCTTGGTTCCTAGGGTATTGTGTGGAACCCACGTTTCATCACCTGTGATGATCTGATTAAGAAACATATTGCTGTCATTTCCCCTTAATGTGTTGATCTGATTCAGAAACCTGTCACTGCCTTTCTTTCTTTCCCTGATTACCCTCCCCTTATGTAGGACTTACAAGCCAGCCTACGGTCAGACACCTGTCGGGGAACAGTGAGACCTCTGGACCAGACAGAGTGGACCTGGAAGCGGGTGGTCAGCCAAACACCAGGTATGATAGTGAGAAAAAGGATGATATGAAATGCAGGCGAAATGGATGATTGGAAGGACGATAATGGAGCAATTGGTGGAATGAATGGTGGGGGAAACTGGAAAACCCAGAGAAAACCTGCCCAGATGCCGCTTCGTCCACCACGAATACCACATGCGGTGATAGGCGAGCAGTCTAATCACTCAGCCACGGCACCGCCATTATACTTTCAGACTCAGGGAAAGATGAGGAATAATCCTAGCTGCAGAAAAATTCCTACCACCCTGCTGGGAATCGAACCCGGGAGCCCTTGCACAACAGGCAGGTTCTCTACCAACTGCCCTATGGAGCCAGCCCTGTCACTGCCAATTTCCCTTAATGCTTTCTCACATAAGTTCCATAAGGTTGCCTGTAATAAGGGATGGCCTTCCACTGCATTCATCATGAATATTATGGCGACCTGATGCAAGTTTCTGCAGCAACGACGCACAATCTGCTTGCTCATGATGTTTAGGCTCATAAATCTGGCACAGTTGACAAATTTCAATCCTTCACGTACTCAAAACCTATATCATTCACTACGCTTAACATGCAGTGGGAACCGCTGCTACAAAGCTAACTAGAATTGCACCATAATGTTAATTATTTACAGACCCACTCATATTTATTTCCTATTAAAATAAACATAAATTAACATGTTTCGATTTTGTATTTCCCTGTCCCAATCCAAATAAATAAATCGGACTGACCGACCTACCTGCCCACCTACATACATACATGATACATTGTTGATATATACGATGTAGATAGTTTACTGGAAGCTGTGTGCATCAGGATATTACAATTTTGTGGTGTTTCGGTTATGTTTGTAGTATAAACTAGCATTACATTTAAATCTTTATAGTGTTAGATTCAGCTCACCTTTAGAAAGTGTCCCGTAGCACTTGACAGTCAAATTCTAAGTCCGAAGGTACTTACTGCGTATGTGCCAACAGTCATTAGCAGAACCGCCACTAGGTGGCACTGCATGTGCTAGTTGTCACTAGTGTTAGATTCTTGTATTACCATTGGTGTCATAGGAGATGAACCTATTGGCGTTAAGTTGTGTTTTCAAAAGAATTGAGATTATAAAGCCATGAGGAGGCCATGGTTTTAGGTTAAGGATATAGCTGGCTGAGAACCGGAAGTAACAGTAAATGATGAGGGTTAGTGACAGTGATATAAATTGTGCTCTGGAAACACTAGTTAGTATTCTAAAGTAAGAACAAATTAGAAACTAAAAACTTCACTTATCTTAGTAATGTTGCGTGTTCTTTTTGCACAAGCTAACCCAGGGTTTCAAGTTGTCTCCAACTCATTCTCAAAAAAGAACACACATTACTAAGATAAGTGAAGTTTTTAGTTTCTAATTTGCTCTTACTTTAGAATCTTGTTGCTTCACTGTTAATAGCTTCAATTTTCCTTATTTTAACACTAGTTAGTGTTACCAAACTGAGTAAGAACCTTAAAGGTGAATTAAAAAGTAAAATTCTACTATCTGTGAGCACAATAAGGACTGCATTTGCTTAACTAAAAGATGATGTCATTGATATGAAGGCAAAAAATAATAATGTAATGAATGAGGTAAGGAAAGTTAAGGAGGAGCTAGAACATAGCAGGCCAAGATCATGTAGGGAAAAGAAGGTGCCAACTTTTGACAGGAACTTGTGTGAAACAGCAAGGTCTCGAACACCAGCAACATCTGTGGGTGAAAGCAGTAAGCTCTACGTCAGGGACTGCCAATTGACATGCACGGTGTACCTGTACAGTACACACAGTGTCAGCGTGCCTGGTCATTGCTGGCGAGTGCTAGGGAGATATGCCAATCACTACCTCGTGCAGTGGCATTCCGTAATCTGCACTTGCGTTACCATTAAATAATTAAGGACAGGGTAGTGGTGAGGGAACAATTCAGAAACTGTATAATACATGGTTTAATATCTCTCTGGTACTTGTTATTAAATTATAGATAAAACAACCCAATACCAGTAAGATAATTATAGCCTTCAATCCTATACAACCAAATGATGGCATATAAAAGCAATATTTTTAACTTAAGAATGAAATAGTACTTTGTGGAAATTAGCACAATTTTGATGCTGAAACAATTGAAAAATATAAAATAGCAAAATAATATTTACTATACAGTGCTAATATTACACAGAATACTTCATATTAAACGAATATACACGTTTCAATTAATAATTTTATACTTTCAGTTTTCAGTAGACATTCTTGCCTTCTGACGTCTTTTGGTTTTCATAGTGAGACAGAATATTAGAAGACCCCAATAGAAAATCGTTCATGTAAATTTTAATGTATGTGTATAAATATTTGAATTGTTTGTGTTCCATAATAAAAATAGGAGACGATAATTGGGATCACTTCCCTAACGAGAAAGAACTATTTGCGCGGATGAATACCGCGGATGAAGATGAAAAAGGCGGTGTGTCGTGTCAAAAGGACACCAAGAAATAGTTTACTAGCGTGGGTACCTCCGAGGTAGATGGACGTATTTTTATGTGTATGCGTCATGAAACAGTAAAAGTGAATTTACTAAGTGTTTAGAGACCTTTAACTAAATTTTGGCGACGTTAGGGAAGTTGATCCGCTAACATAAGACTTTCTACTGAGATGTGATTTAAAAATTGTGAACAAGAAGGTGCAAATAAAATGTGTGACTAAAGTTAAACCCAAGTGCATATTCATTCCATCTGTTACCACGACCTTGTAGATAGAAAACGAGTCTCATAGCACAGTACATTCCATTAGTATTTCATTAAAAACAGCATCAATAGTATTCGTCACATTTGGAGACAATGAAACAACTCTGGACCCTTAATGCATACTTCAAGTTATGATCACTGATGTTGGCTCTCTGAGGGTTTTTAATATGTTTCATAGCTGAAAATAAGGATTCGCACCATAGGTCAAACCACACATTGCAATCATAGATGCTGCACACCTATATAATCGAGGGAATCTTAATTTAGGAAATCTCCTGTAGAAATCTAGCAAACTTCCTCTGTTTCTGTAACTGTTCAATGTCACATTTCAAGGTGATAAGCTCTAGTTGAACATCTTTGGGAGTAACATCAATATTTATGCTAAATGATGTACCGAATAAATCAAAATCCATTTTTAAGCCCGTTAGATCACAAAATCTTTCAACAAACGCACGGGAAAGCATGTACAGATTTTCAACATAACATCCCACTTCTAGGGAATCACAATCACGGATCACACTTTCCAACCTGGGAAGATGACAAGGATCACTATTTGACAGTTGACGTTCCCATAATGAGAGCATATTTTTAAAAGCTTCAATGCTACAGGACATATCTGTGATTAACTTGTTTTTCCCTTGAAGTGAAACATTCAAAGTATTCAAATGTTCACTTATATTGGCCATAAATACAAGATCATATTTTCACTTAACATTCGTGAGCTCTTCAATAGGTTCTCTGCACATTTCCATGAATATATACATCTCATCCAATAATTCAAAGAATCTGCTTAAAACCTTGCTTCGACTGAGCCACCTAACTGCTGTATATCACCATACTCATGCTCCAAATCTTCTACGAATCTTTTAAATTGTCTGTTTTTTAGACCGTGGCACCTCAGTTTTTTTACAATCTTCACAACCAGACTCATTACATTGTTTACATTCAGTGTTTTGGCACATAAGTTTTCCGATGAACTATGCAATGAACTGCTGTTATTTCTTTTGCTAGTTTATTTTTCAGGAGGGTCACAAATCCATTGTGCGAACCAACCATAGCTGGGGCACCATCCTATGCTACCAATATGAGTGTATCCCATGGAATCCCTGCATTCTCCACAACTTCTACTACACAACTCAGAATGTCTGACCCTGTTGTTGTGCCTTTTATTTGCACCAGATCTAGCATTTCTTCCACAACTTCCAAATTTTCATTTACTTCATGACTAAAAATACATAATTGAGCCATACTTGACAAGTCAAGTGTTCTCATCAATAGCAACAGAGAATGCAACGAATTCTCTTCAATAAGTTGTGCGTAAATGTTGTCTGCCAGATCTTGAATTCTGCGTGAAATAGTATGAGGTGACAGACTGACACTCTCGAACTGGTGAACTCTGACATGGGTGAATTTACTTGCAGCTATAAGCACACAACATTTAATAAGTGAACCATCAAAAAACTACTAGATGATCTGGCAATTTCTAGTGCTATTTCGTAACTCACATAAACTGAGGTTTTTGCCATTCCGCTATCCCCTTCTTCCTGTTCTTCTTCCTGCGATGTGATCTTTTCTCTGAGTGTTTGTATCTCTGCAGTGTGTTCTTCTTTTTCTAGGGCCAAATAATCATTAGCATGCAATGTATTAAAATTGTCGCTGAAGATTAAATCGTTTCAGCACTTGCAATTTTTTCTGGCAAATTAAACAAATAGCACCACCGCTACATTCCATGAAGTACTCAGCTTCCCATTTGGGATTGAAATAATGTGTCGGCGTGGGTGTCCTTCGCTTTAATGAGTGCCCTTCCATATCAAACTGACACTGAAATGTGGACCGCCACTGCTAAGGAAGACAAACTGACCACTACCACTGCAAAACACGAACTGAGGCAACACAGTGCTTTTAGCCCAGCACATGCACCGCAGCAAGTGAGTTGGCTGTAGCTGCTCTATGCTAATGTGAAAAATGGCCAAACTGAGAAACGATATAAGGTTTTGGTTAAACCAAAAAGTACAAGTAATCTGTCCGGGGAAGAAACAAAGAGCTTAATTAAATCAAGTGTGAACGCTACAAATATGAAAATTGTAATTGTAGCTATGAAAGCTCTGAGAGATGGGAGGGTCTTTATTGAAACCGAAAGTAAAGATGAGGCAGGAAAGCTGCATACAGAAATCAATGAAATGTGCAGCCGTTTAGAGACTTCTATCCCTAAACCTTGAAATCCAAACTTGGTAATATATAATATCCCAGACGATGTAACTGTTCAGAATGTCAAGGAAGTTATTATGGCACAAAACCCACAATTAAACCTAAAGACTGGTGACATAAAGCCAAAATTTGTTTTTGCTTCTAAGAAGAAATGCAGAAACTTAGTCATAGAAGGGAATTCCGAGAACAGGAAGCGCCTCTTACAGAGTAGGATGAAAATTGGATGGCTCATTTGCTATGGACTATACCAAGGACTATGTGAGAATTAATCGGTGCTATAAATACTGCTGATTTAATCACAAAGCAAGCGATTGTAAAGCAGCTGCAGAGACATATCCTAAATGTACAGGGGCACCAAAATATTGGAATGTACAATAACTGCTCAAAGTGACATGAAATGTGAAAACTACACAAACTGAAATAAATACAATGAGTGTGACCACAGAAACAAGAACCATTGTGCCATGGATAGGACTTGCCCAACTTTAATTGCTGCCATTGAGAAACGCAAGCAGAACATCAATTTTATTGATATGGCTGGTAATCACAAGAAATTAATTAATAGAGGTGTCTCACAAAGCAGTGCACAAGTCAACTTACAGCACTCCAAGGCAGCAACTAACCTTATGTGTCAACTGATAATTGAAAAATCAATAGATACTCTCTTTATTCAAGAACCATACCTCTACCAAAACCAGGTAGAATATCAAAAAATTATAGAATATATTCTTCCAGAAGCGGTAAAAAGCAAGCTGCAGTTGTTATAAATAACAAGCAAATTGAGGTTCTCCAAATAAATCAACTGTCTCACGAAGAGACTATGCTAAAACAACCAAAAAAGAAATTAAACTTAACTCAAAATTGTTTATTATACAATCTAAATAATAAATATAATTTCTTTTTTTAGAGCTGCTTACACTTTATTTTTATATTCTTATAGACAACACGGAATTTATTATTCTGGTATCGTAATTGAATTTACATTAGGCAAACGGAAATTTAGAGCCGCCAGCATATATCTAGACATAACAAATGACAAACAGAGATCTTTTAAAAAGTCAGGAAATAGTTCTTTTTGCCAAGGGTAAGTGATTGCTGCTAGCCATGGATAGCAATGCAAGATTAAAATATGGAACGACAAAGTAACAAATAATAAAGGAAAAGCAATGGAATTCATTATATTAAACAATCTCCACATAATGAATAACAATGTTACAAATACTACACTTGAGTCAAACACAGGAGCAAGCAATATTGATCTAACCATCAGTAATGACAATTTGCTGAAGAGATTCAATAATTGGACTTGTAATGAAGAAACCCGCTCAGACCACAGCTTAATAACTTACGAAATAGGACAATGCAAGAGTAAATTAGAATTCAGTTACCAGGGCATCAGATACATAGTCACAAAGAAAGACCTAGAAAACTTTCAAAAACATTTCAAACAAGCTTTGAAAGAATATTTTCAATTACAAGATGCTGACTTCCTTCCACCAGCTGCAGCTGGATCAGGACATAGAGCAGCCGGACATGGAAGGGAAGAGAGCATAAGGCATTCTTACTGCAGCCTGCAAAAGATCGTTCAACACCCGCACACAAAACACTAAGGTACTCAGCAACAAAACAGTTCCATGGTGGACCACACAACTTACAATTTTGAGGAAAAAGACAAATGCGCAAAGGAAAAGATACCAGCGAACAACATCTAATGAAGAATTGCAAATGCAACGAAAGCTACAACACCATGAAACAAAAACTATGTACCAAAGAACTATCCAACAAGGGAAAATACAGTCCTGGAAGGAGTTTTGCAGCATAACTACGAACTAACCCATGGAACGCTGTATACCAAGTGGCATCTGGCAAAATTCGGAAAAGCATCCTTTCAACCCTGATGGCACATATACCATAGACAGATTTGACACAGAGAATTACATAATGGATCACTTTGTCCCAACTGATGAGGAAGGAACTGACAACGTGCAACATAGGGAAATAAGGAGTAATATACTAAACCCCCAACCACAGAAGACGACAGGCCATTCACTATCAACGAAATCAGGAATGTCATAGAAAATGTACTGCCAAAAAGCACCAGGAGATGATGGTATAACTAGCAATATATTCAACCTGGCATTTGATTCAATGCCATGGTACATAAAAGCATTATATAACAAATGTCTAGAAAGAGGAAAATTTCCAAAAGTCAGGAAAATAGCTAAAATAATACCTATTATAAAGTCTGGTAGAGAAAATACTGAAGAAGTCACCAAATACAGACCAATAAGTCTACTAAAGGTTGCTGCCAAAGTACTAGAGAAACTTTTCATAAACCGAATCATGTACTGTTCATACTTGAATGACAAATTAAGTAAAAATCAATACGGTTTCACACCACAAAAAAGTACATTAGATGCAATCATGTGGATTGCAAGGATTTCATAGAAGAAAGTTTACAAAACAAATGCAGTGTAGCGGTAATCAGCCTAGACGTAAAAGGGGCATTTGATGGCACCCGGTGGCCAGGCATACTCAACGCCCTAATGAACTTCCAATAGCCGAAGAATTTGTACAGATTAACATACAGTTGCTTAAGTGAGAGACGATTCACATTCACAACAAACAGTATCTCGGTAGAAAGGAAAGCAATTAAGGGATGTCCACAGGGATCCTGCTGTGGGCCTGGGCTATGGAACATCTATTATGACTCCTTACTGAAAATAAGCTTCAAACCATGTACTAAACACATTGCTTTTGCCGATGATCTTCTGGTTCTTATCAAAGGAAAAAGCACACTGGAATTAGAGAATCAAGCAAATATAAAAATCCAAAGAATTACAACTTGGGCCATAGCAAAATAAAATAACATTCAATAGAGGCAAAAGTCAAGTAATGCTATTATCTTGAAGGAAACCAAAAACTCAAAAATTAAACGTATACCTGGATAATGGCATAATAGAATAGACAGAGAGAATAAAATATCTAGGAATAATAGTAGACAGCAGATTCAGATTCTGTCAGCATATCGATCATATAGTGGAAAAGTCAAAGAAACTAATATATGCATTAGGAAAATCAGCAACAGTCAACTGGGGACTGTGTCCTGAAGTAATGAGCATAATCTACAAAGGAGCAATCCTGCCACTAATCTTCTATGGAGTGCCTGTTTGGATAGATGCCTTAAAAATACAACATAATGCCCAAAAAATAAGACAGGTACAAAGATTAGTAAATATTAAAATTACAAAAGCATTCAGGACTACTTGACACAAAGTTTATGTACTCTGGCCGGAACAACTACGATCATCATCAAACTAACAGAAATAGCCAATTACCACAATATTATAAGGGGAAGAGCAAAAACAACAGCCCAACTTGACATCCCAATAAACTACAAAAGATGGCCCCATCATACCAGTAATATAATCATTGAAGAAAAGAATGAAACAGACACATATGCAATTCAAACATATACCGATGGCAGCAAAACTCATATTGGCATAGGATCTGGAGTTGCTATCATCTATCAGGACTAATCAATACAAAAATATCAGTATAAATTACACAATAGGTGCTCAAACAACCCAGAGGAACAAATTGCTATATGTCTCAACCTAGTTCCATCCTGTTGTAAACATCTGGGCGGGAAGAGAGACAGAGACAGAGATATTGGGACAGAAAACGGTTAAGTTGTTGATTGGTTTGGCGAAGATAATGGGCGTTATCTTTTATTTGCGTACATACGATAAACCCCTCCTTTAAGTACAGTATTGTACGTAAGTAGTCTTCCGATCACTACTCTGCGCGAGCTCATTTCGGACACAGAAAAGTATGCAAATGCTTCGATTCTTATAAACGTAAACAACCCCACATTTTATCTTTCTGCTTCACGTATCACATAGATGTGTTCTCGGCTCGTGACTTCTGAAGGGAATATATACATAATAGTATACTATATACAGATTAGACAGAAGACAGGTGAAATTATACACACTATTAACATATTATGTTAAATTAAGCTGCACTTTACTTAACAATTACTAAAGGACACTGCTATTATATAATATTTTTGCATTCCTATACCAGGCAACTCTCTCGCAACGAGGTCTGTATCAAGTTGAATGCTGATTAAGATGTTTTTGTTTATAGTGTGGAGTTGCTTCTGATATTTAACACTGTATTTCCTGTAGGTACATCTCGTGGACCTCACAAGGCCAAGGACACTTATGTATATGCAATTTAAAATCAGTGAGCTTTTCATCATGGAGCAGACTGATGCTTCAGCCGAAATGAAACACAATCGAAGCAAACCTTTAAAAAGTGGTGAGAGGCGCAAACCTTTAAAAAGTGGTGAGAGGCGAATGATCACACATTGTTTCGCATTACTTAAATAAAGAAACCCGGAATCGTCTATAAAAACATTGAGAAAGAAACTGGTGACCTCCTTGATGTTTCTGCAAGTAGTGTACACAGTGTTAGAATGGAACAGCAAGCATCCGGAACTCTAAGAACACCGGAAAAATCACGTAAATGCAAACAGTGCGTGGAGAAATACGACGATTTTACGAAAAGTGCTATATGCAGTAAAGTTCATGGTTATTTTTTCAGAAATAAACCGCCGACTCTTAACAAAATTTTGCATGCGGTAAATTCTGACACGGCCTTGCCGAATTTTTCACGAAGTACTCTCCACCGTTTGCTGATAGATATTGGATTGAAGTTTCAAAAGCGAGGCAGAAATCAGTTATAGTGGACAGAGGGGAAGGAATCCGATTAAAGGTAACCATTATGTTACTGCATGATTCTTTTAATATTCCAACTCATAGATTTAATAAATTACTGTGTAACCCAACTCTATTTGTCTAGAAGTTAGCGCTGCTATATATACTGCTAGTGTTGCAAAACTTTTGTGCGTGCCTGTACATCTAACATGTGGCGAGTTGAGTCAGCTCCGCCTTGTTGTTTACAGCAGGACTGAACTAGGCTGAGACATGGTATATATTTGTTGTTGTTAGCTAATGCTGGATTTCTGACAATGAAGTCATTAATCCTCTTGCTCTCCAATATTTTTCACTGATGATATTGAAGAGAGCAATAGCAGTAATAGTAACCGCTTTTTAGAGAGCACCATATTTTTATGTTTTGGTGGTTACATCGCTCTCTCACAACCCCCAGAATGTCTGGAGGACCACAACCTGTCGTTGGTTTACGGGTCTCACCAACCTGACCGGGAGAGTTATCAAAATAAATTCACCAACCATATCCTCTGATTACCAATCAGAGGACGTATTACATGCCATGACAGGTCAGCATGTTAGGGGTTAAGATTTTATAGAGAAATTAGAGAAATGGAGAGGTTGGAAAAGTAAAGACTCCCAAGCCCTCGGGAACACTAATAGCATCGGGGTCGGAAGAGAACAAGAGATGACCAAGGTAAGGTCAGATAGAAAAGTTACAGTGAGGAGCAAAACACCAGTAAGTGGAAGTAATGTTCTGGTCGCTATTCACATATCCCCTAGACGGAGGCCCCTGAGTGTTCTAATATAGTACATTCCATACCTCTACTCTTGGTACAGAATTAAAGGCTGCTTGCAAACCCAGGAATGCTAGGTATGATGATTTACCTTTACTTTATCCATTTATCTGCGATGACTAGAGCTAGGAATTTTAGGTGCAAAATTTTGATTAAAAAGGTGCAAAAAAGTGCTTTAATTTAGGTAAAAGGGGTGCAAATTTTCCATTTTAATTTTCACTCAGCAAAACAAAAACCAATTGGGCAATTACATAGAATAATTAAGGATAAGGACACAAAATTCACTGTCACAACTATTGAAGCAAATGCTGTTTAACAGCTCAATGTTTTTTCCAGTGAGCAGTGCAGTGTATAATCATGCAATGGATTCACATTATCAGAGATATTGGACACACGTAATGAATGAATGAAAATGCCAAGGGCCCTTGACTAGTTCCAGCCCTTTAACGGTTGTATTCAAAGAATGAATAAAATGAGTTATGCCCCATTAGCAGAACTATCAGAAAATCTCATTTTATTTAAATGATGTCATACTTCATTTAACTTTTTTAAAAATAAAGACATGCACAACACCCAATTCAAAATTAATTTTCCACAGCTCCCAGATATGTAAATGAGCTATCCTTTAATCTTAAACGAAAATTCTATTCAAGCCTATTAATTTCATGTATCTCTATTTAAGTTCTCAAATTTTAGGCTTTAGTAACCATGTTGTCTCTTCCATATAGTAGCATTCCTAGTACGTCCGTAGGAATGAGTTGCTGGGAAGATTTTTATTTTGCACATTTTGACTACGCAACATATTACAAGAAAGAATAATGCTACTTGGTACCATATAATGTGCACAAAAAATTGCTATATTAAATGCCCTTAAAAAACTAAATGCCAAAGAAATTAAAGATAAATCTGCAGCAGTGGACACTGATAGCCAGATAACATTAGATCTTCTTCGGAATAACAGAAAACATTATCTTCTGACAGAGGAAATAAGAATCAATCTTACAACCCTAAAATCCACAGAAGGAAAGCTACATTTTGCATGTGTTAAAGGGCATATAGGAATTAAAGGAAATGAGCTTCCTGACACACTAACTAAAGAAGCAGCAAACAACACAGCTACAGCAAGAGTGTACGATCTAATGCCCATTAACATCATGAAAAGTGAACTGGAACAAGAGAGCCTGAAACGGTGGAAAAATGAGTGGAAAACTATGCAGAATGGTGCACTTACAAAGACCTATTTTCCAAGCATTGAGAAAAGAATAAAGATGAATTTAACTCTCACACACAACTTTACAGCTGTTACTATTTGTCATGGGAAGTTTGGTGAATACTTCTATCGATTTAAATTAACCAATGATCCAACATGCATGTGTAGAAAGGAAACACAAACAGTGGACCATATCCTATGGAGTGTGAAATACTAAACCGTGAAAGAAACTATTTTAAAAAAGCAGTGACACTCAAAAGAGTGAAGTGGCCAACTAAAAATCAAGAACTAGTGGAAAAACATATGAAACTGTTTCAAAAGTACGTAAGTAATATAGACTTTGAACTTTTGAAAATAACTACCATCACACAATTGTATGAAACCAACGATTGTACTGTAACCTTAGGTAAGTTTAATTATGTAAAAACATATACATGTAGCACTACATTTTTTGTAGTGGAACATGCTGAAATAAAAAAAGTCATACATACATACATGCATGCACCCACGCACACACATGCCTGTCCTGGTAGATTGATGGTTAATGTGTCTGTCTCACGTTCAAGAGGTCGCGAGTTCCAATCTCACTCAGGGTAAGTTATCCAGGTAAGGTTTTTTTTCAGAGGTTTTCCGTTATCCTGAGAAGACGAATGTGAGGTAACTTAAAGCTGCATGGACCTTGGGCTGATTTGAGCATCATTTCACCCATTTTAGTCACTCACCATCCGATGACATTAGGCTGGGAGAACGTTTAAAAAAAAAAAAAAAAACCCACACACACAAACACACAGGCAGAGGCACACACACCACACCCACAGACATGCGCACGCACACACACACAGACATAAACACACACTACACACACAGGCGCATACACACACCACACACACAGGCACATACACATATATACACACACACACATACATGCCACATACACTCCACACACAACATACACCATAAACACACACCACATACACAGACACCATACACACATACATACCACACACACCTACACCACACATGCGGAAATGAACTTGTGGACAGACTCGCAAAAGAAGCTGCCACGGAAGACCCCAAAATAATATATGACAAAGTATCAAAAGAAGCTATAGTAACTAGAGAGAAAGAAAGTGGACTCGAAAAATGGCAACAACAATGGACAGCATCAAGGAAAGGAGCAGTAACCAAAGAATATTTCCCATACGTGAGAAGAAGATTGAAGCAACGGTTACCAATATCTCTGGAGTTCACAGCAATGATAACAGGACATGCAAAGCTAAGATCATATTGCCACAGGTTTGGATTATTAGATAACCCAATGTGCAAATGTGAAGAAGAGGACCAAACAGTAAATCACATTATATTTCGATGCAAAATACTAAACAACCAGAGAAACGCCATGATTAGGAAAATACAAAGTAAAGGTGCTGTTTGGCCCATAAACAAAGAAGAACTTGGAAACAATTTCATACAACCTTTCGTCAACTTCATTAATTCTATAAAATTCACAGAAATAGAATGACTTAAGTCCAAATATATATAATTTCTACTCCTTACCAAGATTGCAACCAGTATCATTGTCCAAACACATTTCAATACTCTACTGCTGTTACGAGTATAATTATATTTGCCTTTTACTATATGATAAGAACTAGATTTATGATTTGTAAAATAGCATTAGGTTAAAGAAATAAAGTCAAACTAACAAACAAAATAAAATAGCATTAAACAACAAACAAAATAAAAACTGTAAATATACGCATAATAGAGAAGTATTAAATTAGACTAAGGTAGATAAAAAATTAGAGGTAAATAAAAGTGTAAATGTTCAAATAGAACATCACCAACAATATATACATGTATATAAAATGTAAATTGTATGTAAATAAATAAATGCAAGCATGTAGTGTTCCTATGGAATGGGGCATGCATTAATATAAAAAAAACCTACACCACACACAACATACACATACACCATATACACACACAGAGCACATACACAAACACATGCCTGCCTTAGTAGCGTGATGGTTAGCATGTCTGCCTCATGTTCAAGAGTTCGAATCTCACTCAGGGTAAGTTATCCAGGTAAGGTTTTTTTTCCGAGGTTTTCCCTTATCCTGAGAAGACGAATGTGAGGTAACTTACAGCTGCATGGACCTTGAGCTGATTTGAGCATCATTTCACCCATTTCATTCACTCACCATCCGATGACATTAGGCTGGGAGGACATTAAAAAAACCACACACACACACACAAACATATACACATACACACATACATACCACATATACACCACACATACATACACACAGACCACAGACACACACCCCACATACACACACACACACCCGCCCGCCTGCAGTCAAATAATGATAAATTTCTTACATTAACAATGTGCAGAGATATGAATTTCTTCCTTTTAAAATAAAAATAAAAGTTAGCTGCATTCGTTTCATGTGAAAATTATGCCTTCTCTGTCCCAATCCTTAAAAAGTAATAGACAGCAGAAAAATGGATACTACATAAGCATGAGAACAGTAAAATAATGTCAAACCTATCATATTAATGAGGCTCATTGTCAATTTTTACTTTCTCCACTATGTATAGTAAGTAGAGGAAGTACTCTATTCCACCCAAAAATTCAATTAAAAAAATTTCACCAGAAATGTTTTCTCTGTCCTAATTCCTTAAAAATAAACAACTGAATATATAAAGATATAAATAATAAAAAACTGGATACTAAAAGTGACAAAAGTAAATTAATGACATATTCATCAAATTCTTCATGCATACTGCTGTGAATATTGATGTTTCAACTTTTCCTATATGCATATTTTTCCCCGTCTCCACTCTTTCTTTTCCCATGTGGATGCTCCTTCCACTACTTTCTATTCCCAGTATGCAATGCAATGTGGATACACACTCAGTCAGTTGTGATGCAACACTCTTCTTTAGAGTGGAAGTGTTAAGGAGGGTACGTGTGCCAGAACCCAGATAGTTCCATATTACTGCAGTAAACTCTCTCCCCATATCCCATGTTGCCCTATGCAATAGTTTGTGGGCTGTTGACTTAATAAAGGTATCCCAGTGGGTATTTTGCACTTGTATTCCATCATTTCCTTTTCATTCTTTTTGAAGGAGTTTATTTCATACACTGTTTATAACTAAACTCTCGAATGTTTCTTATTATTATTGTTGTAGAGATTAAGAGGATTTACTAAATGCATACAATATAGAAATCAAGTGTACAAGCTTTAACATGACAGTAAAGTAACCAACCAAAGAAACTACTGCAGCAGTTCTGGTCTCATGCAGCTCAGTTAGTCAGCTCGAGGCATATAGAGGAATACATTGACGTATACCTTTTCCTATACTATTGCTCTTATTCCCTCAACTTAGCTGCAGTTGTGGCTTAAAGATTCTTTGCTACTCTCAGGGCGATGGTCTCAGAAACGCAACTGTTTGCTTTTAAATAACACCTTAAATTGCATAAACAATTTAAATTATTTTATTTTGTAATACTTTAAGTTTGAAAATCGCAGTGACTTACATATCACTGCTCGATACTTCCACTTTTCCACAAACTTTAGCCAGTAATATCCTCTTACTTCACAAATTCAAAATTCCAAATGTTCGTCTACTCGGGAAATATTCTTTGTTATTTTTTGTAACTAAACATCACCTAGAGAAGCGACAAGCGATACACGCTTCTCCATTGTTTTACATTTTGAAAGTCTCACATGCAGATCAAAATAGTTATGTTACATATCAGTGGCATTCAAAGATAGATCCGTTTCTACCTTACCAAACACAATGCTTCTGTCATATTGAATTAAACAGGAGCATGTTATACAAACGAATGTACAACAGAATAGCAATGTGCAGGCAAAAGACTGTATGTTGCAGGACCTAGCTCCCACTGCCCATGGCCTCTAGAGATTTTTAACAGAACATCAGACATGACTCAAAAGAAAAAACACCACTCCCTCTTGCTAATACACCCAATATATTCTTTCTGTTTAAAGGCTTGTTATAGGTAGATGGAGGAGTAAACATCTTATTTCATTATTTATTTATGCCAACAAGCTACTGCTGGTGTTTTTAAACACACAACCTGTGTGTGGGCAATGTTTAAGAGGTTGAATCAGAAGCTGAAAAATTCAATGCCATAGCCAGGATTTGAACCTTGGATCTTCCGCTTATCGAGCGGCTGCTCTAACCATTAAGCTACCATGGCCAACTTGCCAGTACGACATTAAATTCCCCAGTTGATCCAAACTTTTCCCCGGTTAACCACAAGGGAATCTCACATCAAAGATAAATACCCCAAGGGCGACTTACAATTGTAACTACTTAATGTCCCGGGTTTAAGTACTTAAACAAGGTGTTTGATTTAATTAATCGTCAGCTACTGATCCAGAAACTTGAAACCATGATAGGGCCATCCACACCCACGAGATTGATCTCCAACATATTAGCACTGAATGACATCCAGAAAGATGACGGAATAGGAGAGTCAAACTGGATCGAGCAAACAAATGGTGTCCTGCAAGGTGATCCTCTTAGCCCAGTACTCTTCAATGTCTTCACTGCAGATGCAGGGGAAAGGATAAATAACGAAACAAGTGCAAGAATTTACATCTACGCTGATGATATGGCAATCGTCTCAGAGGATAGGGAGGAACTGCAAAGAGCTATGGACATGCTCACAATCTGGGCGCAATCCAATGAAATACAAATAAACAAAAAGAAAACAGAGCTGGTCGTGTTTAGGAATGGAGGAAAGCCTGCAAAAGATGACAATAACTTTTAGGGGAAAAGACTTGAACAGATCAAATAGCTTCAAATCCTGGGAATAACAATACAAACAACAGCAAGGAACTCCAGGATACACTTAACTAACAGAATGTTAGCAGCGATAAAAAGCATAAACGAAATAAGAAATTTAAGAGAAATGTCGTTAAAAACTGCAATGAAATTATTCTGTTTGAAGTTCCTAGCAGTTATAACATATTGTTTAGAATTACTATGGGTATACATCACAACGTACCAGCTAGAGAAAATAGAAAAGATAAAAGCGACTTTCCTAAAAAGAGTGCTGAGCATTTCCAAATATACAAGATCTAGACTGACGTACGTGCTAACTGGAGAAAGCTTCCTCATAGAAGATATTCGCTTCCAACTAATTCTAAGGGCTACCAGAAGCTACAATGAAGCATTTAGCAAACTAGAGCAGAAAAGGGAGGAAATATGGGAAGAGTTCTATTGCACAGAGGCTATGATGAACCAGAATTGGAAAGAAGCTAACTTCCAGCTGCGACACCTGGTGACAAGAATGGCAGTCCACTGGTTTCATTTTAAAGTGTACAGCCAAAGGAAAGACTCCACTTACCTTGAAAGGAAAGTATATGAACCATACGAGAAATGCATATGCATGCTATGCAATAACAGCTGTGAGACGTATCACCTACTGAAGTGCAGAAACAGGACAAACAAAAACGCACACACACACACACATACATGTATACACACATTCAAGTATGTGCATGCATACTTATATAAAAAATAATGAATCAAACATGTACCTAATTCTAATTTCAAAGAAATAGCAGAATATTAAAGCTAACATGGAAACATAGCAAATATTTGTTATACTTTACATATGCCCTCCTCAATTAAGGTTCTGAGTTTCACTGTCAATGATTTAAATGGTTTGGAAAATATTACAAACACTGGTTTGCTTTGCTTTGCAAGGAACCAGGAGTACAACAAAGGTTTAATTATTGTTGTTTTATCTTACAAAATGTAACTTGCAAACTTGAGACGCAATATATTCTTGCAAAAATCCTTACCATTGTTCCACATTCGAGTTTAACATGTATTTTGTATAGGTATTAAACATGCATATATATGGATCCCCAATTATGGATATTAGTGCTTTCAAACTTCTGGGAAAAGTGGAAACAATTAAAATCTGAATTCTGATAAAATGAAAAAAAAAGTCTATAATGGAATATGTCAAAGAAGAATAAACAACGTATAACTCACATGCACCGATGTCCGAACCCTCTCTCATCAATGTAATTGATGAAGTAATTGGAAGTGAATCACGTAGTGGAAGCAAACCTGGTATGGAACGTATGAAAGTGTTCCGACCACAGATTGTTCCGTGGTTCCGACCATCCGACGGAGTTGAGGTAATACAATGGTAATGGGTAATTCCAAATAATGAAATGTTACTTCCATAGAGTAATAACAGACTTTTATAATTACTCTGTGGTTACTTCACTGACTGTGGAAATGAATCACGAAATCACATCACTGTAGCATTGCCAACCTTGAAATCGAGAAATATGCAAATAAAAGTGGAATTAATGTGCATTAGTTTCATAATAACAACACTAAGGTACACAAACCTCCAATTCATCAGCAAATGCAAAATGAAACTATAATACTGATATAATAATAACATATCTTTACATTATATCTCATGGTACATCTGCATCTCTATAACATCAATATATATAACAAAACCCTATTATTTATATTTTATATATATATATAACAACCCTATTATTTATATTTTATATATATATATATATATATATATATATATATATATATATATAAATAATAGGGTTTGTTAAATTTTCATTGGACTGTTGCATAATTGTTTATTGATTTTGACAGATGGATACTGCCTGCTGTGGATAAAGGAAGGCTTTGTATCTGCAATGATGAAAATCGTATACTGTTATTCACATAATAGCATGTCTTAGTTCAAAGTTTCTTAATTTTATTTTGGGGGTCTAATGACCTAGCTGTCGACGGGCCCTTAAACCCTAATCACTCACTCACTAAATGTTAAGTTCTTTTGTCTAGTTTATGAGCCTACTTCCGAACACCAAACCCTCCCGGAAAAAAAAAAAAAAAAAAAAAAATGTATGACAAAATACGCGTTATGGAGTTAGAATGCATTCTGTACTAAATTTGGAACATGAAGGTAGGACAACAAATAGCAATAGTCGTTATCCTGTAGAGGTTTAGTGTGTGTATATGAGTGGGGTTCTGTGTTATCGAAATTTTGCCCGTGTTAGGTTAGTTTAGTGCATGTATATGAGTGGGGTAACAAGGTCCTGTGTTATCGAAATATTTACAACTTGGGCAGTGTTTATGTAACAATTTCAATGCAAATACCTTTATCAATCATTCTAGCATATATCATACTCGTTTATAAACATTTATTTGCTAAATATCTTCTACATAAGTGAAATAAAACCGCTGTATCCCATGTACAGAATTTGTTCATAAATAAAAAACGAAGCTTGACCGCCAAATAAAACTTTCAAAATCGTAATCAGCAATAAAAACTGCATCTATTGCACTATATTTCATTCGTTTTCTCAAGCGGCCGATTTTGTAAACATTTACCTGAACATCTTCTATTAGTGATTATCAAATAATTTTTTATTCCAATGGTCGATTTGACTAATGTAATAGGAAAACACCACAATCATACCTAACCTGCAACAAAATACATGTATTTAACTTACACTTACAGTAGTGTTATTCTTTGCTTCCAAGGTCTACAAGGAAGTAATAGTCCTCCTTGTGCATTAGGAATATATAGCATGACGATAGTCCTGTAGCTATTTGCATGTTAATTATGTGTGTACCTATTAAATTATTTCAGGATAAGAGTAGCTTAAAGGACTTATGCTTAAAAGATTTTTACTGAATTAATTGTTAAAAGAAATCAACAAAATGTATGTAACATTACTACTGCATTTATTTAGTTAAATGATTCTGTGGAATAAGAATATCTCTAACTTCATCCTTAGAATCACAATAGGGCAAAGCTTTACAGTAAACACAATGCAATGTTACATTGAAAAATCTGATGTGTTGCACTCACATGACTTTCTCTACTCTTGTACTAACCATTCTTACAAATTCTTATTCCTATATCTTCTTCGTGTTACTTGAGATAAACATTTGTACAGGTTATGTTATTGCTTATTTCCTTATAGGTGCAAGGGGAATATTAGAATACAGTAGGCTTTGAGCGATAGTCAAATGTTTTGAAGCTTTGAGATCCCATTATCTTTGCACGGCAACATATAAAAAAATTACTAATGATGTTCCATTTCACGAAAGTTTTAAGTCTTCCAAAACTGACGCAAATAACAAGGAATATCTCTGAAATAGTTCACTCTACAAAAAAATTTATTCATACATAAATTGTGTGTTTTAGCGAGATATACATTTTTGCTATATAAAGGTTCTGTCTATCTCTTATAATTTACGAGTTATTCAAAAGTCATCCAGAGTAAATAGGACTACATAGGCTATAGCCAGAAAATTCAAAATATACATTTCATTTGTCATAAAAATATCTTAAATGTATGACATTTTAATCAAAATTGTAAGAGCCATTTTCAAGAAAATCAAAATTTTTCGAAGATTTTCCATGTAAAGGGTAGTTTAGGGTGGGGCTATTTTCTTCAAAATCGTATTACATCCTTGAAAAACATTAAACTTAAATATCAAATTTGGTTTTTAACCAACTTTTTGTTTTTGAGTTATGCTGTCCATAGACTGACAGACACACACACACACACGGACCTTTTTCTAAAAATGCTTTTTTTTGGATTCCAGGGGCCTCAAAACATATATTTTGGTATAATGTCAACATCAAAGTTTTGGGTGGAATACAATCCTTCTACTACTTACCAGTCAGAGAAAGTTGTTGTTTTCTAGTGCCTTGCATCTGGCAATGAAGCCATTAGCATTCGTGCTTTCCAATACTTTTGAACTGTAAGTGGCTTTCATGTAACTGTTTTCTTAACGGGCACCAGTTTTACAATGTGGCAGTTACATCACCCGACTTAAACCCCATTTTGCAAGGAGGACCACACCTATCGTTGGTCAACGGGTCCATCGGACCTAGCCGGGAGGACTAAATAGGTGATATTTAGATCCACCGACCTTCCCCTCATGTGCCTCTGAGGGACGCTGTTGTGCTGTGATAGGCCAGCACATATGTAAATGGCATTTCCTCCATTTTAGATGAAACAGTTATACCGCTGTGATTCGGTCCCAGTCAGAGAAAGTAAAAGTATAAAAGCGTTTGATCCTTCTACAAATTCTCCCTATATTGATTCTGAAATTGAAGTTTGTATCCCAATAACTCTGTAACTGGAATTGTGTGTTAAAATGCACCAGAGAAAGGACTTATGCCATTATTGAATATACCAAGTTATTTAGACATAATAAATGTAAATATTGTATACAGTGTTTGAGAGGTAGAACTGGAACTTAAAAATTCAATGCCACAGCTGGGATTTGAACCACAGACCTGCCGCTTACCTAGAGCGGGTGCTCTAACCATTGAGCTACCGTGACAACCTGCGAGAATTCAATGCCATTCTGGCAGGTTGTCCCAGTAGCTCAATTGGTTAGAGCACCCACCTGGCAAGCGGAAGGTCTATGGTTCAAATCCCAGCTGTGGCATTGAATTTTTAAGTTCCAGTTCTACCTCTCAAACTTTGTATACAATTATTATTTATTTATGCCAACAAACCTACTGTTGGTGTTTTTAAACACACAAGCCGTGTGTGGGCAATAATTGAGACACTGAGCTATTGTGACAAAGTGCCAGAATGGCATTAAATTCTCAAACCAGTTCATATTTCTCCTGGTAAACCACAAAGGCAGTCTCACATCAGAGACAAATTACCTCAATGGTGACTTACTATTGTAAGTACTTTATATCCCAGGATTAAATTACCTTCAGATGGTAATTATTATTATTAATTATTATTAATGTTTAATAATAAATAATGGATAATGAAATAAAGACAACAAAGAGCATTTACATTTAAGAAGGCAGAAAAAGGCAACATAAAACTGTGGTATTTCAATCACAAAGGTATAATTTGTACAGATGCACTTTCAAATTGAAGATAGATTTGATACTTTTAAAAAGGCATTGTGCCTAAGTTCTGGTCTCTGCTTATAACTATGTCTGGCCAGTAGCATAAATACTGCTGTCATTGGAGAGGGGTAAAAAAAAGGGAAGCTGCCTTACTAAACAATCATGATACCCTTGTATTTTACTAAATGTATTTTCTGTAAAATACTGAATGTTGGAAATTGGCACATAAAAGGAGGAATAACCAGAGAAACTGTTAAAGTAGTAATGTTCTCTCTGATAACTCAGATCACCTTGTGATGGTGCTTTGTTTACCTTTCCACAGTAACAATGTGATAAAATGGATATCAAAGTGAAAATAAAAGAGGAACCAAATGGATCATTAAAAATCAAAGAGGAACCTATCTGGGATCTATGTGCAAAGGTAATAGTCAAGGAGGAACCTATCTGGTGTGAAAGTACGTCAAATGATGCAGATGTCAACCTGAGGAGGAACATAAAGGTAAAGTTTACAAAAATATGCATATGTTTATTAGAATTGATCACTTATGTCATGCTTTTATGTATATACAGGTCATCATGTACCCACAGCTGAAGCAGTCCCATTTGGCCAATAAACTTTTGTTTCCCACCTGCCAATTAATGTAGAGGACTGCCTAAAATAGGCTCATTAATAGTATATTATGCAACAAGACTATAATGGTAGTAATTAAGATGCAAGTATATAGAGTAAAATCTCAATTTAACGGACCCTTGTTTAACGGACTTCGGATTTAATGGACTAAATTTGGCATTCATTATAAAACAAATTTAAATGAAATTTAAGAGATCTGCAATGATTATATTGTAGCATTCCACTACTTGTCTGATCGAGAAGACTAGTCCCGCCATCTTTAACTTTGCTGCAGCTTGGAAAGAGATGAAAACATTAGCTAAGGGGTGGACACTGCTATTGAAAGGAATTGAAGCCATATATTTCACTGGCTTCAAAACATCCAATTTTTGTAATACACTGACGAAGGCAGAGAAAAATTTAAGTGAACACAACTTAGATGAGTGACTGGACATGGATGAGGGTGACCCAGGTTACCAGCTTCTGAGTCATGAAGAGGTCGCTGCAAGTGTTCTACTAGAGGATTAAGATGAAGACGACAGTGATGATGAACCTTTGAAGTGTGCACTTAAATTATCCGTAGTAAGAGACCACATGGATGATGTGATTTCTTACGTGGAAAGATCTTCAGACCCACAAGTGCTAACCTATTATGAACATTTCAGACAGTTTCGCTCCTTAATCATAAAGAAACAATATTCCAGTGGGAAGCAAATCGCTATTGACACTTCTTTCAAACCCACAGCTTCACAAGGAACAACTTCTAACCCAAGTAAATCATGTAAAGTAAATGGTGTGTACCAATAAAACAGTTTCAATTGTTTTTGCTTCATTTTCATTCATTTTGCAATTTAACAGACTTTCAGTTTTCCTGACAACTGCTGGCCCCTTTACGTCCGCTAAACCGGGAGTTTACTTTATTAGGAAATGAGCAAAGCAAGTCTCCTAATTTTCATATGAGCATTTTGATTACCATTATAGTTAAGTTTCATACAACAATTTATACTCAACCATATACCTAATTTTATAGTTGAAATACTTTAAAATGTTGTACACTCACCAGGGACAATAACCTGCAGCTAATATTTGGAGTTCTGCGCAGGCGCTAAACGATTGATTCGTTTCCAATACATCTCAGCTGCATGATGAAAATGATAACCTTGGAGTGCTACATAACATTGAAAAATAGAAGGCAAATTTAATATATTGTTTTTCAGACAAAACTTTATTTCATGTATAAGTTATTTATTGTACAGTTAGGAAATTAATTTGCTGAACTGTGCTTAGTGCAGTATTGTTGGAAGTTGATGCTGTATTGAAGTTAATTTGTGTAAGTTGCATCTTACTTAGGCTTCATTATCACATTTCCAATCATCAATTTCGCCTGCATTCCATATCATTCTCCTCTTCACTCTCATACTTGCAGGTGTTCACTCTGTGTTGCATAGGTTCCTGTGTTCCCTGAAAGACGTCTGACTCTAGACACTGGCTTGTAAGTCCTACATAAGGGGAGGGTAATCACTTCCTCACTCTCATACTTGCAGGTGTTCACTCTGTCTGGTACATAGGATCCAGTGTTCCCAACAGATGTCTGACTCTAGACACTGGCTTGTAAGTCCTACATAAGGGGAGGGTAATCACTTCCTCACTCTCATACTTGCAGGTGTTCACTCTGTGTGGTACATAGGATCCAGTGTTCCCAACAGATGTCTGACTCTAGACACTGGCTTGTAAGTCCTACATAAGGGGAGGGTAATCACTTCCTCACTCTCATACTTGCAGGTGTTCACTCTGTCTGGTACATAGGTTGCTGGGTTCCCTGACAGACGTCTGACTCTAGGCACTGTCTTGTAAGTCCTACATAAGGGGACGGTAATCACTTCCTCACTCTCATAGTTGCAGGTGTTCACTCTGTCTGGTACATAGATTCCTGTGTTCCCTGACAGACGTCTGACTCTAGATACTGTCTTGTAAGTCCTACATAAGGGGAGGGTAATCACTTCCTCACTATCATACTTGCAGGTGTTCACTCTGTCTGGTACGTAGGTTCCTGTGTTCCCTGACAGACGTCTGACTCTAAACACTGTCTTGTAAGTCCTACATAAGGGGAGGGTAATCACTTCTCACTCTCATACTTGCAGGTGTTCACTCTGTTTGGTACATAGGTTGCTGGGTTCCCTTACAGACGTCTGACTCAAGGCACCGTCTTGTAAGTCCTGCATAAGCGGAGGGTAATCACTTCCTCACTCTAATACTTGCAGGTGTTCACTCTGTCTGGTACATAGGTTGCTGGGTTCCCTGCCAGACGTCTGACTCTAGGCACTGTCTTGTAAGTCCTACATAAGGGGAGGGTGATCACTTTCTCACTCTCATAGTTGCAGGTGTTCACTCTGTCTGGTACATAGGTTCCTGTGTTCCCTGACAGACGTTTGGCCCTAGACACTGACTTGTAAGTCCTACATAACGGGAGGATAATCACTTCCTCACTCTAATACTTGCAGGTGTTCACTCTGTCTGGTATAGGTTCCTGTGTTCCCTGACACACGTCTGACTCTAGGCACTGTCTTGTAAGTCCTACATAAGGGGAGGGTAATCACTTCCTCACTCTCATACTTGCAGGTGTTCACTCTGTCTGGTACATAGGTTGCTGGGTTCCCTGACAGATGTCTGACTCTAGGCACTGTCTTGTAGGTCCTACATAAGGGGAGGGTAATCACTTTCTCACTCTCATACTTGCAGGTGTTCACTCTGTCTGGTACATAGGTTCCTGTGTTCCCTGACAGATGTCTGACTCTAGACACTGTCTTGTAAGTCCTACATAAGGGGAGGGTAATCACTTCCTCACTCTAATACTTGCAGGTGTTCACTCTGTCTGGTACATAGGTTGCTGGGTTCCCTGACAGACGTCTGACTCTAGGCACTGTCTTGTAAGTCCTACATAAGGGGAGGGTAATCACTTTCTCACTCTCATAGTTGCAGGTGTTCACTCTGTCTGGTAGATAGGTTTCTGTGTTCCCTGACAGACGTCTGACTCTAGACACTGTCTTGTAAGTTCTACATAAGGGGAGGGTAATCACTTCCTCACTCTCATACTTGCAGGTGTTCACTCTGGTACATAGGTTCCTGTGTTCCCTGACAGACGTCTGACTCTAGGCACTGTCTTGTAAGTCCTACATAAGGGGAGGGTAATCACTTCCTCACTCTCATACTTGCAGGTGTTCACTCTGTCTGGTACATAGGTTGCTGGGTTCCCTGACAGACGTCTGACTCTAGGCACTGTCTTGTAAGTCCTACATAAGGGGAGGGTAATCACTTTCTCAGTCTCATACTTGCAGGTGTTCACTCTGTCTGGTACATAGGTTCCTGTGTTCCCTGACAGACGTCTGAATCTAGACACTATCTTGTAAGTCCTACATAAGGGGAGGGTAATCACTTCCTCACTCTAATACTTGCAGGTGTTCACTCTGTCTGGTACATAGCTCCCTGTGTTCCCTGACAGACGTCTGACTCTAGACAATGTCTTGTAAGTCCTACATAAGGGGAGGGTAATCACTTCCTCACTCTCATACTTGCAGGTGTTCACTCTGTCTGGTACATAAGTTCCTGTGTTCCCTGACACACGTCTGACTCTAGGCACTGTCTTGTAAGTCCTACATAAGGGGAAGGTAATCACTTCCTCACTCTCATACTTGCAGGTGTTCACTCTGTCTGGTACATAGGATCCTGTGTTCCCTGACAGACGTCTGACTCTAGACACTGTCTTGTAAGTCCTACATAAGGGGAGGGTAATCACTTCCTCACTATCATACTTGCAGGTGTTCACTCTGTCTGGTACATAGGTTCCTGTGTTCCCTGACAGACGTCTGACTCTAGACACTGTCTTGTAAGTCCTACATAAGGGGAGGGTAATCACTTCCTCACTATCATACTTGCAGGTGTTCACTCTGTCTGGTACATAGGTTCCTGTGTTCCCTGACAGACGTCTGACTCTAGACACTGTCTTGTAAGTCCTACATAAGGGGAGGGTAATCACTTCCTCACTATCATACTTGCAGGTGTTCACTCTGTCTGGTACATAGGTTCCTGTGTTCCCTGACACAGTCTGACTCTAGACACTGTCTTGTAAGTCCTACATAAGGGGAGGGTAATCACTTCCTCACTCTCATACTTGCAGGTGTTCACTCTGTCTGGTACATAGGTTCCTGTGTTCCCTGACAGACGTCTGACTCTAGGTGCTGTCTTGTAAGTCCTACATAAGGGGAGGGTAATCACTTCCTCACTCTCATACTTGCAGGTGTTCACTCTGTCTGGTAGATAGGTTCCTGTGTTCCCTGACAGACGTCTGACTCTAGACACTGTCTTGTAAGTCCTACATAAGGGGAGGGTAATCACTTCCTCACTCTCATACTTGCAGGTGTTCACTCTGTCTGGTACATAGGTTCCTGTGTTCCCTGACAGACGTTTGGCCCTAGACACTGACTTGTAAGTCCTACATAACGGGAGGATAATCACTTCCTCACTCTAATACTTGCAGGTGTTCACTCTGTCTGGTATAGGTTCCTGTGTTCCCTGACACACGTCTGACTCTAGACACTGGCTTGTAAGTCCTACATAAGGGGAAGGTAATCACTTCCTCACTCTCATACTTGCAGGTGTTCACTCTGTCTGGTACATAGGTTGCTGGGTTGCCTGACAGAAGTCTGACTCTAGGCACTGTCTTGTAAGTCCTACATAAGGGGAGGGTAATCACTTCCTCACTCTCATACTTGCATGTGTTCACTCTGTCTGGTACATTGGTTGCTGTGTTCCCTGACAGACGTCTGACTCTAGGCACTGTCTTGTAAGTCCTACATAAGGGGAGGGTAGTCAGGTAAAGAAAGAAAGAATATGTACAACATACCCAAAAATAATTAAAATGTGTTATTTTTTCAAAGGTCAAGTTACTTATGAAAGACTGTATACCTTTTCTCAGATAGTTAATTGAAGGTGCATTTGGACTGGTCTTAGAAGTAGGATTCTTAGCTCAATGTTGTGGTGATCATTCCAAAAGTGTACTGCTACTGTGGGTTTGTCTGTTGAAAACAAAATTAAGGTATCTGAAGTACAGTGTCTGAATTCATATTTGGAAATTACATTTGAACTGTTGTACTGGTATCTGATGGAACCTAGACATGTCATTAGAGAAAACGTCAATCAGGGAAGACGACCATGGCAGGGTTTGAACCACAATGAATGATTTCTTGTAGCGTTACATCATTCTGTATGGAAAAGCTGTGATAAATTGCACATAACAAGATAGGAATCTTGCCATTTTAGGAGGCTTACTACATTGTATCTTGCTAGTTTAAAGGTCAATAATTACTTGAGGTTATAATATGGACAGAAAACAATTGTGGTAGTTTCTCTGTTTAGTTGTGTTTTGTATCATTGTTAATTTGACTGTCCAAGTGGTAAGAAGCTGTTTTTAATTACACATGTTGGTAACACTAGTCAATACTTAACTCAGGTTTGTTATTTGTTGTAGGAGAATGGCTCACATGTAACTGCGGATGTGGCAGCAGAGGAAGCCTGCAGGTGAGCCTCATACAAAATCATCACTTAATTGCAATAACTTCAAGAGGTGGAATCAGGACTGAAAAATTCATAGCTGGGATTTGAACCATGGATCTTCTGTTTATTGAGCGGCTGCTTTAACCACTAAGCTACCATGGCCAACTTGCCAGTATGACATTAAATTCCCCAGCTGAGTTGTACTTTTCCTGGTAGACTACAAGGGAATCTCACATCAGTGATACATACCCCAAGGGCGACTTACAAATTGTAAGTACCGGGAAAAGTACGAATCAGCTGGGGAATTGAATGTCATGCTGGCAAGTTGGCCATGGTAGCTTAGTGGTTAAAGCAGCTGCTCGATAAGAAGAAGATCTTTGGTTCCAATCCTGGCTATGGCATTACATTTTTCAGTACTGATTCCAAATCTTAAACTTTGCCCACATACAGCTTATGTGTTTAAAAACACCAGCGGTAAGTTTGTTGGCATAAATAAGTAATAATTGCAATAACTTCATTTACTATGGAAATACAATTCTTTCTTAATGAAAGCTAGCAATATTGATGTCAAACAAGTTATGATGAGCCACCAAAATGAGAACTAAAACATATGTACCAGTTTGAATTGGTCATTAGTAAAATACCATATTTATGCACATAATGGATGCAGATTTTTCCCAATTATTCATGAAAAAATCAAGGGTACATCCATTATGAGAGGAAAACAAAATAAAAAAATAGGTTAGAAGAAACTTCCCCTCTGGTCACATGACTTGAGACTCTGTATCACTACTACGACTGCTACCACCACTTTCCACCTCAGATTATTTATCTTATTATTATTATTATTATTATTATTATTATTATTATTATTATTATTATTATTATTATTATTATTATTATTATTATTATTATTATTATTATTATTATTATTCTCCTTCTCCTCCTACTCCTTCTTCTTCTCCTTCTTCTTCTTCTTCTTCTTCTTCTTCTTCTTCTTCTTCTTCTTCTTCTTCTTCTTCTTCTTCTTCTCCTTCTCCTCCTACTCCTTCTTCTTGTTCTTGTTCTTCTTCTTCTTATTCTTCTCCTTCTCCTCCTACTCCTTCTTCTTCTCCTTCTTATTCTTCTTCTTCTTCTCCTTATTCTTCTCCTTCTCCTCCTACTCCTTCTTCTTCTCCTTCTTATTCTTCTTCTTCTTCTTCTTCTTCTTCTTCTCCTCCTTCTCCTCCTACTCCTTCTTCTTGTTCTTGTTCTTCTTCTTCTTCTCCTTATTATTCTCCTTCTCCTCCTACTCCTTCTTCTTCTCCTTCTTATTCTTCTTCTTCTTCTTCTTCTTCTTCTTCTCCTCCTTCTCCTCCTACTCCTTCTTCTTCTCCTTCTTATTCTTCTTCTTCTTCTCCTTCTCCTCCTACTCCTTCTTCTTGTTCTTGTTCTTCTTCTTCTCCTTATTCTTCTCCTTCTCCTCCTACTCCTTCTTCTTCTTCATCTTCTTCTTCTCCTCCTTCTCCTCCTTCTTCTCCTCCTACTCCTTCTTCTTCTTCTTCTCCTCCTCCTCCTCCTTCTCCTTCTTCTCCTCCTCCTTCTTCTTCTTCTTCTTCTTCTTCTTCTTCTTCTTCTTCTCCTTCTTCTTCTCCTCCTTCTTCTCCTTCTCGTCCTACTCCTTCTTCTTCTTCTTCTTCTTCTTCTTCTTCTTCTTCTTCTTCTCCTCCTCCTTCTCCTTCTTCTTCTTCTCCTCCTTCTTCTCCTCCTCCTTCTTCTTATTCTTCTTCTTCTTCTTCTTCTCCTTCTTATTCTTCTCCTCCTACTCCTTCTTCTTCTTCTTCTCCTCCTTCTCCTCCTACTCCTTCTTCTTCTCCTCCTCCTTCTTCTCCTCCTCCTCCTACTCCTTCTTCTTCTCCTCCTCCTCCTCCTCCTCCACCTCCTCCTTCCTCTTCCCATAAAACATCATCCAAAGCATTGGCTATGCTGGTCTTCAAGAAACATTTTACAACCACCTCATGTTTCCACTCACACATCATTTCTATGGAGGGTTGTCAAGTCATGATGTTTTCTTGACATCCAGTCAGTGTAAAGCTTCCTAATATAATAAATTGAATATCGCTAAATCCGCTAAAGATCTGGGTGCCAATTTTAATGACAATTTGTGCTTCAGTGTGTACATTAATACTGTAGTTAATCAGGCCTTTAAAAGTGTAAGATTCATAATTAGGAATGGCGCAGACTGCCAAAATATAGATTCTGTCCTGTGTCTTTTTAATAGTTTTGTTAGCTCCAAACTGGAATGCTGCTGTCTAATTTGGTCACCACACTACAAATCTTATATAACATGAATTGAAAAAGTACAGAATAAATTTTTAAAACTATTATGTTATAAATATTTTGGGATTTATCCTAATGACATTAAGTATATTGAGTTGTTAAAAGTATTTAGAACAATGTCATTTGAAGATCGTAGGATAATACAACAATTATTCCTTAACAAAGTAATTAATGATAGCATAAATAATAGTACATTCTTACAAGAAATAAAGTTAAACACCACACACACAAACCTCAGATCACATTGCTTATTTTATTATAATAAATCTAAAACACAGATTCATCAAAATTCTCCGCTTATAAAGATGGTATCTCATTACAATGTCCTCAGTCATAAATATGATTTGGATCTTAGCACTTCGTATCATATATATATAAAAAACAACTTCAAAGCATATTTCTATAGTAGCTTCTTTTTTTCTCTTATATATGCAACTTATTGGTAAGTTATTGATATATCACTTGGTAAATGGTAAAGTTCAAGTATGTAATGCTTACATTTTAAGGTTATTTTGAATTTTATTTGTACTTCCTTAAGGTGTTTATAATTGTGTTTCTTTCATTGTGTATTTTAGTTATTCTGTATTTAACTATTCATGTCATTATGGTTTGTATATGTTATATATTTTGCTTTTTCTTTTTTTACTTTCTCTACTGATAAGTTGAAGGAAGTATTGTATTCTACCCAAAAATTCGATGTCGAGATTTCACCGGAAATATATGTTTTAAGACCCGCTGAATCCAAAAAAAGCATGTTTAGGAAGAGGTTCGTGTGGGTGTGGGTGTGTGTGTGTGTGTGCGTGCGTGCGTGCGTGCGTGCGTGCGTGCGTGTGTGTGTGTGTCAGTCTGTGGACAGCATAACTTAAAAACGAAAAGTCGGTTAAAAACCAAAGTTGATATTTAAGTTTAATGTCTTTCAAGGATGCGACATGATTTTGAAGAAAATAGCCCCACCCTAAACTACCCTTTACATAGAACATTTACATAGAACAATTTTCTGGCTATAGCTTATGTAGTCCTGTTTGCTCTGGATGATTTTTGTATAACTCGTAAACCGTCAGAGATAGACAAAATCATACTATACAAAAATGTAGATCTTGCTAAAATACACAATTTATGTCCAAATAAATTTTTTTGTAGAGTAAAGTATATCAGAGATACTCTTTGTTATTTGTGTAAGTTTTGGAGAACATACTTTAGTTAAATGTAACATTGCTGTTCATTTCTTTATATTTTAAGCGTGCAAGGAGAACAGGACCTAAAAGCTTTGAGCATTGCTCAAAGTCTACTGTATTCCCATATTCCCCTTGTACCTATAAGGAAATAAACAAGATAATTTGTACAGATGTTTATCTCAACTAACACGAAGTTTTAGGAATAAGAGTTTGTAAGAATGGTTAGTACCCGAGTAGGGAAAGTCATGTGAGTGCAACACATCAGATTTTTTTCTTTGTTTTATAATGTAATGTTTGTGTTTTATTTTTATTTTTATATCACTATTTGCAATGTTAATATATAAATATATAAATTACATACACAGTTATAACTAGGGCAATGCCCTGTAACAGCAAATTTAAATAAATATTGTCTTTGAGTGGTTTGTTTACCCTAACGTGTAGTGGCTGTAGCACTGATGTGAGACCACCTGGAATAATAGCAGTATCTGTTTTAGCATGTGCTGGCACATTAATATCACTGTCCAGATGACCTCGAAAACTGTCCCATACTAGCGAAGCTGGCTGCCAAAGCAGAGCACCAATCTTCGGCCAACTGCCTATCCTATTTCTTGGACTCTGACATGAATACCAGCTAGACATTTAATTTTTGGCATGGTTTTCATTTTAAAAACTGTGTAAGGTGGTAGCTTTCCCCCATCTGCTGTTATTGTAAGCATAACTGTGTATCACAACTTTTCACAGCCTGTAGTGCATATGAACACACTTTTTTCTCCTTTGTTGTTGTGTTTGCCGGCATATCAAAGAACATTCATGTCTGGTCCACGTTCCCAATTTATGACAAGTAACTGTTGATCTTCCTTGCATTAATTACATATGTATGGAACTCTTAACATTTTTTGTTCAAAATCTTGTTTTATTTTTTGACGAATCAATGTCCGTCTTCTGAGTGAAAGTCCCTTGCGTCTCATAAAACGGGATCCAACCCCTGCTTGCTTTGAATTCATTATTACTTATTCCCATACGTCATGCTATTTCCCTAGCCTTAAACTGTAACATTTCATGCGAAACCCCAATTCCATTGTTATGTAACTCAAGCATATATTCTAAAAATTCACTTTAAAGTTCAGGATATTTTCTCCTCTTCGGTTCATGAAATGATTTTCCGGACTTGTTTGGCATCTTCATTAGCACTTCTTTTTGTTTCCGTCACTTGCAAATATTGCACTTCAAAACCATGAATTCACGACCGGCGAATGTATTTCCATTCACTTCAGCAAATATTATCACTTTAAGCTTAAAACCAAACTGCAATGTTTCTTCTTTGTATCCATTTCCCACAGTTGGAATACCATAGATAGTAGTAGAGAGCAAACAAACTTAACACTTCTAACAATAACAACCTGCTGATACTGGACTGAAAACGTACATGATGTTTCTAATTTTTGTAAGTACCAGTTATTATTGCCGGGTCTGTCCGTACTGAAAATGCAGAAAACTATGTTGCCATAGTTACTGCAATGTTTTTTTGTAACTACCAATCATTATCACCAGTTATGTCTTGTTCAAATGTAGATTCACCCATGCTGCAGGTATTACAATATTGTATGATAAAAAATTATTAAAAATTAAATGCATCCATTATTCAGGGATATTTTTTCTTAAATGTCATGCATTCAAATTGGGGTGCATCCATTATGCGATGGCGTCTATTATGCCCATAAATACAGTATATGAGTTTGGGAATATTTTAGAAAACTGTTGTTTAGCCTTTTACTCTTTACTCCAGCTACCTATATATAAATAGTAAATAGAGGAAGTGCAATCATGAGAAACAAATGAATATCAAAGCAACTTCTAAAGAATAGCAAAGTATTGAACAATTTGAACCATTTCACTCTGTCATTCACTCACACACTCACTTACTCACACTCGCTCACAGATTCATACTCATTCAACACTCACTGACTCAAACTCACTCACAGACTTACTGTCACTGACTCACACTCACACACTTACTGTCACTCACTGACTCATACTCACTCCTAGACTTACTGTCACTGGCTCACACTCACACACTTACTGTCACTCACTGACTCATACTCACTCCTAGACTTACTGTCACTGACTCACACTCACACACTTACTGTCACTCACTGACTCATACTCACTCCTAGACTTACTGTCACTGACTCACACTCACACACTTACTGTCACTCACTGACTCATACTCACTCCTAGACTTACTGTCACTGACTCACACTCACACACTTACTGTCACTCACTGACTCATACTCACTCCTAGACTTACTGTCACTGACTCACACTCACACACTTATTGTCACTCACTGACTCATACTCACTCCTAGACTTACTGTCACTGACTCACACTCACACACTTACTGTCACTCACTGACTCATACTCACTCCCAGACTTACTGTCACTGACTCACACACTTACTGTCACTGACTCATACTCACTCACACTCACTTACAGATTCACTCACTGACTCATACTCACTCACAGATTCACTCATTCACACACTCACTGTCACTCACAGATTCACACTCATTCACACACTCACTGTCACTCTGACTCACACTCACACACTGTCACTCACTGACTCCTCACTCACTGTCACTCACAGACTCTCACTCACACTCACTCACAGACTTACTCACTCACACTCACTTTCTCACTCTCACTGACTCATTCACACTAACTCACACAGTTACTGACACTGACTCATTCACTCTCACTAACACTCACTCACTAAGTCACTCTCACTGGCTCATTCTCACTTGTACTCACTGACTCACTCACTTACACACACTAACTCACTGTCCCTCACTCCCTGACTCAATCACACATTGGCTCACATACTGACTCACTCACCGACTGACTGACTCACTCACTGGCTCACCCTGTTGTTAAGGTAGTGCATAGATTTGGCAATGCTTTCAATCTTGGTGATGATTATGTTGAAAAATAGGTTATGGTGTAGTTAGCAGTTGCCAAATACTATTTTGTGTTCACATTTGTTTTAGTTTCATGTCCCATTGGAGGTTGAAAAAAATTAGCTCTTGTAATGGTGATTACAGCCTGCTCTGGGTCACAACTGATGCATAACCTGCAATATAATGTTTCAGATTGGTTCCAGAACCAGAGGGTAGAGATAGCGTGTCATGTTTCTTCATTAGTGCACATTCAAGAGAAGGCAGCTGGAGAAGTAATGCTTCTGATATTTCCAGACAACTTGGTGATTCAAACAGTGTGTTGGACACTGACGGAGGTGGCCGCACTTTGTTACACAACTGCAAATTAATACACATATGTGAAATTTGTGGGAAACTTTTTAAACTTTTAACAGATCTAAAAACACATAGTGTAAGTCATAAGGGGGAGAAACTATTTAAATGTGACATTTGTGGAAAGAGTTATGCTAAAACTGCAGACCTTAAAGTGCATAAATTAGTGCACGAGGGCATAGGGCCACACACATGCAATAAGTGCAACAAGAGTTTCATTCTAAGATCACACCTGGAACAGCACAAAACAACTCATGAACCAAAAGGTCCATATACATGTGAAATTTGCAACAAGAAGATCAGTCGTGCAACAGGCTTGAAATTGCATCTGTTACTGCATGCGGGCATAAAACCATACAAATGTGAACTTTGTGATAAGAGCTTTGTTCATACATCAGTACTGAAAAGACATCAATTAACTCATACAGACTTAAAACCGTACAAATGTGAAATTTGTGACAAGGATTTTGCTGCGCCATGGCACTTGAAGTCCCATCAAATAAGTCATGAGACCAAAAGAGAGCACATATGTGAAATTTGTAACAAAAAGTTTAAAATATCACAAACACTACGCAGGCATAAGTTAATTCATGAAGGCATTAAACCTTACGCATGTGACATTTGTAACAAGAACTTCATTTCAGTAGGTGCCCTGAAAGAGCATAAAGTAATTCATGATTCTGTAAGACGACACAAATGTGACATGTGTAACAAGGGATTTAATCGAGCATCAAGCCTGAAAAAGCATAAATTAAGTCATGACGTACAGGATCTTTCATAAGTAAACAATAATGCAAACAAAACTAAAAGTAAGTTATTTTTTAAAATATGTTTAGACACAATGAATTTAATATTTGTTATCTTTCTTTCATAGAAGTTTGAAAACAGTGTTGTTGTAATTAATTTAATTTAAAAGGTGAGTTAAATAATAACACTGAACAACACTTACAACATATTTCTCCGGGACGCGTTTCGAAGGTAACTTTCCTCCATTAATAGAGGAAAGTTACCTTCGAAACGCGTCCCGGAGAAATACGTTGTAAGTATTTCTCCATTAATGGAGGAAAGTTACCTTCGAAACGCGTCCCGGAGAAATACGTTGTAAGTGTTGTTCAGTGTTATTATTTAACTCACCTTTTAAATTAAATTAATATTTGTTGTTGTTAGCTAATGCTGGATTTCTGACAATGAAGTCATTAATCCTCTTGCTCTCCAGTAGTTTTCACTGATGGATGGGAAGGGCACTAGAAGTGGCTGGGCATATTTGAAGGTGGTCTTGGTCCATTTCCTCTTGCAGATCACATAGAGGACAGAGTGGTGAAGAATATATCCCAATTCTGTTCACAATCATGTCCTGTAATCAACCTGAAGGTTGCAGCTGCTGTTTTTCGAGGATACTCAGGAATTACTGTTTGAATGTTTGGTAGTTCCCATCTTTTATTTTTTGATTTTTCATAGTAATATTTGCAACAATTTTTTTGAATTCACAGTTGACTAATCTTTTAGCTTCATAAAATGGTAGATTAACTCTAGATTTCTGTACACTGCTGGTACCTTTTTTTGCAAGAAAATCAGCTTTTTCATGGAAAGTCAAAAGTAAAAATCAACATTTTTGGCAATTTGCACCAGATTTCACCATTACATTGCCTTAAGAAAGATAGCATAAAAAGTGTGATGAATATACCATGAAATATGGTTCTTTTCAAAAGCATATTTGAAGTGTAGAGCATTTATTACGAGGTCTGCTAATATGGAAGAAGAATCAGATACACGACCAGCAGTGTTTGAACAACAATTCATGCTTCTGCAACTTAATCACTGCCAGATTGTAAATGGGAACACATTATTTCATTTCTTGTACGTAGTATTTAGGTAAATTATGAAGAAAATTGAGAAATAAACCAAGAATTAAATTGTTCCCATAGAAGCAATCCTTTTCTATTAAATAAATTAAATTGTTTATGAAGCTAAGTAAAGTAAAATACACTAGAAAAAAATTTAGAAGTAATATGTCGCCATTTAAAATTTTTGTCAATGATGATTGAAATTGTTCTTTCTTTTTGTAAAATTTTCCTTTTAAAATATTAAATTTAATGTGTCTAAGGTATTTTAAAAAATGTGTTAATTTTACTTTTGTTTCCATTATTACTTACTTATGAAAGATTCTGTACATATAAAAGCCAACTCAACCACATGAGGTAAACGACCACACAAGTAAAGTGAAATTTATAACAAGAAGTATGAATGAGTTGAGTGTACAAACTTACTGACTTGTTTTCAAGTCTATGACAGTGCTGTACAGATGGCGTGGATACTTGTACATTGTAACTGCCATCCTCGGTGCTAGGTGGCGTTGGGTGTGGATGCTTGTGTGACACAGGATGGTGGCTGCTTGGTACGGCCTGGCGCCAGGATGAAGAGATCTCGGCACTTGTTAAGGGCTTCTGCACCTCTCTGTGCATCCCTGTGTTCCTCCTTGGGGGATTGGCTACAGTAGGTCACAGTGCACAAGGTGTTCCTCTGTGTATATACCCATTACTCTTTTTGTATGAGTTATTAAACATTGTGTCCATCCTGAGCACGGTGGTGATTCTTCTTCCTGAACATCCACTGCTGCCATCTACCAGTAAATGTAATAATATTACACTGGAGCTATGTCAAATGTAATACTTACTGGAATTTTTACAACAAAAGATATTTTTCCCATGTGTTAAGTTCAAGTGTGGCCCTCAAAAGCTTGAATAATTAATTTCCTGATCTATATTGTAGTTGTCTATCTAAAATACTCTAGTTGTGATTATCTGTTTAAATGTCTTACATTCACATGCTTTGTCTCTGGTTTACTGAAAATCCCCATATTATTCATGAAGTTCTTCATCACACTGCAAAAGTTGGGGTTTGGTGTGCTGCAAGTGCATATAGAACTGTCTGTCCCACATTTTTCAACACAACAGTTGTTAAATAAGGAAATAATGAAGCTATTAACAGTGAAGCAACAAGAATCTAAAGTAAAAACAAATTAGAAGCTGAAAGCTTCACCTATTTTAGTAATATTCCAAGTTATAAGAGAGCGTAGGCTTTCACGGCCGGAGTCAATGTTACTAGAAGATATTTCCGGGCTGTTATGCCGTGGTCTGCTGGGATTACACCTAAAACTAAGTAACACACTTCATAGATATAATTGGGACAACGCAGAAAATTAAAAAAAATTATTTTCTTGTTTAACGACGCTGTCAATTGCCAGGATCACATCAGCGTCGCCGGTGTGCCGGAATTTTGTCCCGCAGGAGTTCTTTTACATGCCAGTAAATCTACTGACATGGAGCTGTCGTTTTTAAGCACACTTAAAAACCATCGGCCTGGGCCGGGTTTGAACCCGCGACCTTGGGATCCGTAGGCCAGCGTCTAACCAACTGAGCCACCCAGACCGACAGGACAACGCAGACAGGATTACTTACAACTCCATGACTCACAACCAGAACAACACCACTACTCGCCACAAGAAGAACTTTGAACGCCTTACGACTGCCAACAAACCTTCTACGACTCCGGACACCAGTCGCACAGTGGTTAATTTATCTAATCATCAACTGTCACCAGACGAGACTTCTCTACTTGCCAAAGGAGGAAATTATGCGGTGGTCACTACCACTGTTCCAGTGGAGGACATCATTTCTAACATTGAATTTGGGATACGAGGCCTTCCAGCCGTCATAACCAATGAGATTCGCCGTGAATCCGCTAGGATTCTCCAACATGCGAAAGCTCCACCCAGGAATCTTACTTTCAAAGAAAGGACTGCCTTGAGGGATTTGAACAACAACAAAAGCATCATCGTCTGCTCAGCGGACAAGGGGAATGCCACTGTCATTCTTAACCAACAGGACTATGAAGACAAAATCTCAGATCTTCTTAAACCTGACACTTACAGCAAAATCCAGCGAGATCCCACAACTCGCATTCTACGAAGAACCAATGGCCTCATCAAGGCTTCTTCCCTGCCAGCAGAAGACAAACATCGCATCATCAAATCGGAAGCTCAGCCTCCCAGACTTTATGGCTTACCAAAAATTCACAAGGCTGATGTCCCCCTGAGGCCCATTATCAGTCACATTTCTTATTTCATAATTACCTAATTACCTGACAAATCATGACTGCTTAGCAAGTCATCTCTACAGAATAGGTATCTCAGCCTCACCAATATGTGTCCTGTGTAACGATCCAGCAGAAATGAACGAAGACCAGTTGAAGACCTGTGAACAATTAAGATCACAAGAAACTACAGTTCAAAAGTATTGGAAAGCACGAATCCTAATGGCTTCATTGCCAGATGCAAGGCACTAGAAAACAACAACAACAACAACATTCTATTCCCATAGAACCCAAAAGTATTTTAATAGGTGACTTTAATGCACACTCCCCTAAGTGGGGCTACAGAGATATAAATTCTGCAGGAAGAGTCATAGAAGACCTATTAAACTCATCAACAATGGAATTAATATTTAATCCAAATGATCCACCCACTTACCTTCATTATAATGGTTCAGGTACAAATCCTGATCTTCTGATGGTGTCATCTGACATAATTGACAATACAAAAAGAGAAATAATAGAAGACCCAGGTTCAGGCCACAGAATCACCATAAACTCCATAAGAGGTCTAATAAATAAAAGTAACAAACCAAAAATTAAAACTTCTTGGAATTTTAAAAAAGCAGATTGGTCCAGTTTCCAAAATGAGATAGAAGGGAAGTGTAATATACTGTTAGAATCAGAGTTCAAGTCAACAGATGAAATGAATAAAAAAATTTGTGAAATATTATTGACAGCAGCCAAAACACATATCCCCAAAGGAAAGTTAAAGAAATATAGCTACTTTTGGTCTCCATCTTTATCTAAGTTAAAACACGAAAGAAATATAGCAAGAGTCAAAGCCGAAAGAACCAAGTGTCCAGAAGATGTACAAAACTGGAGAAGAAAAGCAGCCATTTTTAAGAAAGAATTAATTACAGCAAAGAGGGCCAGTTTCACAAATTTTGTAGAACATATGGACTATAGGAAAGATGGAAATAAAATATACAAATTCCTTAATAAAACAAAATTATCAAAAAATACAACTGAACCATTAAAACATAATAACAAAAGCTTAACTACAGATAGGGAAATAGCAGAATCCCTTAACAAGTTTTATGCTCAGTCACAAAGAATACCCCAAGCATATAAAAAACAAGATAAGGCTATCCAAAAAACTATCAGAGAAACTAATAAGCCAAAAGGTATGCGAAATGATATTTTTATTCAGGATTTTAACGAAACAGAACTGGATTTAGCAATAGAACAATTACAGAACAAAAAATCTCCAGGACCTGACAAGATCCACCCAGAGTTTATTAAACACCTTGGCAGGAAAGGAAAAGAAATCCTACTTAAACTGTATAACACATGTTGGAGAATGACTGTACCTTCCGACTGGAAAAAAGCCATTATCATCCCGATTTTAAAGAAAAACAAACCCTCAAACAATATTACTAGTTTCAGACCAATATCTTTAACCAGTGCTCTTGCAAAAGTGATGGAAAGAATGGTGGCATCTAGACTTAACTGGTTCCTAGAATATTACAACTTAATTAATTGTTCACAGACCGACTTCAGACAGAATCATAGTACAAGTGAAAATGTACTCCTACTAAGCCAAGACATCAAGGAAGCTTTCAATAGAAAGGAGGATACCTTGGCAGTATTCATTGATTTTAAATCAGCATATGACTCAGTCTGGAGAAACAAATTAATTGAGAAGTTGCAATCAATAGGTGTGAAAAGTAACATGCTTAAATGGATAACTCAGTTTATTTCACAAAGATTTTGTGCCACAAAATATAATACATACATTTCCAAATATAAACAAACACACCGAGGACTTCCACAAGGTGCTGTTCTGAGCACAACACTCTTTAACATATATATAAATGACCTTCCATCAATAATAAAAACTTTAGAAACCAAAATTGCTTTATTTGCTGACGATGTAGTCATTTGGACTTCAGGCTCTCCAAAAAAACCTGAATTAATTAAAGACAGAATAGAAACAGCCCTAAACAAACTACATGAATGGAGCTCCAAAAACCTCATGACTATCATGGAAAAAACAAATTATGAATTATTTACACTAAAATACAAACCAGTTAATATTAACATAAATTATAATGGTAACCACTCAAAGCAGTTGATCATGCCAAATACTTAGGCATCACTTTCGACAGAAAGCTAAGTTGGGAAAAACATATAACAAACATCTCAGAAAAGGTTGAAAAGAAACTGCACATCCTGAAAAGGTTAGCTGGTGCTAAATGGGGCTGCTCAAGGAGAGTCCTTAACACAACATACAAAATGTACGTTAAACCAAACCTCTTGTACTGTTCTGAAGCTTTAATAACAGCAGCAAATACTAACATCAATAAACTTGAACAAATACAAAATCAGGCTCTTCACCTAAACACTGGAGCAGTTAAATCCACACCTATTGATGCCATGCTTGCCTTAACACGGACCCCATCAATAACAACAAAAATGGAAGAACAAGCATTGCTCCAACACGAGAAAATGTTACGACTGCCAAACTCTAAATGGACAGAAGAGAACCTCCCCCCTTCAATCCTTAAAACTCATAATAGTTTCCTAGAAAAGGTAACACAGATTAAATCCAAATTGAACATTCCTAACACCAGAGAAAATCTACTTATAAGAGAAAATCCATTGGAATTATTGCAACCTACCTTCAATTTGGAATTAATAGAGGAAATAAGTAAATCAGACACACCAAAAGAAATACAAAAACTTCTAGCTCTGGAAACAATCAATACTAGGTATCCCACAGAAGAATGGCTGCACATATATACTGATGGATCCTCCAAGGAAAACCTTACTGGAGCTGGAGTTACGTGTTCACATTTTTCCTTTTATCATTCTGTTGGCAGAGACACAACAAATTATGATGGAGAAATAGAGGCTATATACATTGCTCTCCGACAATTATTAAATCTTCCCTTAAATAAATTTAACAAGGCAGTCATTCTTTCGGATTCTAAAGCTGCAATTCAGGGAATATGTTCAAATACTACAAAGAAGTCAACAAAAATTAGAGAATGCTACAAAATGTTAACACAACTCCAAAAAGTTAATAAGACTGTTCAGTTAATAAGACTGGATTCCAGCACACTGTGGAGTCATGGGGAATGAAGCTGCAGACTCACTTGCAAAGAAAGCCACAACAATAAAACAAAAGTCTAAATTAAATTTCTCATATTCCTCAATAAAACGCTTGATCGTTAAAAAATTTTCTCATTCATACCTACAAGAAATAGAAACAAATGCCAAAGATAAAACATGGATTACAATACTTTCCAACCCAGATATAATCCCCCAGAGACCAAGGAAAACAGCGGTTGCAGTCTTCCGACTATTGACAAATCACGACTGCTTAGCAAGTCATCTCTACAGAATAGGTATCTCAGCCTCACTAATATGTGTCCTGTGTAACAATCCAGCAGAAATGAATGAAGACCACTTGAAGACCTGTGAAGCATTAAGATTAGAAGAAACTACAGTCCAAAAGTATTGGAAAGCACGAATGCTAATGGCTTCATTGCCAGATGCAAGGCACTAGAAAACAACAACAATAACATTTAGATTTGAGGTGGTAATCTTAACGTTTAGATTATTACATAATTTTACATATTTTGTTGAAATTACATATTTCATTACATATTTTGATGTTTTTATTACATAAATATGTACATATTTCGCACCTTGATATTACATAAAAATCCGGGCTCTAATAATATGTGATGTCTAATGTTTATGTCAGATTGACTTTATATATATAGGGGTCTCCATCTAGGGTATAAGTGAATGGCGACCACAAGGTACCCAAGCTGAGCAGAACATTACTTCCACTTACTGGTGTTTTGCTCCCCACTATAACTTTTCTGTCTGACCTTACCTTGGTCATCTCTTGTTCTCTTCCAACCCCGATGCTATTAGGGTTCCTGAGGGCTAGGGAGTCTTTATTTTTCCAACCTCTCCATTTCTCTATAAAATATTAACCCCTAACATGCTGACCTGTCATGGCATGTAATACGTCCTGTGATTGGTAATCAGAGGATATGGTTGGTGAATTTATTTTGATAATTCTCCCGGTCAGGTCGGTGAGACCCGTAAACCAACGACAGGTGTGGTCCTCCAGACATTCTGGGGGTTGTGAGAGAGCGATGTGACCGCCAAAACATAAAAATATGGTGCTCTCTAAAAAGCGGTTACTATTACTGCTATTGCTCTCTTCAATATCATCAGTGAAAAATATTGGAGAGCAAGAGGATTAATGACTTCATTGTCAGAAATCCAGCATTAGCTAACAACAACATTCTTCTTGATGTCTTGAATTTTGGAAAGAAAGCTCTCCTGAGTCTTTAGTGTATGTGTAAAATTTCTCTTGTGCCATGTATTGAATGGGAGTCTGATCAACTTTTCGTGTTGAATAAGAGCTTCTTTTTCTATTTCATATTCAATGGGGTATTTGGTTAGTATTTCCATAGCTGGTATTGGTGTGGTTTTGGTAGCACCTGTAATTAGTCTCAGACTTTGGTTTTGACAGATTTAAATTTTTTTTTTTTTTGTATTTGCTGTTACGAGAACTTTGTTGCAGTAAGTAAATAATGGCTTTATATATACATTGTGTGTTGTTTTAAGAGTTGCTCTGCAACATCCCCACTTCATTCCTATTAGACATTTTTACAGTGAAAGGCGTCAACACAACAGTTGATTCACATGTTTATGTAAATTCTATTGTAAATAATTTTTGTTGTGCAACTAACAAGAAATGAAAGATTGTGTGGTTGGTTTCAGCAGGATTTAGCTACAGCATACATTGCTGGTAATTCTGTGCATGAATTGTGAAGTGTGTATGGGGACAGAATAATTGGTCGAGGATTGTGCCATCTCGTTCCCCTGACCTATCTCCATGCAATTTTTATTTATGGGCTATGTTAAAGAATAAAGTGTATGCATCAAATCTGCACACATTATAAGAATTGAAGCACAGTACAAGGTCTGTTCAAAAGGTTCCAAGGCTTTGTTCACAAAATTTTACTTTGCTAACTTTTATTTATTGTGCATGGTCTCCTTCGAAATACTTTCCTCCGCAATTGACACACTGCTCCCAACACTGTTCCCACTTCCGGAAGTAGTCTTGGTAGTAGTCTTTTCCTGGTTTGCACGAAGTGCTATCTGCGAATTATGGTTTTTTGGTCTTGGAGAATGTTTCCTGACCTATTGTAAAGACTAAACCTTGGTCTCAACATCATAACCATAGACCCATGTCTCATCACCAGTTATGATTCTGTTAAAGAACATCTCGTTCTCATTTGTGTGATCCATTAGCTCTTCATGTGCTTACTTCTGGTGCAGAGGACCCGGATTCGATCCCCGGTACCAGCATGGGGATTTTCCCCCCACTGGGAGGTCTGGCATGGGGTGCACTCAGCCTCGTTAGGTTCCGGGCAGACCAATTGAAGAGCTACTTGAGGGAGAAGTAGTGACCCCAGGTCTAGAAGGCTGTATAACTGGCCGGAAGTGCTTAGGGCACTGACAACGTCCCACCCTCCAGTACTGTACCTCACCAATGACACCTGTAGTGGACAGAGGTGGGGACACAGTAGCTGGGCGGCAAGCCTTGGTTCTTCATGGGCTGTTGCGCTGGGGTTTAGTTTTAGAAGCTGTTCACAGATTGCGTCTTTCTGGTCTTGACTCATAAGCCTTGGGACGAACTTGTCAGCAACACGATGCATTCCAAGATGCCATGACATGATCCAACTGAAACGTTACATTCTCCTGCAATCTCTCAGACAGTCAGTCTTCAGTTGGCGTACACAATTTCGTTGATGTTCCTGACATGGCATTGTTGGTAGACATCGAAGGGCATCCTGAACGAGGGTCATCTTTAATTTTCACTTGGCCATTTTTAAACCACATGAACCATTCTTAACAGCAACTATGGCTTAAGCACTTATTACCGTGGACTTCCTGCATCATTTGGTGTGTCTCTGTGAAGGTTTTCTAGAGTCATGCAAAATTTAATTGAGATGCATTGCTCCTCTAACTCTGCCATCTGTGCAACACAACGTTATATTCAATACAGCACTGCACAGTAACTAAGAGACATACAATAATAAAACTTCCAGCAGGTACACACTAAACACAGATGTGTGCAGGGATGGCAACCGCATTTTGTGCCAACAGTCCATGGGCACGAAATTATGAAAGTTCCGGAATTTTTTGAACAGACCTTGTATCAGGAGAGAAATACAGGCAATCAGTCAACATGAACTTTTGTGAGTAAACCAGAATTGTTTACGGAGATACAGGGAACGTGTTCACGTTTAAGGTCATCAACTTCAACATCTGTTATATGGAGGTAGGACTAATGTGAGTTAGTACAGTAGTTAGTGTGTCTCACTTACGACTTGCCGGTTGTTTACATGTAACTGGCGGAGGGCACACTGGTCCAGTACTATTGCAGAGCAGTCTGGCTGACCTACAAATGCCCTGTAGTGGAGAAATTATATTATTAAGAACCTTGAGAACCACACATGAACTAAAAAATCTCCATTTTTAAAATTGTAGTACCTATAGTATTAAATTTTTATATCCCTCCAGTGAACAATGTTACAAAGTTTACCACCACGCAGCAGCAGTTGGATGTTCAGGTTGATGAGTGGGAAAATAAAAGAATCATTAGGCACCACCATGCTGGTAATGGAGACAATGTTTCAACATTTTAACAATTGATTGACGTAAGTGAAGTTTAAATTTGTACATTCGACTCATTCATATTACGAAAATGTAAATAAATTAACAGTTAATATGTTCTATTTGTAATATTTGTTGTAACAAAAACTAGCTGGTAAATGACCACGAATGTGTGAAACCCAAAAGAAGAAAATTGCTTCAGCATAAATCTAGAAAAATGGTTAGTAAGTGGGGTGCTCTATTATGATATATAACTGAGAAGAGTTGAGCATTCCAGAGAAAGTGTGCAGAAAAATACAAACTCGTAGATCAAGCAATTTTTTTTATTATTGGGTAGAACAGTGAAGCTTTTTGAAACATAAAAGTAATTCAAATTGAACATTTTGTTCTTTAGTACTGTGGAACTTGGATAATTTGAACATTTATAATTTGAAATCATTGTTTAATTTAAAGATTTTCCTTAGTCCCTTGAACGTTTTATTAAAGCAACATAAAAAAAAGTTTTGTTTAATTTGATGTTTATGTTCAAAAATGTCAGTTGAAAATTAATGTAAATGCAGAAATTTAATATAGTAACTTTGTCCAAGTGTTTCTGCAAAAGAGGTCATCACTCCGGCGCTGTTTGTTTTCCTAGCTGCCAGCCTTGAGCTTCTATACCTGCTCCCACATCCCCTTGTTTAAAACATGTGCGCCTTTAGATCTCGCTTGAGCTTCCTGCTGTTCACTACATTGCAAATCAATGCCACTATATCTCTTAGCAAATCCAGTGTCCAGTTCAAGTCTTTTAACTTTTTGCAGAAAAAGTCACCGTTCAAGAGGTTGAAAAAGGTTTGAAGAAAAAATATGAAATAATGAAAGAATACGGATACCATTCAACCTTTTTGTCATCTTATTGAAGAATAAGGAGAAAATTTTAAGCAGTGTCTTGAGTGAAAATGGAAATAGTTGAATAAGAGTGAGACAACCGGAAAATCCCAATGTTGATGTGTGCATGTTAAAGTGGTTTAAAACCTTGCTTTCCTCCAATCTGAAAACTGAACTAGAACTTAAGATTTTTCAGTTGAGGGTCACGTGATCATGAATGGGCGCATTGTTTGTTATGGAAATGCTTTTCTCCGGCCAAGAACTGAACTGAATTCGTTTGTCACTAGATTTTTCAGCTGTCCACCAGAAATCTAGGCGACAAAAATTACAGTAGCAGTCGTTTTTTCAGTTCGGCTCAGTTGATCTGAATAGGTGTGGAAGGAACTGGCAGAGGAATTTGGAAAAACAAAAAAGCATTTTTAGAACTTATATTTTTATGTATTCAATGCATTTTATTCACCATGTGCTTCCAATACAGAAATATCAGCTTTGTCAAACCAAGTAATATAATAATACATGAGTCGACACAGAATCATGCAATATCGACATGAAGAACATGTATGAGTACATATTTATGTAATACTATTAGGTAAAATATGTCTATTGCATTATTTTCATACTCACTGTTTAAGCTATTTGTCCACTAAAGGTAAAAGCAAGGTACAAAGAAATAAAAAAAAGGCATTATGCTCAAATATGTAAAATATGTAACAATGGCATGTCATATGATAGCTATGATCATAATTGATGGAATTTATCCCTTTTAGTTGTGTATAAGCAAAGGGAAAGAGTATGTATTTACATAAAAATCCTAGTTCTATTTAATAAGAACTATGTAGTTTCATTGTCTTTCAGGTGCCTCATAACCTAAATCTCATAGGTACCTTCTGAACTACAATTAGCAAACATGGGATGTCCTCAGAGCCTTTTTCACAACTTTGCTCACTATCAGTTTTATCAGTTAGTTCATCCAGGATAAACATGAAAGTATCCAACTCCAACTCACTTTCTTCACTGTCATGCAGCTTTCTCAACCACATTTCAGCCATTATACTCAATGGTAAGGTGTTTTCAGTTCAGTTTTCAGATTGGAGAAAAGCAAGGCTTAAGCAGTCACAGGTCAAAAACATTCCTCTAAGTGGTCCCCTTTCTCACTTGAAAGCAGAAGAATTTTCTGCAAGTTTAGATACAGATGAGTTCAGAGCTAACATTGGTTGGTATAAATGTTCCTGTATTGCTAAAATATCAGTTTTAGACTAACTTTTGTAATTCAAAGTTTTGATTATTTCAAATATTTTTCTTGTCCTTCAGCTACGAATTATCCAAGTTGCAGTGCAATTTATAATAGTTATGTAACATGTTTCAGAGATGCTTGTGATGCTAGAGTATCAACAACTCAATTTGATGTTGTAAATAAAGTTTTGTGTATAATTACCAGACAGCTTGAGCACATGTTGAAACACTGCTTTTGTAGAATTTAACGTGATCTCAATAAATGTATATACATATATATTGTATAAACACTTTCCACCATGTTGATACATAGCCATATTGTGAGTTGTACTGCACCCTCTCCATGTGTCAGGTAATCATTAGAACAGAAGTCTGTGCTGTAAAAAGGCTCATACATTGTGTCGGTCTTATAGTATGTTAGTGTTGTTATAATGTCAAAACTCTGTATATTTTAGCACAAAGAATCCCATGTGACAACAACCTTTTAGAGAAGTGAGAAGGCAATTTATACTTTGAGAGTCAAAAAGTTCCAAAACAGCATTTCGCCTGTCTGCATCTTTTGCACTCATTGCCATCTGCTGCTATCATAGAAAGATGCAGATAAAACAATACAACATTTTAAAAACTACTTTTAAAGTTCATGAAATACCCCTTCATGACAAAAAAATTAGTGTGTGGTTTGCCATTAGCGGAGAAAGAGTTAATAGGGTCAAATTTTTTCAAGTCAGCAGTTGACACCTGTACATATGTGAATACAATTTTGTCCCCTTCATTTTAGAGAATTAACCAACAGGGAGCGTGGACCACGTTGTTTGTTGCTTGCTCCACTCCCTACAGAAACCATCACAGTATTGCAGCCAGTTGTAACAGAGCTCCTGTTTGCCAAATGCAAAGTTCACACACTTATTCAGTTTTTAATGCAAGGGGCATTAAACCAATCAAAATTCATTATCAGTCTACAAAAGTGTATGGAGAGTCATTTATGGATGTAAAAGAACAAACAACAATCACACAGCATTCTGATTCAGTTGCTCTTTTCAACTGGCAATTTGCTATTCTTTTTCTTTCCCTTATGATCATGAAAACATTGAATTTTAAAGCCATCACATAGTGATTCATCTTTAAATACTTTATTCTTGTTTTACCCAAAACCAAATGTGCAATGAAAGTTTATCTTGTCTAAGAAGAGATGCATTCAGGAATAAACTTTTGTAAGAATATGCAATAGAAGAGAGTAAATAAAGTCATGTGAATGCAACACATCAAATAAATTGTTTTTGTGTTTTATTTCACTTTAACTCTATTGGAAAAGTTTGTTGAGGGATAGAGGAAATAGCTCTGGCAATGCTTGGCATCATGTGAATAACTCTACTTATAATCAGGGCTTGAATTTTAATGATGTCATCATTTTACTAGTACATCACAGACATAGCCTGCTAGTGCACATACTCTGACCGTAATTCCTAGATTATAAATATAGTAATTTATTTCCTAATTTTTGTTTTTAGGTCACTTTTAAGAATTAGCTTCATTATTTAATCATTTTTGGCCTTTTACAGTTGTTTTGCCTCCAATTTGTTTTTTTATCAGTTTTTTTTCCAAACTTAAAGTAATTATTTTCTCTTTTTGTGTATTTCTGCATTGTAAAGTTTTTGTTTTATGTTCCATCTCTTAACCTGTCTGACACTGAAATGGAACTTACAACCAGTGATTTTGCTTGCATCCGCACACACTAAAAAGAGTTTTTCAAGAATTTACACCTTCGAATGAATGTGTAGACTTCCACGGTCTGTGTCCTGATCAGTGCTCTTGGCTTCTGGCGAAGGCCGCATCATTTTGCTTGGAATTGAGAACGTTTCGCTCATCCTATTGTGAGCTCCTTCTGGGTTCTTGTCCGATCTGAAGAGCCCGCCTACAGAAGAATCGAGGAGTATCCTACCTCCACTACAGAAAAACGCACAACTCGGATGATAAAAGTTTCTTCAATCCCAAAAGAACTGATCCGACACGACTCTCGGACACCATCTATCTACAGTCTTCCCAAGATCCACAAGGAAGACATGCCTCTAAGACCAATAGTGAGCACCATTGGTTTGCCGATGCACTCTCTAGCCAGATTCTTAGCTCAGAAACTACGGATCCTCACAAGAAAAACAAACATCTTTGTTCGAGACTCCACACACTTTGCACTAATAATCCAAAGATTCCCCCTGGAATACAATCACATTTTCATCAGCTTCGATGTGCAATCACTGTTTACCAAAGTACCCATCCATGATACCTTGAAAATCATAACGGACAAACAGACCCCTGGTAGTGCATGGAATGGCAAATTGTGCCACCAGCAGGTGACAGCCATGGCCAAAGACCTACACTTCGCACACAAGGAGTTAAGGAGAGGGACTGTAAGGGAGATCCAAGTTCTTTATTAGTTTTACTTTTTAAGTGGATATCGTTTTGATAATTCTAGCTAGTTGCAGAAGTGGTTGCTTGCAGTTGCTACAGAGGGTAGTTGGACTGGGGCAGCAGGTACCATACAGGTGAGAGGCTGCATTGTGCAGCACTGTGGTTTTGTGTTGTTGCATCGTGCATGGTGATGATGTGCCTTTTCTTGATTTTGTACAAAAAAAATTATTTTGTTGTTTAACGACGCTGTCAATTGCCGGAATTTTGTCCCGCAGGAGTTCTTTTACATGCCAGTAAATCTACTGACATGGAGCTGTCGTTTTTAAGCACACTTAAAAACCATCGACCTGGGCCGGATTTGAACCCGCGACCTTGGGAACAGTAGGCCAGCGTCTAACCAACTGAGCCACCCAGACCGACATTGATTTTGTGCAGCTTGCATGTATCGACTCAAGAGTGTCTGTGTCTGCAGAGCGGAGCTGAAGGAGTAATTTCGTTCCTGTGTAGAACTCAACACTGTAGTGAGTGAGAAGCGTTTGTGACTCCATTCTTTCATCTCATGGCTTTACCGAGTAGTATATTCACATGATGCCAGGGCAAAATTTATATTATATATTTAACTTATTCCTAAATATTTACAGGTTATGGGCTAATAAAGGCGGCAGATGCAGTGCACCGAGCGTAGAGAGGGCGGGAGGTCTGCCTTGTGTAATGGTCCGTCCTGCCGCAGAACTTCCGTCAGCACATGACGTCATGCTGTTGACACGTTGTCGGGAGCTCTGTGGCACTGTGGTGATGCCGTGCAACTGTCCGCAGCGGTGTCGTGGCGCACTACAACTGGACCTTCTGCTCTCGATCTTAATGGTGCGCCCCATGCCTGCTGTGACGGCTGCAGCGTAGTGTGTCGGCTACCTAAACACAATGCACCCAGAGGAGTAGGTCCGTGTCTGGTCGCTGAGACCAGGGGGCTCCGTAGGCGTTGTCCTTCTTCCAGGAGAATTTTGCTGTCGTAGGTGGCGGTGCACACCGCGTCTACGGCACTAAAACGGCCGTACCGATCTGAAGGTGCGAAGGAGCATCGGCTTTTGCAAAGGCTAGCGGTGTGGCCGGTGGTTTCCGGGCGGTTGGCTGTGGAGCCGCCGGAAGAGTCACTACACTAGCGACGCTAGTAGTGGATCTGCTGCTCTTGCTGGAAGGCAGGGGGCCGTTAGTTGCGGTTGCGTTGGCTATAGTCATATCGGCCGGAGCGGCGGCAGCCGGAATGGCTTTAGCAGGAAAAAAGGTTTGGTCACAAAGTGTGTGACAGTTCTTCACCCAGAAGATTGAGACCACGCCAACACAGATGTGGACGTAACGTGTCGACTACAAAATGCCAGCAGACCACGGCTATCAGCCCCGAACAATTCACTATTCATCAATGTTGATGTCCGTCATTGTGCTCTTGTACATTGAAAAACGTTTCAGTGTGTATGGATGCGATGGAAGTATACTTAAAGTGCACAAAATCACTGATGTAAGTTCCATTTCAGTGTCAGACAGGTTAAAACCCGAGATGGAACATCAAACATTATGCCCTGAGTTTTTCTGAATAACGCGTTTCAGTTTGTCTGATACTACAACCAATATTATTGTGATGCATTGCACTTGATCTGACTATATCAGTCATGCTTTCCAGTGTTCCATTAACATTCAATGCAAGTAAAGCAGAAAAGTTTATAATGCATGAAATACACAAAAAGAGGAAATAATTGGTTTAAATTTGGGAGAAAAACAGCTGCTACCAGACAGAAGTACTGGGATGGGACAAGTTGGTCTGATTTCGAATTTCAATGCGGGACTGGACGTTTTTTCCATTAATATGAATTTTAGACTCCTTGTGCAACGCTTCTGCCAATGTAACGGTCAGTATTGAGGAGACACGTAGGAATCAATCCGTTCACTGTCAAATCTCTGAAGTGCCGAGTAACTCTTTAGAGGTGCGCTCCAGTAGGCAATACTTATGGTGTATTCTTTCATTCCACAATGTAAGACTGGTACTTCGCAAGGTGCGTCGTCCTCGGTTTGTGTTTATGTGATGATGTATCTCAGCGAAGCATGGAATAATTGAATAGTCCCACTGAATTGAATAGCCAGACACTGTCGAAAACCCCTTTTGATT